>KK114497.1:66118-192777 GCA_000611955.2 Stegodyphus mimosarum
TAAATAGAGGGGTGGAGCTTTATCTTCCATCGGGCCCCCAACGAGGCCGTAACCATCAAAATGGTCTCAGCCGTCCGTGGATTCTTTGGCGAGGGCTCACTCTTCTGTGGAGAGGAAGCCACCACCTTCATTCCGGCAAACTAGAGGAAGTCACTGCCTTCTCTGGAAAATAGTGGTATCTTATTAATACGTCAAAAAGGGATCTACTACGTTTGGCTGAAATCTCCTCTTTCCCCCCCCCCACCATAACAACCAGACCTATGGACATAGTCAACAACAGTAGAAACCTCTGTACAGGCATGACTGACTGTTTTGATACTCATATAGTAAACACTATGGTCACAAGCTGGAATTGGCAAACTTCACCCTCTTTCCTTCGACGGCTTAGAGGGTCAAAAGCTACAAATTTTAGCCTCGCTATCAGGCCCTATTTGCCCAATAGTCACAAGATGCTCCACATTCTTTTAGCTCGACAGTGTCACTCTGAAGCGAAGGTCCCCCTACGAACCACTAAGCGAAGCAATACGAAAGATGTTAAGAACCTTCCAGTCACAGTCTTTTTGAAATATTTTTACGTTACCTTATTTCAATGGCCTAATTATTTACTATTACAGAAATCTTTTCTTTTATCATAGTTACAAGTTCTTCAAATACCAGCTGTGTCAGAAACAAAAGATTCGTTAGTTTTAGAAGAAGGAGCGGAAAAATTAAAGCAAATTAAAATTAGCAAAATAATAAAGTTTAAACACAATTAAGTGTAAGATAAAAATTAAAATTTTAAATTAGTAAACATTAAGAGTACTAACCCCCTTTTACGAAACCAATCAGATAGCAATAAATTCAAAAGCTTAAAACATACAAAAATTAAGAATTAAGTTTTCAAACGAAATTAAATATAATAAGCTTTTCCTGCATTAAAGTTATAAAAATTAATCTTTATCAATTATGAATTACCAATGTTCTTATGTTTAATTTTCAGCCCTTAAGTATTTAAATTAGAAGCTATTTTTATGTTATAAGTCATTATAACAATATCTTTTGATTGGTATCATTTTTATCAGATTTCGTTGAGTTGATAAATAGAAAAAATCTGATGTGTACACTACACGACTTCCTTGTACGGAATATTAAATTATACGCAATTTTTCTTCATTTCATTTAAACATATTGGATTAACTGTTAATGAATTTCAAATTAAATCTACTTCGTCGATATTGCATAAAATACAATAGAATAAATGCGCTCTTTAAAGTTCACCATATTTATTTACCATAGTCACACTTCGGCGGTAGGTTCCCATAACAGCGTTACATCTCATTCATTTTATAACTCAAAGTGCATAAAAATTATATCATCTGAAGAATTACCACATGTTCTATTCAAATACTGTAATAAATCTAAAATGACGTATAAAAGAAATAAAACAAATAAAAAAGAAACAGTTTTTCACAGACGGTTCAGCGCCGCTTACCTAACGCACCTGCGTGCGCTACTAATTAATTCAGTTCTCACTTCGCGGCGAGGCAAAAATACATAAAACTTCAAAATATTTTCATTAAAAATTGAAAGATATAGAAAAACATAAAACACCAATTACAGTTAAAACAATTGAAAAACAATTTTTGCAATTAAAATTGCAGTTTTTAAGCAAAAACAAGCTAATAAGTTAAATAATTCTAGAATGAACTAAACGTAATTTAATTAGCAATAATAAAAGAAAGCGTTACTTTGTTGTTGCGAAGCTTACTTTCTCTAGATTGGCAACAAATCCACTATTCTGCTAAGTTTCAAATGTAAACAGATATGGCCGCTATCGTAAACAAAATTTAGGCTTAGCGCACTTAAAAACTTTTAAATTGTTGATAATTCCACAAATATTTCATGCAGGTTATCTGAAGGCATAAAAATCTTAACCGAAGATAAGAACAACATAATTCAACAATTTTTAAAGCAAAAAATGCACAATTTACAAACATATAAGAATAAAGAAACTGAGCTCAGTGAGCCAAGTAACAGATTGGATACATATATTCATATACTTGGTGAGGCCGATTGCAACCAAAATATGCGGTGTACATTTACATGTTATATCAGCCCTATATACAAAATTTAAACTTTCTGAGGCTACTAATTTTTGAGTTATACGAGATACATACATACATACGTACGTACGCATAGAAGCCACTAAAAAGTCTCTTCAGAATCTATTTTAACTCAGTTTTATATTTTTTTTTGGGGAAAAAGAGTTCTTTATTCTGTCTTTGCGTACAGGTGTCGCGCAAAAACATTGTTAAATTGCATTCTATAGCGGTCAAAATGGATATTTTCGTTGAAATATGATAGCCAAAATTTTTCGCGATTACAATACTTCCTTTTTACTTCATACAAGGATGTAAAAACAGCTTTTAATACCGAAATTGTACGTATGATTTTACGAAATTACTGTTTTTCTTAAAAAAAATATAGTGGAATATACCAACATTTTTGATAATTTTAAAATTTGAACTGCCTTTCTCACTTAAAAATAACAAATTTAATCCACTATATAATTGGAAAATAAATGTCTAATTTCCGTAAAGTCAACTTATAAACTAAGAACATTCTGGAATTTGATATATTTATATATATATTTTTATAATTTAATACGAAAAATAATGTACTTTGTCTTGCAAATCTTCATGCTAAACTGACAAGCTAAATTATATAAACAAACTAAATTATGTATTCTTTACCCTTGAATTAGCATTTCAGTTTAGATATTGGAATTTTTTACACTTTTTGTTACTAACAGTAATTGGAAAATAATCAATAAGTAATTCAAATACTCGGAAATAACGACTTAAATAAATTTAAATGACTTTAAACTGGATGACTAAGTTTTTTATTCATAGAAAGATTTTTTAAGCCTATTTTCATTATTATAGGTATCTTAGATAAGCTACAAAACATTAAATTGGATACTTTTTAAAATATACAATATCCTGCGCATTTGATCAACATAATATAATAACCATTTCATACACCTGGTCAGGTCCTGTGGCAGTTAACTGACTTTATATTGACTGTAATATCCAGCACATTAATTCAGCACTTCTTACAGATTTAAATATGGATCTCAAAAGGAATTAACTTGTATCGCCATCCTAGTAAAATCTGCAAAGTAAAATTAGTTCTCGCTTACACATCATCATCATTATCGTATTTTAAACTGATAACAAGTAAGTTCAGAAATGCTCTTCTGCAAACTGTATTAAGCATTCCAGATCGTATTATAATAGGCAGTCATATGTTAATCAAGAAAAAGAAGACAGAAAGAGAGGGGACAAATGGCTATGCAGTCGCGGGCTGCCAAATGCTGAGGTCACGTGCATACAGCGAAAAAAAATTTAAACGATTTGCCAACTTTCTAACTTAACCATTTTAGATGGGGTTGAGTAACAGAAGACAAAAAAAATGGATTTAGATAAAAAAATTGAAGATTTCTAAATAAACTGAAAAGTACCAAACCAGTAACAAAATTATAGCTGTGTAGATGAAGAAATGCTTCAAGATACGTAAACAAAGGTCTGTGAATAATAAGTATTCTCATTTATTTAGGTCTTTTTTTGGTTAACTCTAATCCTTCTACGAAAATAATGAGTTTTATACATTTAAAAATTTAATCGCTGTGAAATAAATTTCATGACATCTTTTCATTTAGTGAGAAATATACAGAAGAAAAGGCTTATGCAAATCTTAAGAAAAAGGAACTAAATGAAATATTAGTATTGTTCGAAACTAGAAAATCAAATACGTTAAACTAAAAGCGAGAATATTTACGAGGCCATAAATCAGAAATATTATTGGAAGATGCTTTATTGTTCTCTCAGATCACTAAAGCTGAAGGCAAGAAAAGCTTTCAAACGAATTTCTCAAAACTTCCTGGGTAATCATATATCTCATGCACTACATTAATAGTTTTTAGAAGCTTCTTAACTGCACACACTGAATTAGGTTATCATTTGCTTCTAATAACTTATTTCCTGTAAATACATCATATATCTTTCCTAGCAAATTAAATAAAATTAGTAATGAGGAAGCACAGAGTTTCCAGAAGGATATAAAACTTGCTGAAGGAAAACTATGAAGGCTTCTGAAATGAATCAGTGTTAAAGAACTGGTTTTAGATCATAAACAGAATAAATACATCATAGAAAATTCACGGCAAAATATATAACAACTAAAGCAATGTTCAACAGCAATTCAGAATGCAAAAACAAAATGACTTATATATGTGAAAAGATGTATACACACATTTAAACTTAATTAAACTTTCCTATATTTTACCTCACCTTTCTTCCTCTCGCATTGAATTTGCGTTATGTACAAGATAAAACGCATATAGAAACCTGTATATCTAAATAAATGTTGATAAATTTCAGATTAAGATGTAAGAATACAGAAATAGTATACTGTATGCTAATCAATATGCGCAGTATGCTAATCAAGAGACAGTAATTAAATCAAAATTAGGTCATGAAATGGGAAAATTTTCTAACACAAAATACATGTATCAAAATTAATACAAAAGCGATATAAAATATCGCATAAAATTCCTTAGTATTTTTCAAGAAACAGCCGAAGAATTTCCAAAGAAACCATGTTTCTGATTGTTAAATAATGAAATAGTTCGAAATACAAAATCAAAACTCCAGTAAGGCACTTTGATTATTTTAATTTAACAAAATTAAAATAATCAAAGTGCTTTAAAAGTGCAACAAAGTAAATAAAAAATATTTGAGTAATCATCAAGATATAGTCCTCTCCAACGTGACTCCAAAATAAAAATTATAAAGTTATAAAAGATCATAAAACGAAATCTTGCGCTTGCTTTTGATTTATCTAAAGGTTAGTCTGATTTCTTAGTAGAAAATTTAATTACTATTAAATTCATATTTGCTTAACAGATTGCTTTTAAATTACTTAATGGTTATTCTACATTCCTACTCTAAAATTTAATTAATATTTGTTTAACAGATTGTTTATGATTTACCCAATGATTATAATAGTTT
The DNA here is from genome assembly GCA_000611955.2 of Stegodyphus mimosarum. Classification (NCBI taxonomy): domain Eukaryota; kingdom Metazoa; phylum Arthropoda; class Arachnida; order Araneae; family Eresidae; genus Stegodyphus; species Stegodyphus mimosarum. The sequence goes on from KK114497.1 coordinate 71,170, forward strand.
CTTACCGGAGTACTCTTTTTATAATCCTTGTCTGTCTTGATGATTAATTAAATTATAAACAAATTAAAAAAAATACTTGTTACACTTTTAAAGCAATTTATCATTTTAACTTCATTAAATTATCTTAGTTGGCATTTAATAATATTTCGAAATGTTTTCAGCATTAATAATAATGTAGATATAATTCAGGATCATCGATCTGTTGAAAATTCCTCGGCTGCTCCTTCAAAACCGCCAAAAAATCTTTCACAATATTTTACAACAGTTTTATTGATTTTTACTGAATTTTTTTACCAGTTTTGAAATGTTTTGTTTCAAGTTTGATACGTGTATTTCCTGTTAAGGTTGCTGATTAGGTTGCTTCTCTACCATGATTTAATTACTATCTCTTGATTAAATATGTATATTCATAAACCAAGTAATTTCATGTCTTTTTTAAATTACTTATTTTACTTGTTGAATATTAGTTTTTCTAATTATTAGTCCAAAGGGACAATTTTACTAGGACTATTAATTTCGTTTTGGCATTTTCCGTTGATTCACTAAAAGCGCTGTTTTACTTTTCAAATTATTTCCACCAAGTATTAGAGCCCTGCATTACATTTAAAGAAATTAAATAATGAAGAATCTGCATAAATGTATATATGTTTCTCGCACTGTGATAAAACAACGGTACCTAGAGCCATCAAATTTTGAATATTGAATGTTTCCACCCAAACATGGGCATTTGGAAGCCCAAATCTGAAATTTGGAATTTGTTTTATTATCGATTTCATATTTTCTAAAACTTTAACAAATTTTGGATTAAGAGGTGTTGGAACCCCCTATACCGACAATGTTAAATTGGCCATTTTTGATGTGCCTTTTCTCAAAATCTGCTGCAGATATACTCTTGAAATATTTTGTGTAATTAAAGTACACCTAGCTGATTATATTGAAATGAGCTTTTGGAACATTTTAAATTTTAGACTAATTTATAGAATATTTTATTAGGCATAGTAAAATTTAGCACTTTTCTCACGCAAAAAAAATTGCGAAATTTTCTTTTCTTAGTTTATTACAAAAAGCTCATTTCAGTAAATATTAGGAAATATAATATATAAGCCAAAAAAAGTTTAGGTATTTGCGAGCAGTAGTTCTTGAGAAAAGGTACATCGAGTATGGAAAAGTCCCGTTTGGAGAAAAATGCGTTTTATGTAAAAATCCTCATTTATCAAAGCATTCGCCGATAAAATAAAACTGGATTTTTTACAGTTCTAATTTTCATAGAGATTAAAGTATGATATTTTTAGAAAGCCAAAAGTGTAGTGAATTTGAAAATGTAAAAATCCCAAATCACCATTTTTTGAAGATTTTTGGCTTCCAACACCCCTTCAAAGGGATTTCAAAGCGAGCAATGCAACGTTGTACAGTAAAAACATTTCTATCTCCAGAGCGTGAGACTTTGTATCAGAAATTTTAAAGATATGCTCATTTAAAAATTATTTTGCGATATTTCCCTTGAACTGAATTTCATTTAATAACTGAAGGTAACACACATAATGTTAAAAGAACGCCCATTTGGACGTAATTTAAAATCTGAAACCTTTCAGTTTTTTTTACTTTTATCATGTTTTAATTTCTTACATTATCTCAATACATTTTAGGGTTTGCTACTATACAGGCGTATATAAATGTATTTTATCATTTCAAAACTTTTATTACTTTTGTGTTACAGATTTTTATGTTATATTACATTTTATTTTATATTTTTCTGATCAAATTTTAATTTGGTTTTGTAAAAAAGTTGCATAGGGTTTTTTTTCTAAGTGCTGAATTATTATTTTTGCAAGTTTCATTTTCGGATTCGATGAACTCGGTTTTTTTACTTTTGGTCTATTATTTCGCAATCCTTTTGAATTTTTCTCTTTTTTTGAGGCTACAATTTTTTCATTTCTTACTTCGGCTTGTAGAGTTTGGACTGATAAAGACACAGATTACTGTCATTTCTTCACTAAGGTTATTGTTTTTTTAAAATTATTTTTAAATTTTAAATTTTTGTGTCCCTATCAGTTTAGAAACAGGCTAGTTTATTTATTTGTTTCTTTCGTTGTAAATAATGTTGCGTGCATCCGGGTTCGTAATAGATTGAATGCGCAAGTCCGATGAAAAGTTAATAAAATTTATTCTTATCACAAAAAATATAACAAAGCGCTGGATATTTTCTCAAAGATATTCGTACAATATTAAAATATCGCGCAATGTAATCAGTAGCTATATTTTAAACTACTAAAATGTTATCGAAAGCGCAGAGAAAGCTTATCCGATGAACAAAACTACAACAGCTAAGTAAACAAAAACAGCTCACTAAAACAACTACTGGGTTGAGATGTCTCTCTCCGGCTTTCATAGCTGTTTTTTTAAATCGGCCGCGCTAGACAATTTTAGCAATTTCTGGAAAGCAAAAAGAGTAGAATTGCGGTTACATCTAACATAGTAGTCAATTACATTTATTCAAATTAAATCTCAATTACAGCGATAAACTTTTATTCAATATTAAATGCGCGTGCGTTTGTATTTTTACTTTTCTGGTGTAGCTTTCTCTTGAAAATTTGTCACGCGCTGCATTGCACGGAGAAATAAAACAATTTTAATTATAATGCTACTAAAAGTGTCCAACTAAATACGAAATTTGTCATAATATAATTTTTTAATTTTTGTTTTGACATGTTTTGCATCCCTGTTTCTTGACGTTTGCCACTGTTCTTCTATTTTTTTGGTTTTTGCATGTGGTTTTCTCTCGAATTGAGCATGGATTTACTTTAAACGTGCTTATTTTTTATGTTACTTTGCATTAATACCACCACTTGTTGACGCTATCAGTTCATAATTAAATTAGGTTTTGAACTGTTTGTACTTATTCTTTATATGTACTGAAGAGCCAAAACATTATGACCAACTATCAATAGTGCGGTGAGCAATCTTTGGCCTGCAAAACAGCTGAAACTTGCCTGGCGTGGATGCCACAAGTTCTTGGTAGATGACTGGAGACAGGCTGTATCAAATGTCTAAGCAGCGGTCAAGCAAAATTGAGATATTCCGACATAGTGGTGTTTGAGCTCTAAGCTACCGCTCCATGTCATCCCAAATGTGCTCTATCGGGTAATGATCCGGTGAGTTTGGTGGCGAGAACATTCAGTGGAATTCATACTTATGTTCCTTGAACCACTCCAACACAATTCGAGCCTTGTGACATAAGGCGTTGTCTTGCTGGAAGATTCCATTTTCAATTGGAAAGAAAGACGCCATGTAAGGGTGTATATAATCCGCAATTATGTTCACATAGTCTGCAGCTTTTACGGTCTGTTCTGCTGCAACTAAGGGTGGCACACGAGCCTTCCACGAGAACATCCCCCAACCGCCACCCCCAGCCTGTGTATGACCTGCTGTACAGGGGGGAAGCAAATATTCGCCTGAAAGACGGAGTATCCTGACACGACGATCGACGTGATGAATGAGAAATGGCGATTCTTCCGACCAGGCTACGGTCTTCCACTTATCCATGGTCTACTCTCGATGTTCCTGAGCCCACTGTAGACGTAGCTGACAATGATGCTTAGACAACAAAGGCAAGCGAGTGGGACGTCTGCTGCCCATATCCAACAGTGTCCGCTGAAATGTGTGTTCCGAAACACTTGGACCTGCATTGTATTGGTCTGTCAACTGGGCCACTGTATGGTGCCGATTTTGGTGTATCAAGCACGATAGTGTCCAACATCCTTTTTCTTTGATGATGTGTGGACATTCAAACCCTGGCATCTGCTGCTGGTTTCATTATCATTTCTCCACTTTGCATAAATGCTAAAAATGGCAGTTGTGAACAACCTACCAATCGTGCAGTTTCGGAGATATTCGTGTCGAATCTTAGAGTCATTACAATCTGCCTTATATCAAATTCGCTTAGATCAGCAGCTTTTTCCATCACTCGCAAACGTTAAGTGCAAGACTTCTCCAGCAGCAGCTAAATACCATTCCCATTTAATCACGTGCTCTTCACGCCATCCAGACGAGTTCATTGAAAATGTCGGGATTGTCATAATGTTTTGGCTGGTGAGTGTACACGCATGTGTGTGTGTGTGTTTGTTAGTATGTATATGTGTGTGATAGAAAAATTAAAAAAACATTTATGAATTTTTGAGTTCGCTGAAAAAAGTGAAAAGTATTTAAGTTAAATTCTTCGAATCAATAAGTAGTTAATTTAAAGAATTTAAATGGAACAATTATTTTAATATTCAGTTAGCTGACGGCAAAAATGAGCAGCAATGCGCTGCAGAACTTCTTGTGTGAGTGAAACTGGTTCTGAGGTGATCTATCTCTTTTTCGGCCCACCAAAAACCGAGCGGTAAAGACGCTGAACACTGGTAGTTCGGTCCGAGGTTCGAATCCCGCGAACGGGCTGGCTGCATGGGCGTTTTCGTGGTTTATCCCATGTGTAACGTGTATACGAGCTAGTTTCCCTTAGAAAGTCCTCCACGAAGGCATCCCTCCCTTTAGGCAGATAGCGCTTGTGTGCTTGCTTTGCCATAATTGAATAACCTAACCTAACCCAACCTATCTCTTTTTCTCGTTACTAGAGTTGAGACGACCAAGGAAGGAAAAGTTTAAAACCTAAACAAAAACCGAAAATAAAACAAGAGCTTAAAAAGGGAATTAAATTATGCACGATAATCAGAATTTCAGGTCAGGTCAACAATATATACCTTTGAAAATATTAATGGCAGAAATGATGTTAAAGTATTGTTTTTAAACGGGGACTGGAAACTACTAAGAGAAATCATTTTAATTTAGAATAGATTTACTGAACTTCAGTATAAAAGAGTGCAAATTTCTCTTAATTAGCATTTATAGAAATATCATTAAATCAAAGTAAATATTTCTAGGAGATAAAATAGTCCTCAACTTAAATTAAAGTATTTTATTTTATAGAAAAGAATGGATATTTGGTAAACAATCAGAATTTTAACAATATGTCAGTTATGCTGAAGAAAATAAAAATTATCAGACGTGAATTTTAATAAAAATAGTGAAGGATCATAGAATTCACATCTGAAATAATAATGTGTAAGGTTTATCCTAAGTTTATTAACAGTTATTTTAAGTTTTGTATCTTTCCTATCTTATTCTAATTTCAGCCTACAATTTCCTGCCAGAATGTAAATTCAGAAACGCAGGAAATGCAAATGAGAAGGAGTACTATTTAAGTAAATGTTTTACCGACTTCGAGAGAGAGAGTCTGATTCCCTGACTAGCGTGCGTTTGCCTTTGGCTAATTTCTCTCTTAGTTACTACGCTCGGCCATACCTTAGGCCCTTGCTTGGCTTCGCCGATTTAATTAATACTTAGGGGCCAACTAGTTAGATTTCTGATATCTTCGGCTATACCTTTCAGATATCTTAGTTAAGCTGATATATATCTTGGTTTATATATATCTTAGTTTCAGATATCTTAGTTTAATTTAAATTTATTATTTTTCAAGTTCAAGACCGAGGCTTTGTGTAAAGTTCGAAGTAGGAACTGATTGTAAATATTCTGAAAAATAAAGGGTTGTGAACCCTTCTGCAGTCTTAAGTGTTTTGTTCACACACTTAAGCGACTATTCGCTTGTTAGTGTTCGTGAGGTTCTAAGTTAGAGCTTTAGAATTAATAAGTAAAACCTCACAAATGAATGAACAAAAATTTAGATGCATTCAAGAATACACGAAACTTAAGCAGAATTAAAAAAGCACATTGCGAAAAACTCAAATAAACTGTGTGCTACAATACTTGGAAACGAGTGTGTTTATTTTATAGATAAATATTACATCTGTACCGAAATTATCTCCATTTATTTAAATTTTTTATAAATGTAAATCGTGTTTTTTTATAGCTCTCGTACTGAATTAATACAAGATTTATCATAACTTATATACAAGGAAACATAGCAAAAACACTTACTGAAAGAATTGTGTAACATTTATTTATCATTGGGTATATACGTAAAATCGAACATAGACCTAAAAGCGAGGCTGCAGATATTTGTCTGAAGAAAGCTGGCGTATGTTAAAATGCTGCTAACTGTATGAGTTGAGTAATTAAGCAGAAATGTATAATTTAGTATCAGGAAAAAACAAATCAAATCTAACAATGAGTTATTTCTCTCAAAGGGAAAATAGGCATTCAAACTTCAGTCCTAAATTAAGCAAAATTAAGTCTTAGCGTGATATCTGTCTGAACATTTCTATGCATTTTAAAGAGTTTAATATGGATCCTGCCTCTTGAAATGGAATAAATACCAGGCTGCACGTTCTCTGAAAGCGCCGGTAGACGAGTTTTAAACAATCGATTCAGCTGAATTACTTTACTGAAATTTGACTCGATTGTTAACCACTCATTTAAATGACTAAAAGCCAATACTTGCATTCTTTTAGCAAGGGAAAAATTTCTTTAAAGCGTAAGTTAATTCAGTTGATAATAAAAATATTTAAAAAACATTAAAGAAAGGTCATTTCATTCCTGTGCTCCTTTCTTTGGATTATTCAGCAAATTTATTATGTGGAAGTGTCTATTAAATTAAGGGAATTTCAACTTTAAATAATCATTAAAACTTTACCTTAAGCGATATTTTTTGAAGCTTTTCCCAGATAAGAGTGCGGTTAGTGAGATATGATAAGAACTTCCTCTTATTTTAAGATTTTTTCATATAAAATTCTTTCTATCGAGATTTAAGGCTACAATAACTTCACGTATCAATGCGCATTTTTTTCCTTATCACCCTAGAGACTCTTTCTCTTACAGAAAAACATCCTTTTATTTTTTAGCTACTGATACCTTAAAAAAAGAAGCAGAAGAGAAAAAAATCTAAAGAAATAATGAAGGGTGGAGCGGTCATGGCAATGGCCGCCATCTCTTGGGAGAAGCATGGAAAAGAGTCGCGATAAAGCGAGGACCACTTTAATTAAACATATCCACTAGAGTTGCGAGCATCAAATGAGAGCGGAAAAAACATGAAATTACGAACTTTGTGCTCTACCGGGTCCAATCAAAGAATAAATGTTTCCCCAGTGTGAACGCCCGACCCTACATAAAACAGTCATTTAGTTGCACAGCTGCCGCTTTGTTAAGGAAATGAGGCTGAAATAAGCATTTCTTGCTGCAGGCGGCCTCGGAAAGTACAAAAGAAAAGAAAACTGGATGCCCAAGCACTTTTTATTTATTTAATCAACCAGGATTCTATTGCAAAGGAAAAAAAAAAAATTTTTTTTCTTAGATTGTAAAGTATGCCATATTTTTTTAAAGTCAGTATATATTTATAAAAAACTCCTTCAATTTGAGCAAATTTTTAGCTTAATGCTGCGTTTATTAATACTGTCTTTTATATTATAAGAGTAATTAGGCTTACTCAGCAGAAGGCAATGAACTAAAGATTCTAGGTGGGTGTAATGTTATACTAATTTTCAAGAGGTAAAATACTTGTACAAATTTTTTTAGGCCCCACAAATTTAGCTAACATTAAATATGTTCATTAATTAAATTTCTTGTAAAAGTGTCTACATAAGATACAATATTAAAATTTAAAGCACAAAATATGTGTAGATAAAAATATCTTTTAATGAATATGAACTCACATGTAACTTTTTAATGCAATGCCTTAAGTGGGATAGTCAGAGCGCGTTTCAAGAGCTGCGCAAATTAGGATGGAAGGTCTCGTAAAGATATTCACATTCACAGAAGTCATAACAACTGTTGACTTAAATAATTATATTATTCAGTCTATACTAAGATTCTGTGACATGAATACAAAACTACTTCTTATCTTGAAATTTTCTCTTAGTATCCTTAATCTTCTATCGCCCGGTGGCGAAATGGCTAGAGCGTCGCACAGCTACACCATAGGTTCGGAGTTCGATTCCCGGGCTAGGCAGGGCTGACTCAGCCTTTCATCCCATCATTTCATCATCATGGGTCGATAAAATGAGTACCAAGTTCGCTTGGGGACTAAACAATGGAGGTCCTGCGACAAGCTGAAGACTTGCTCAGGGCATATGCTAATGCACTCCGGGGCCCAAAAGGTCAAGAAAGCAGAAAAAGGGCACTGCAGACCGTGGCCACTAGAGTTGTTGCGCCGCTGAGTTTAGCTTATCCTTAACCTTCTGAACTGAACAACATTTTGGATCTGTTCACATAAACATTTAAACATACATTTCTAGCTAGGTTTGTTACGATTATTTATTTTAATATTCGTTTCCACAACCTTCGATTCATTAGAATGATATTTAGATCACTAAAGGAAACAAAAAGATATATTAAATAACAGTATAAAAAGAACCAAAATAGGATCAGATGGTCATACCTTTCAAGACCATTTTTTAAATCTTGAGTTAAATTTAGGTTTAGGAACTGGAAATTCTATAAAGATGGTACGTGAATAAGAAGTGGTTGTAAATATTAAAATTTTTAAATTTAGATCCAAGAAATCTAGATCAAGTCATATAATTTTTTTAAAAGTAGAAAATATTGGAAAAACCATTTAAAAAAATGTACGCTGTACCAATTCTTTAAAATTCAATTGGAAACTTTTAAGCAATCTTCGTCCTACATATAAAATTTCGAGTTGTTTTATCTGTTTAATCCGCATATGCGTAAAATCCGGATATTTGAGTAAAATCTGGATATTTGTGTAAAATCCGCATAACAAATATAAGTAGCTTACGCGCGAAATTTTCGTGCCGTATGTGTTTTCTATATTAGTCAACTGTTAGAAATTTAAATTTTTGTAGACAAAATCGTTCTATGTCTTGTATTGAAAGGTAGCTGCTGTTGAAGACTGAAGGGGAACTAATAAGAAAATTAGTAAATTCTTCTTCATAATGGGTTATTCATATGCAATTATTTGAAAACATGCGATGCTTTAGATGCTCAAAGTGCTCAAAATACATACCCCTCACTGAGATCATGGAAGCTGATCGTATGATCTTCCTTAAAGGTAGCTTCCAGAGTACACTGTAAAGATTAAATTTGTATAGCTTAAAGAATGAATGTTATTAGATTTACAAAGATATCTTTCAAACAAATTAGCACTCTCACAAAGTTATAAAAAAAGTTGGCCTTCAGCGCAAATATCAGGAAAAATTCTAAATACTAGTTCGTGTTTTACTCTATAAATAAAATACATAGGCTGAATTCCTAAATATCGGTGTTAATTAACGCACAGGTATACATAGTATATAAACCAAAAATGACCCGGTGAATTTTACTAGTCTCAAAAGTGACCTTTTTAGTAATAGCGCAAAAGACGCCTTTTCAGAAATTTTAAAGGGGCGATATATCATATACATTAAGTACAGTGTAAGAAAAATAACATCAAAATTCACTTCAAATTTCGCTTTTATTTCTCCGGAAAAATAACTGTTATTTTCTTTCGCGTTCGTTCCCTGTGCTGCGCGCCACTGAGCGACGTGGAAGCACAGAAAACGTTTCAATGAAAACAGTTATTTCCTTTTCTGAATTTTTAAAACTAGATTGCTATCAGAAAATATGACATGAATTTAGGCAATATATATTAACAAAATCTCTGCACATTATTACATTATTCTACTTTCATTTTCCTTTTCCTTTTTGTTCTCTTCCATTCGCTTTGAGGTCAACCACTGAGGCTGAGCAGTAAACCAAAAATGAACACTGAACACTGGTCGCTGAACACTGATAATTCAGTTCTGGGTTCGAATAACAGCAAACGTGCTGGCTGTATGAGGTTTTCGTGGCTTTCCCCATTTATGTCTGGAAAAATGTGTATACGAGCCAGTGTTCCTTAGATAATTCTCCACGAAGGCATCACTCCTCTTAGACAGATAACCTGTTAGTGTTTAGCCATAATTAAATAAATCAAACGAAACCAAGCCATTATGTTTTTGAATAACTGAACCATTATCTGAACGTAGCTTTTCTCTCTTTAAGAATTCTATTATTTTAAAATATCTGGAATCAGAACTTCTAGCCATGAATTAATATTAAGTTTTTAACTACAATCTAAGCCTTGGCAATGAAATCCATAGCACCAGAGGTTTTTTGGGTTTTCATTTTCAAGCGAGAACCATTTTAGGTGAAAATCTGTACACATTTAGCGGAAGGGTTTTCCAAATGGTCAGTGTATTTGTAAAATAAACTGGAGCTGAATTATTTCATGCCTGAGATTGGAACTATTTGTTTTATTTGCCATGTTTGTTTTTATAAGCATTCATACGTTCATATGATTAGCATGTATAATGATTAATGTACATGAAAAATATATTCATATGATTTGCAACACATTCAAATGATTCATTTAAATTTCTTTAAAACAATTTTTACCTTGGCGTGCATTTAGATATTATTTTTAATCAACAAGATAAATCCAAACATTTTCATAGCGAGTGACTCTACAGAGATTTAGCAAAAGAAATAATTTATGCATTCCGAGGATTTTGTGAAATAATAGAATTCTTTCAAATAGAAAGCTTCCAAACAATACTCAACACATCTGACATTTTAAGCACAGTGCAAAATATTTTTCTCTCCTTTTCTGAAATAAATCAAATGCTTAAACAAACTGCTTTTCAAGATAGCATATTTTCACAGAAGATATTAAGAATGAAAGGAAACGCTTTTTTTTCAGAATATTCACCCTTTTATGGTACGCTGGAGAACAACTTATCTACAAATGGGAGAAAACTTTGGAATGCATCCGTATCTTAAACTACTGAGGCAGTAAATCCTCGAATAAATAAACACTGACTCCTTTTACATTTTAATCAAAGTAATCCTTAGATTACAAACTTGAAAGTTGAAAATTTTATTAAATTAAATACTTAATTTAATTTACAGGAAACTTTTTAACCACTTAATTAAGCTAAAAAGCTAATTTTAAAAATAGACCAAAAGAAAGGGATAAATGTATCCTAAATTTTAGTCTTCGTAATTCTCTGAAATTTAATCTAGGGATTTTATGCTTTAGTGAATTAACAAAGTTGCTGAACTAACCGCAGAATACAGAAACTAATTAATTTCGAAATTTAATAACGAAAAAAGTTCTCATTGTTCCTCAGGTTTTTTTACCCTAAAAAAATAGAAAGTTTTTTGAACGGAAAAAAATTAAAGCGTTTTAAAAAATAAAAGGCAATACAGTTTGTCTTGGAAGAGCATGAGTACATATTTGTTAGCAAAAAATATATACGTCTGTTGCGTAAGCACGATTATGGAAATAATAAAATTATGAATGCTTAAAATCACAAATTTAAATCTTTCATGATCTATTGTAAGGAGAGATAGTAACGTTAAATGAACACCAGGAAACTTCCTCATCAATTATTTAACATATCGGGTAATATGCCAACGGTATTAACTCAGAATAAAATTGCTTAGACAAAAAAAAAAAGAAAAAAAGTTTCATAAACTAAGCAAGGATAAATATTAAAATAGAACCTGCGTATTAATATCGAATTCAGAATCCAGAAACACCTTTTGAATAAATTTATTATATTGACATCATCAATAAATTATCGGTACAATAATCTAATAATAAGCATCCGCCTAGAGAAGAGACTATTTTTAAATGAATTCACTTACTCCGGGCTTAGATAATTTTTCTTAGTTTCTCCGATTCTCAATAGAATAGCTGGAGGAAAACATAAAAATTTTTAATATTTTACTTCTGAGATTTTCTCTTTATAATTTATAACAGTTGTACATCTGGTGTACTTTATACTCATTAAATAGTGAAAAAACGCTTCGTAGACGCTGAGTGAACCATCGCTAAATCTGAAGTAACCACTGAAATTTGAGAAGGGTATAAAAGACTCTTATTTAAAGTTAAGACAAATAGAAGACGCACCTGGTGCTTACAAGCTGAACCACCATTTATGATGAGATTTTAAGTTCAGATGGAAAATTTAAATTCAAATAAACTAGCAGCTCTGGCAGGAAAACAGTATAAAATATTTTTTCCCTCCTTCCAGCATGCCTTCGTGGTGTAACGGAGCCCACTTGCACGCATTCGAGAGGCCCAGGCTCGAGTCCCGGGAATGGCACTGTACATTTGTCACGTCTCTTGCTTCAAATTAACTTAATTAGTCTACAATGGCGCCCGAATTAAAAAAGGGTGGTGGAAAATAATTCATCATCACCAGGATTTGGCGACTGGGTTCCCGAATTTTCAGTCGCATTCTAAAAGGCGAAGTATATAAGATATTTTCTCCCTCTTTCCGGCATGCTTTCATAGTGCAACGCTAGCACACTTCGCGAGAGGTTCAGGTTTGAGCCAGGCGGAGGCACTACACATTTTTCACATCTCTTTCTTCAAAATAACCTAATAGCTAAAACGGAAGGGAGAAGTGATAGCAAAGATAAAAACTCATAAACAAACTGGTTAATTAACATACAGAATCTTATGAAGTATTTACATAAATTTCAGGTTAGAAATGATATATGGAGAAATGGGTAGGACAAATTTTTTTCTTACTACAGCTGATTTCCTGACAATTTTCTGTTTGATTATGTTAGGTAATTAAGTTGAGTAATAGATATGAATTTTTATAATTATTCCTAACCATATATAACCAACCATGTACATATAAGCATACTATGTCTTATGGATGATAAACTGCCATGCACAACAGGTGTAATGTTCAAGCCCTATATCTTTAAAGGCCATGAATAAAATTTTTTTGGCAACACAATAATGAGTTTTATTCAATTATTTGCCCAAGAACAAAGGAATTAAATCTACCTATTAACTGGTTGTTTAGTGAGAATAGCTCACAGAGCACTTATTTATCTCAAATAATTTTTATAAACCTTCCTCAAATAATATTTTATAAATTACAATTATTTTAAGAATTAAAATATTTAAATTAAACTTTGAAGATTTCAATCCATTTACATTAATTTATTCAGAAAACCTAAACTGGCAACTTTCTCCACCAATTCCATTTTTATTGCACACTTTCCTAATAACGGGAAATTAGCATAACGGTTTAGGGGTTCTTTCATCTACTGGATAATTTACTGTAAAGCTATTAAGACTTTTTAACCGGAATTCAAACTCTAGATCTGCTGTTGCTAAATGGCCTTACTCAGTTATATCAAGAAACCACGCAGGAACAAAGAAAATTCTCTATATTTTCCCCACTTAAAAGCAACTGGGAAGAGGAGAATTCGACCCATTTGTCCAAATGTCAGAAGTAATAACTCACCACATCTTCGTCAGTTGCTAAAGTATAGAATTTCAGAATTTTTAGAGCAAGAGGCGTGAGGAAACCAGCTATACCCTAGATGGGATTTGAACAGCAGATGCTTCGAATTTCAACTGAAGGTACTATTAGACATACCCAAACAGCGCGAAATCACAAAGGCAAAAATTCCTTACATTATTTTAGCAAAATTTCTGTTATCTTCTAACAACAACAATACTTTTCGACAATATAAGGATGAATTTTTTCTATCCAGTGACTGGGCACTTGCTTGAAAACAATTCGTCCTGAATCCGGTCCGGAATTTGCTCGGTCAATGAGCCGTCTCATCACCAGGAATGTTGCCTAAGGTGCACCAAATGTAGTAGATCGATATTATTCCCGTGAAGAGAAAAGAGAATATCAAAAAACAATAAAACCTTCCTCAGAAGTGGAACCCATATACTTAGTTTACGATTAGCAGTTAACCACGATACCATCCAGGGCGACATGGAGATTAATGTTTGATGTGATAAGAAATAATCCTATATTATTACACACGGAAGACGAAATTACAATCATTCTATACCAAATACCTGTCGTAAAAGAGATGTGAGAATTCGAATTCCTTGAAAATGATCTATTAACCAACTGTCTTCCAAATATTCGCCTTAATTTTTTTGGGGGGGGGGCAAGGCGGTTAAGCAACAGGGTACTAATCTCAGGCTACTACAAAATGTTTGCATACAAACTTGTACATCAAGTAAAGTCATGATGAGTTTAATGATTTCTAATTGTTTCGACGTTAAAGCGTATATCTAAAATACTGAGGGCATTTTTGCCAGGTATAAAATTTTTAAAATATAAGTTTGATTTATTTTAAAATTTTGCATGTGTGAAATCTGCAGGGTGATTAAAATTGTTTTGTAAGTATTTTCTTTTCATTAAATTACTGCAGTGATCAAAACTAAATGTTGGATACAATGGATTATAGATAAAAAGCACTACACGTTAAACACACGTAAATGAGTATCATAACTGCCATCCTAGAGGTAACTTTTATGAAACATGATTGAGATTTTTAAATGGAAAGCGAGCATGTACTGTAACACTAGAATGTTCTCTAAAACCCAAAGACACGATTATGCTGTTGACTTCCTTATTTGCTGAACTGATAATGACGATTAAATTGATTTACATGTATAACATTTCGTTTTCTTTGGAGGCATAAAATGTACGAAACATTTGAAGACGAGAAGTGAATTATCACTATGTTTTGTAGGGTACCACAGAGACCGAGAAAGGGTGTAAAGGACCCTTTTTTTGAACTCATATAAAAGTTAACAGAAGGTATCACTCGTGCATGCAAAATACAGCAAGCAGTTATGAATTGTGTTATTTCAAATTCAATCAATTAGGATAAATTAAAAAAAGGTGCCTACGTTGTTTTCAGGTAGTTCTTCGCCAGGGCTACTAGGTTATCCTCCCTTCACTTACGATTCTTCGAGAGACATTAATCCAAGCGATCAACACATCGTTGGGCAAAAACGGGTTTTTATGTGAGCGAAAAAGGATACATAAGATTAGCGGATACATGGAACGTCTGAGTAAAAATTTTTAAATCTAGCGCGACGAAGCGTGCCAGTTTCTCCTTCAGAGATTTCGAGTCATCCGGCCCGTTAGTTCATAATGACGTCACACAGCAGGCGTCTTGAATCACAACATAGCTTAAATCAAAGGTATTGAAATGACTTAACTAAGTTAAAATAAGTTAACTTAATGGCTAGACAATTTTGGTTACGCGCAAGTTGGCTCTGACCTAAATGTGTGCGTGACAAGTCTAGCGAGTCTAGTCAATGGCGAGAATAACACAACTCCGTCGCCTACTTTCAGGAACTCGAAATTAGCTACGTGGAATACGAAATTAGCAGAAAACGCTGGGATTCTACCCTCTAAAACAATCCTCTAAATATTATCTTCTTTCTACCTCACATAAATGTCACGCGAACTAGAAATTTACATCCTGGCAGGAACATGGAATTGAGGAGTATGGGAAAGTTCATTAACATAAAACAGCTTCTTAAAAACTAAACGAGACCTTACACATGGACTACATACCTGTCCCGTTGTTTTTGTTTGTTAGCTACCCAGACCTGGGAACAAACTGAAATTTGGTGGGAAATTACCTGTGAGTACTTACAACTTTCGTATACTCTATTAATCCTGTCTGTGGTTTCATCAAAAGACAGGTAACATTATTGACAGTGCTATAGCTAATATATTTTGCTGTAGCAAATATATATGAAATTACGCAAAATATGAATTTCTTTAATGCAAAATTAAACGAAGATAACTTCTACAGATTATTTCGAAAACGGACTGTACATAATCCGAAATTCTGATGATGAATTTTGTTTGATGGAAATCTTCTTTATGAATTCTGAAGCTGCATAGAACCATAAATACTAGCTTGGTTTAGAAATAGAACAGTGCAAACCTACTTTTCTTACATAACTTCTTCCATTAATCATATCCACTTTTAGTTCACCATATTTTTGTACATAGCGACGGTCTCATTTCGTTCCTAGATCATTATCTATTTTCATATTATTTAGATTTTTATCACTTTTTTCATTATTCACATCAAATGAAAAAAATAATAGGCCGTTTGATAATCTTTATAAATAATATTCAAAAATAATAATCTTCTTAAGGAACAAAGATATAAATAATCTTCTTAAGGAACAAAGATATAAATATCTAAGCCACTACATTTGGAAACGTTTATTATTCCTTTTCTGGTAAAGAGAAGCTTTAATTCAAGTATTGCATATTTAATTGGTCTGCATAATAATACTACCCATACACACGAACAGATAAGGTTTTCTTTTTATTACTGATACAGTATGTAATTTGCATTCTTAGAATAATTTGAGAAATAGAAAGATATCTTCAAATATTTGAATCGCTTTGAGGAAAGCTTGTTTCAAAATGAAACTTGACTATTTTTTTGATGCACCAATAACATTTTAATTGCATTGTTACAATTATATATCAAGTATCTCTGATTCAGATTACTTTGCCAATATTTTAGTGGACAGTTCTGCATACTAACATGAACTTAAATGGAATTATTTCATTGTTTTCTTAAAATCAATTACATCCTTCTCCTCTTCTGCAACATAAAATTATTTTCTTTGAAAAAAGAAAGTTATTGTTGCAGATAATTTGTGATGATATATATGAATTATGCTAAGACAGTCAACGTCGGCTATACAACTTGTATAGGAAGGCTAATTGATACAGGTGCTCATTAAAGTGTGAAATTGTCGTTCTTATATTTAATTTAAAATTCCACTTTTAGGATAAATAAGGATATGAGAAACTGCTATAAATTATATGAATGCTGGCATAAAATTATGCAAAAATGAACTTCAGAATGAATTTAGTATTCTTTAAAGCTTTATTCATTACAGCATCTTTGAAGAAGAGTAATCTCGTTCTTGACTGCCTCGAAATTTATACTGTATTTATAAATCAACCCAAATCTAATGCTGATTTTTGCTTGATTTTATATTCGATGCTGTGTATCTTTCAATACATACACTGACAACGCTTTTAATTTTATGTATTTGGCATACAATATCATATTTTAGGTGAACTGACAAGTTGTAATATTAAGCGTTAGGAGAAATGTATATATATTAATGTATTTGAAATGTATTTGTTATTTAAACTATAGATAATTTCACTTATCTTGTTCCATTTAAAAAGGACAATAACAACCAAATTAATCTCGTGATACTGCCAAAGAAAAGAAACATAACTTGTATATTTAATTCGAGATGTATAGGAACACCAAATATAAAAGCATTCAAAATTTAGCTAATTTTTATTAACTTAATATTATGATTTATTTTAGGATTTTGTGATGCATGTTTTTATATACCTAATAAAGAGACTAAATGGACAAAAAATTACAACTCAAATGTAAACTACAAGCAATCAGTTACGGATTTTAGCAAATTTGAAAATTCAATTGCAGATAGCTTAATATTATTTTGTTATTATACATTTACTTTTTTTACTTTTTTTCTATTATGTACAGGTGTAAAAATTAAACCATTGAAAGAAAGTACCTACGTAGCACTATTATCAACAATAACGAATAGCTATTGTTGGCGAATGCAAAATATTCCAGCTTTTATTAATTTTTTATTTAATTATTTTAATGCCTAGGATTGTTTGTCATTAATGGCATTTTTTACAATTTAAGTTGGTACTGAGTAATCGGTTATTGGTATTGCTTATTAAGGCTATATATATACCTCCGCTATGACTTTTTTGCCCTATATTATTAAGACGCTTTTTGTATGGATATCAGCAATTCTTCTTCAGTGATTGGTCTCATTTGATGCTGTTATTATATTATACATAGTTTCATATTTTTGAAATAATTTAAAATGCAGTCTCAATTAAAGATGCAGTTGAAGCACAAACCATGCGTCTGGAAGATTCTATCCTATCATATGCAGAAATGAGCATTGCTTCCGTTCCCTGAAAATGAAACTAATTCCCAGTGCGCATTATTGGAGGGGAAAACAAATTCTCATCACATAGCCGGCTTACAAAGCTCGCAGAGACAGAATAATACAAAATATTTAATCCCATCGCATTATCAGAATGCTTACGTCTAGCATTTATGGCGACATCCGAGTAAGCTACGAATTAAAGCAATCCTCCTGACTATTCGCCATTTTTAACAACATAAATTATTCTTGATCTAACCCACGCTGTTTTGTTTTTTGGCCATATCCATCGAAGGCCTCCTGTAGCAAACCCAGACAGAACGATCACTTAATTCCTCCAAGTAATTACATAAAACGGGCACTAAACTCAAAGAGCGCGGATAGCGTGATCTTAAGCTGTATCTTCTGAGTGAACACAATCTTGTTTAGTTTTAAAGTGCAGCCATAAATTTCGGAGGTTGCATTGTAAGCTTCGGGAATTGCTCTTCAGATCGCGCGCTAGTGTTTGACGGTTAATTAAGATAGAGTAGATAGTTAATGTCAGGTAAAATCCCTGCCGCGCAGATAAAGTTGTTCCTTCGCCACATGTTCCAGGGAAAGCAAGCAGTAAAAATCTTGTTATGATGTGGTATGCAAAGCTCCTTTAATGATGTTCCTTTTTTCGGGATGACTTTGGTTCTTTCCTGAGCTGTTGTGGATACTGGAAGAGGTTAAGTTACATGACCAGGAATAATTTTTGTCCAAGTCTTCTTCAGAATTTTAACGGCAGATTAATTGTGAGAATTTCGGATGTGGCAATATATTTTGGCTTCAAACTATGCGCCTTTCAGATTAATTATTAATTCCTTATACACGCTTTAAGCGGACTACAGTTTCTGCAAAATTTTATGATTTTTATTTAATCGTGTAATATTTTAACATGTTAGATTACAACGACTGTTATGAAGTAGACGTTCAAATACGAACTGAAACTGCCGAGGAAAACCAAGTAGAGTGAAATAAAAGGAATGATTTCACCCTAATCATATGTATCCCCAAATTCCTTAAATTTTACAATTTCTACAAAAAAATGAAAATTGTATATTTCTGTTTAAACAGATAGTAATACTGTAATGTCTGAGCTTATCTATAGATATTCATCTCTAGATAATATCAAATTTTCTCCGTCGGTTTGGATTAACATAAATAAATGTTAAGCCCAACTAAAGAATTATTAGCATATATCTTTGGAGCAAGCAAATTAAAACTGCATGAATAATATCCCCAAATATTGTCTTTCAGAGGAGAACGAGTACCTACTACTAGTGCCCTAGCTTACGAAATTTTCTCTAACATGATGGTTACGTAATTCTTTCATAATTTTTAATTTAAAAGGTAATTAGCACTAAAATGCTAAGAAGAGACTTTTTGCAATAAAATTACGCTAGCAGAATTTAGAATTCAGCCCATAGCAATAATGATTATGTTAAGCCTTTTTTCTCCGTTTATTAAGCTAACTTGTATCAGAAGAAAATGAGATTTTTCTAAATGAAAACTAGAAAGTACATCAGAATTAGAATATGAAACATTTAGTTAAAACAAACAAAAACCTTGAAATACGTATTACTGTTTTACTATATATAAATTCAGATCTTTGGACATGAATTATATAAAATTCAAAGTATAAATCTCAGTTTTGTTATCTACATTCTGCGTTAAATCAGCATTTCCTTTCTCTTGTATTTTCACCTAAATATTTCATTATTTTTGCATTTATTCATAGAATGAAGAAAGTATTAACTTGAAATAGTTAAAAATTTAAAGCACCTTATATTTATAATATGATGCATATTAGAGAGCAAGGCCACTATTGGAATTAAGCGTGAGAGTGATTGGTAACGGACTGGTTTACGTTTTATTTAGGTTGCATCTGTCACTGAAATGGAAATACATTTATTATAAATCATCTTACGAGAAGACAAATGAACATAAGATAAGTGTTGTCCTCATCACGTGAGGATTTTGCTAGCGGCAAAAAATTTTAATCGAGAGCTTTAGAGCGTTCTATGCACTTCCTCTGTCTGGAACAGTCTCCAGACTGAATTAGTCATGCTTTTTAATTTTTTTGTACTTTCTCTGATTTGTCATAGTTGAAGGTGATATAAGAGGAGTTATAGGATCATCGGTTAGTCGTCTCCTTGAATTCGAGAGACCTTGATGGCAAACACAGTTAAGATCGCTAAAAATCCCTTGACACTTGCCATGAAATTGAGACGCATGTAATGCCGAGTAGAGGTGGTATTACTGAACAAGTTATTGCTCCTGCAGTGTCAGAGATTGTCATTTCCGCATTGTAAAGGCTCGAAGATTGCGACTTGCAAGGAGACCGCACACATGCATTTTTTTGTCTTTGTGTGGTCGGCCGCAGCATCTAGTGGATGTCGTTCTGAAAATTGTTCGGGAAGCGCTAAAACATCTCGAAACCAGACTTCGTTTACTGCATTTTATTGCAGACTACAGAAATTGAGAAATGAATCTCTCTCATTGAAGTTTACCGAGTGAGACATATTTCGTTTCCGAGATATTGGCTGTCCATTAATTCAACTGAAGGATTAGCTACGGGTAATCCTTCCTGCCTCTAATGCTGACATTTACATGTTATTTTTGCATTATTTTGAGGCCAAATTATTGAAGCCGTCTCTCTTACATTCTGAATTCGGTATTTTGATGTCACTTTCACCCTTTTTGAAAGACGATGAAGAAGCTTTAGCTAAGGTATTATCTGTTATGACTTCGACTTATCCAGTTATTCAATCTTCCACTCATTTCACTAAAACGTCAATGAGAGAAGTCCTTTCCTTTCTTCCATATCCTAATTATATCGTCCATAAATTTGATTTCTTTACCATAAATATTTTTTCATAGTTGCCTCCATGCAAAATAATATCATTCTCTCAGGTGAGTGATAAAGTCTTTAAAAATGTTTCTCTTGTTGTCGTAAAAGACACTTCAGTGTTAGAAATAACAACAGTCAGTTTATTATTTCAGTGTTATTATTTCATTTTATTGTACTGACATTTGCATTATTGCTCCAATTTTTCCTAACTTTTAAGTTTCAGGCTAGTTTTTCACTTATCAGCAAAATTCATTGTTTAATTATGAGAAATCTAATCTGTTGTGTCTAAACCAGGTTGATCTATCTCTTTGTTACATCCTGTCTCTGATTTTAATTTTTGAGGAAAATGTAACATATATCGCCATTGTGCCTTAGAAATGCAAAAAAAGTATCGAAATATTGAATCACAGAACACAAATCTCATGTAACAAAAGAAGAAATAAATACAATTAAGACAGTTAATCATAGTCGGTCAGTTAACCACTTCTGCAAAAATTACCGACGAAGCTTCTTCAGTTGATGACTTAGAAATCTTTCACATTTATAAAAATTTTTTATTTAGAACACTAATTTTTATGTAGTTTTTCCAAAGTATTCAAAATTCTAGAATCTTAAATTTTTTAGCATTTTATTATTGTTTTTATCGACAGATGGTAAAATGTTCATTTTCACTTTGCAACGCCCAGTAATTTCGCTGTGAATATGGTTGCCGTTGTTCTTAGTTTCGCAAATATTATTTTCTTTTTAAGAAGGACCTGAATCTGTTATATAGTTAAATTTTATTTAAAATCTGTTCCAATATAAGGTTATTTTTCTTGTCTAATTTCATATTTAGAAATATTTTTAAGGTTATGAATTGTATTATTATCATTACAACCAATTCAGTGGTTTACGTGAAACTTTCTTTTAGATATAGAAATCGGATTTATATTTCAGTAAATACGTGTTGCAACGATAGTGGTTTTTACACTGTTTTGAAATATATTTTGAATCTTGTATTTTAATCCCTACGCCATAGCTACCTATATATATATATTAAAGGAAGCGTCTGTCTATCTCTGTGTGTGTCTTTCTTTCGTGCTGCGCATATGCTAATAGACCAGGACTACGAAATTTGGTACATAAGTGCATCTAGACAAGATCCAGTGCATCTCGAAGTGATTGTTTCAAAATACGAATGAGAATGTTTTTTTTTATGTTTTTTTGATGAAATTGCATCAGGCATAGTGAGTATACCTGCAACAACGGCACGCAGCCATTGTGGATGATATATCACTGTTGCCATTGTTGCTGATATCAGCAATGTTGCCACTCGGAAAAATGAGGGCGAAAATTAGTGTTTTAGGAGTTTTTAATTAATATCTCTTATTTCAGCTGTTTTTCAGGACCCAGAAAAGAACTGTAGAAAGTTTGGTGACAATAGCTATAGTAGTGGCTGAGTTATTAGCGAATAAACGCACAGACTTTCTCGCTGTGCTTTGTGTACTAGACTGTTGACTGTTTTCTCTTGAAAATATGAGATAAATATCATTATTTATAATTTCCTTTTCAAAAATTTTTTTGTGTTTCTTTTATGTCATTTATTGCTTATTTCAATGTTTTTAAGATATTCAAAAGTTTTGCTTGATTGTTAACTAGACTTTCCTTTTCAGAATTTTTGTTTTATTTTGTGTTTTTATCATGTTATTCATTGCTTATTTCACTGTTTTTAAGATACTGAAAGTTTTAGCATTATGGTTTTAGGAAACACAGTTCTTAACTTCCTTTATGCCATTTGAATTCTTAAGACTTCGCAACGGGAAGTTGGTTAATTTATTTATTAGGATAATCAATATTTATATTAAGGGATATTGCTTATTTCATTATTGTCATTTTTTTATACATAATACAGTTTTATTCAGATTTGTGTTTTTTTTTTTTGATAAAGTTGTTCTGCAGAGTAAAACTGTGCAGTTTTTAAATTTAATGTTTGGTGTTCCCTTTAGGAATTTTTCTGGTACATTTAAAAGCCAGACGAAAGCTGGCCGCGAAGCTGTTAGTTAATAATAAACTAATGTTTTTCAGCTTAATTTTCTTTATTATTTTCTCGCTTATTCTTTTTTTATTAAGTTTAAATGTACAACAGCCCTTAAAAATATTATGTAATAACTTCTTGACCTTTGTTACCAAAAACATATGATAAAACAAGTATTTTATAAAATGGCTAAGCAATATGTAGAATACTTGGCGTTTTGGTTAAGTATAGTATATCTGAATCATTTTAATATTATACGTATTTCCTCTAGGTACTGTATGTAATATCTAAGCATTATATAATGGCAAATATTATTTAGGTAAAGTATTAAAAGAGAGTCATGAAATGATTTTATTGAAATGATCTCTAAAATAACAAATTATTCTTATGCAAAATAATGAAAGAGAGTCATGAAAAGCTTTATTGAAAAGAATCACGTGAAAATAGACGAAATATGAAGTAAAATACAGAACATTCCTGTTAAAAAAGAACGATAGAATAATTCCGTGTTTCCTTCTTAGTCGTCATGCTGGCCTATTGACATAGCTCACTAATTTCTGGTAAGTATTTTCGATTTGGGAAACATTGTCTTTTACAGCACTAACTAGCACTTTGGTCAGTTTATCACAGACTCATTGCTGCGTGTTAACATGCCAAGATTCCCTCTCGCATCTTGCTCTTCTATTTTCATACTGCACCATATGGGCTAGAATCCAGTGGTTTAACTAGAACTCTTGGGCCTCTATGCAAAAATACTTCTTGGGCCCCATAATAAATTGACAGTACTCTCCCGCCAAAAAAACAAATAGATGTTTCCAGAAGCCAAAATTTTGAGCCTGATTTTTATCAGATCTTGATTAATAATTAAAAATCCATATTCGGTTACAGGTTGATTTCTGTAAAAGATGTTTACTTGTTCACAACCAACTGCGACATGTTCGAAAGTGTACGACTGCTAAGGAGATGCGGAATACGCTTACAGAGTACTAAGAAAAATCAACACTACTCTGCAAAGCTGAAGTCTTGAAAAGAGTTTGAAATTTGAGAAAGAAAGAACAGATGCACGTTCATCTAATGAAAGTTGAAGCTATTGTTAATCAACCATACCTACTAAAATAGAAAATATCTGAACTTATCTTGGGTGAATTTATTTTAAGTAGCTTATCTGAAAATTAAACTATACTAATAATAAACTGCCCCAGAAGCAGATTTATCGGTAGAATTAGTCAGTAAATTACTGACAGAGTAAAAAAATCTTTAAAAATTACTGACAGAGTAGCAAACTCTTCAAAACGAAAAAATAATGAATTTTCTTCCCGATAGCTAGAATAAAGCTTTAAAATTATATACTTTTTCTGCTTATAGTATTTCAGCTGACCTACTTGTTTATCTTGCAATAAATTAGGTGCTTAACGCTGATTAAAGAAAATATGCAAAACAGAAAATTAAGCATCATGAAAAGACACTAGATAGTGCAACTCTCAATTTAAGTGTCTTTATTGAAGCGTGGCAAATCTCTATTCGTGTATGTTTTACAAGTGTGAATAATTTGCATGATTATTGGGGCTTTGATTCGGAAGCCGCAACTCGCAATTAGAATGATAAAAGCCTTTTCATCAATTTGAGAGCAGTGCCATTTAGCGAATATATTTAGCTAATAGAAATTCAGTGTTTATGTTGTTGTTGCGTATGCTCACTTATCTGACGAAGTCACCCGAAGCCCACGAAATTCCTCGTATCATGGAGCGCAATATTACGCCTGTCTTTGGCAACAGCCTTGAGACAGTGCGACAGTGCGATTTGGCTCACTTCCGCCTCCAATTTTGATGGAGAGCTCCCCGGGGGGGAACGGGTCCGAGGTTTCCCACCCTCTCCCCTTTCATCAAACCACATGAGAGGACTTTCGGCTCGCCGCATATTTAGAGTGCCGCCATGCCATACCGGCACTATACATTTACAAACATCCATGCCTTCTGGATTCGAGTCCGAGCCCTTTGTCACGGCAGTCAGCGACGCTAACCACTATACCGCTTGGGCGGCGCAGTGTTTATTCAGAGGAAAGGAGAGTGCTTGGTAAAGTACCAAAATGCTTAACAGATTATGGTCAAAGATGTCTTTTTGGCTTGCATGTTCGGTACGAGATATATAGGGAATAAGTATACCAGATATTTGAATGTACCAGATAGGATAAAGAAGGTTTGATATACCTCATTGTACATACGGATGATATGGTCGTTGCAGCAAACACAGGGAAATTGCTGGGGAATTTTGAATTCGAAATTGGTGAACATTTCGCAATGAAAAATTAAAAAAAAATCTTCATTACTAATTTTTTTAATTGAAAATTTTAAAATCCTTGGGCACCACATTGTATTACACAAGGCTTACAGAGGTAAGTAAAAAAACAAAGAAATACAACAACAATGCAACACAGAATAAAATAATCTTACAAATTCACAGATGACACGTAAGAGATAAATTTACAGAAGAAAGAGAAAGCCATTTTATCTTGGACAAATACGTGAAGAGGGGGAGGAAATGTAATATTAACAGAGTTTAGCCTAGAAATGAGTTCGTTTCGTCCTTCCGTGAGCTTTGAACAATAGAACAACAAATGTTCGATATTTTGTACTCCCCCGAAACTGCAGGAACACAAGTCTGTACTAGATAACCTAAATCTCTTCAGATATGAATTGAAATTACCATGTCCAGTTAGAAATTTAGAAATTTCAAAATTGCAGAGAAAGTGTTTATTATTCATTCTCTGAGGGATGGAAGGAAAAACTAATTATTTTTTCATTACTATTTAGGTATATATTTTGCAAGTGATAAGGATGGACTCTTGCTCACAGATCAGTAAAGCTACTTTCAAAATGGCTGAAAAAGCATCACATAATGATTGTAAGAAATCTATGTTTCCAGTATATTGCAGACAAAAGAAAATATTCAGAAGTTTTTATAAGGCTAAGAAACAGAGTATATTTACAGATTTTTAGAACTACATCGAGGCAGTTTAATTAATGTTTAAAGTGTAAAGAATACATTTTTTTAAGTATTCAGTCTGATAGCCTATTTCTGGACTGTAAGTCTGCATCGTGTTTTCTATGACAGAAGGGCTTTTTATAATATTTATAAAGATATTGATTTCTATTTCTCCTCCATTCTTCCTAGACTCCATCAATCGTCTTGTTTTCCAATCAGTCTTCATTTTTCAAGGTATGTAGGACTACTTTTTCGAAATATGACTTATTGCTTTGTCCTGACGAAGTTTCAATCTTTGAAAATCATTGACTTGAAGAAATGGAATTCCTTCTGTAATAATTGCACTTAAAATTTTCTCTTGATAATACGCTGAACTTATTTTAACATTTACCCCCTTTTCTTATTTTTAATTCTCCATTGTTAAACCGGAACCAAGTTTGCATATTTTTTTCTCCGTTTTTAATAAATAAATATACCCTTTTTGTTGCAGTCATTTAGAGGCAAACCCATGCATTATGAAGACTCGCAATGTATTTCCATTTGTCTGCTGCTAAATCATACTGCTTCATACTGGGTCCTACAGATTGTTCTGGTTGAGCCACATGCCTTCGGAAAAGCTGGTGTACTTTATATTTTTAACGTTTTTAAAATGTAAATGCTTGGTTTATTATTTTATTTATTTTTGCTATATACGTATCACTTGCAATTTATTTATTACTTGCAATTTATTTCTGCTTTGGTAGATTCTTCTCTTGTTATAACTTTGGGAACTCTTAATGTTTAACGTTAGAAACAGAACATACTTTTGTCGGGTATTCGTTTGGAGTCTTCTTTTTATCTAGACTGGCGGTTTTTCCTTTTCCTATTAATAATGTGTCTTATTTCCCTCTTAGAAATTTTAATACGACCATTTCACAATGCTTTTGGATAAAGGCCTAGGAATATTTATCTTGGGAAAGCGCAAAAAGATATCGTTCAGTCCGCAGCTTGCTTACATGCGATATTTTGAAAGAAGAATAACTTTAAACGTAGCAGACGTTATATCTAATTTCAAATAATAAGCTGTTGCCAGAAACTTTTATTCCAAAACATTTACTATTTTTTTAAAACTCTTTATCAAAATCGTTCCAAAGTGTAAACATCTACTGTAAAAGTGGGTACAATCCAATCTTTAGTGTGCCTAGCAGTTAATGCTAGATCAGGTATAGCAACCGCTATTTCTGTCTAAATCCAGAATGGAGTGGAACCAGAAAAACTCTTTAGATGCCTGAAATTAACTACAGACGTTGAACTGCGTGTAATAAGTGTAAACAAAAGGAAAAAGCAATTCTCTTATGCTGTATGGATGCAGATTGGAGAAACAGAATTGCTGATAAGAAATCTATTGAAAGTTATTTCGTTGCATATCAAGGCAATGGTTTTACATGGAACTGCAGAAAACCGTCATGTGCTATTGTGCCCTCGATTGAAGCGAAAATTATAACTCTTGCCGAAGCAGTTGAAAAAGTAATCTGAGTAAAGGGCTTTTGCAAGATTTTTGCGGAAAAGAAATTGTTTGCATTTTCTACGAGGGCAATCAAAGTTGCATCGAAATGCTAAATAATGTCAGAGAGAGTAGAATTAAAAACATATAAATGCAGTACGAGCTCCGGTAACTTCTTGTCGTAGAAATAACTGCAGACTTTTGAACTAAGCCGCTTAGGATAAATACACTGAAAATACTTATGCAGAACCTTGTCTTATGCTAAAAGAGTAATTTTATGTAATTTCAATTCATTGCACGTGTAAATTTCATTTAAGTCAATTTTTTATAAGAATTAGTCATTGTTATTATATATTTATAGTTTACCCCTCGTTTCCAGAGTTTAAAGTCTAAATTTCTGCGCCATACGTAAATGTTCTTTTCTTCCCATCGGCCAAGAGATCTCTGGATATCTGTATTAAAAGTAATAGATTCTTGCTTTTTTATTCTTCTAATAAACGCCGTATTTTAATCCACTGCTTCTGAATTTAAGTTCAAATTAGAATACATTTATTTATCCTTTAGTCAGAGAACTAGTTCTTAAAAATTTTAATCTGCCTTAAACACTCTTTATTTGGTTTTATTTTATGTTTACATTTTTTACTTTTTATTTTATTTTGCACTGAAGTGAATATAAATTCTATGAAGACATTTCTTTAACATCACTCATTTAAGGAAACTTATTTATTTTTACTGAAAACAGTTTTAGGTTTCCTCTTTTGGCATAACACTCTAAAAACAGGAAGGTTTTAGAGGGAAAAACAACAGATTATTAAAAGCACATTAATTACATCATCCGTTAAGGAAGCACTAAAGATGATTTTGGGAATCAAAATTTCCTTGCCAAATAAGCCATTTGTTTTCGCTTAACAATGAATATTGTCAAATCTTTGTCATTATGAGTTTTATCCTGAGTATTCGCAGTTAGTCTTGGTTTAGCTTTACAGTCATTGCCCTTTCAATTAAGCGTGACTGGCCTTTTTTTATGACTTGCTTTATATCAACAGTTCGCATGTGTTCTTTGTGCAAAGATGGGATATGAAGATGAACATAAAATCAAAAATACATTTTAAAAATATTAAGTATTATAACTATTGAATAAAATATGCATATATATATATACTATTTCGTTTAGGGCAAATTATTCAAGTAATTCTGAGAAATTATTTAATTCATATGAATGACTCATAGTTAGATTTTTAATGCTTTCCGTTCTCAAATGTTTTGAGATTACAATCTGAGCGAGTTTTTAAACTATGCACACTTACAATTTTTTGGTTACAATATTTTAAGCTAAGTACGAAATCTCTAGATTTGATACAATAATAACTCAGCTGTAGTAAAGAGAAAATGCAGTAGATACTGCTTCTAAACAAGAAGAAGTATCCAACAAAATTACCCCGAAAGGTGTGTGTGCGGATCCAGAAAAAGTGTTGGCAGTTAAATATATACAAGCCGAAAATGTCTAGCAACTGAGAAATTTCCTGTGACCTTACATACACTGGTGTGCAAAAATTAAGGACGAAGTCGAAAAATTAGCATATCAGCTGAACGAAGAGGCAGAGCGGACAGAAAGACCAATCAGGAGATTAAGTAAGGTGATGTACGGTAGCACATGCGCAGATATGCAGGTAGACGTAATGGGGGAGTGTCTGAGTAGTATAAAGCATGTTGTCGGTGTAAGATCAGTATTTCTGGCAAAGAGATTTCACCCCGTATAGCAGTTAAAATCACACCGAGTTGCTGCCTCAGCGAGAAATGGCGAATAATTAATCTGTTAGACGACATCTGGATGCTTTTACCCGAGGTCGAATCATTGGGAAGTTGGAGGATGGCCGCAGTGTGACAAGTGTGGCTGCAGAGTTCGGAATTGCTCAGAGCATCGTTTCACGACTTTGGAGACAATTTCAAACTACAGGAACAGCTATCCGGGGGTTTAGTAGTGGTCGTCCACGAGGAACCACACCCGCAGATGACCGGTATATTGCCTTACAGGCCAGAAGAAACAGGCGGCAGACAGCGGGAGAAATCGCTAGACACACGACACAGGCGACTGGACGACCGATATCGCGTTTTACCGTGGCCAGAAGACTGCACGGTGGTGGTCTGTTTGCACGACGCCCTGTACGGTGTGTACCTCTAACGCCTGCCCATCGGAGAAGGCGTTCTCTGTGGTGCCGGGAACACCGGAATTGGAGAGACAATGAATGGGGACGAGTACTCTTTACAGATGAGAGCAGATTTAGTCTGAGTTGTGATTCTAGACACATACATATCTGAACAGAGCGGGAAACACGCAATAACCCCTTTAACATCATCAAAAGGGACTGTTTTGGAGGTTGCGGAGTTCTCGTTCGAGCAGACATAATGCTTGGTAGCCGGACCGACCTTCATATCTCCCAAGGAGGTTCGTCACCTTGGACTGCTATTGCAACGAGGTTCTTCTTCCTTACATGCGTCTTTTCACAAGGGCTATGGGTCCTCAGTTCCTCTTCATGAACAGCAACGCTTCACCTCATCGCCCAGTTACTGTCGAAGAGCTGTTGGAGAGTGAAGATATTGAAGACATGGACTGGTCGGCAAGGTCTCTGGATCTAAATGCCGTCAAGCATGTACGGAACTTACTAGGGAGACCCGTGGCAGCACGTAACTTATCGCCAGTAACGATTCCGAAACTGCGATTGGTGCTACAAGAGGAACGAGCAGCAGTGTGTCAACAGCTCATTAACAACCACATATCCAGCATGCACAAATGATGTGAAACCTGCCTAGCAGTTAGGGGAGATCATATCCCCTATTAAAGACCAGATGTTTTTTGCTGGACACCCATCACAGGGATGTTTCAGCCTTTAGTCGCATTGCGCTCCATGCTACTTTTCCAATAATGCTTCTTTTTATCCCTCTGATTTCTCTTTTAGTAAGTATTGCTTACATTACTCATGTTCTTACACGTTGGGGATCTTACGGTATTAAATGTGTTGTTTTGGAAAGCTTTTGTACAAAGTTATGTTGAAAAAACCGTCTCGTCCTTAATTTTTGCAAACCAGTGTATACTATAGATGATCTGTGAAGGACGTTTCTTCTACCGCAAGATCCCTTTACAAACCCAAAGGGAGCAAGCAAAAGTTCTTGTGGACAAAAAAGTGGGAAGATGCATTTAATAAACTGAAAGAGACTTTAATATCTGCGACAATCCTGATATGTCCTTAGTTCTAGAAACTATTTATTTTTGACATGGATGATCAATGAGAGTATCGGTTCTGTTTCGGTCCAAAAAATAAACGTTCAGGAACGGAGCGTGGCCTACAGAATCAAGTGTCTATTTCAACTGAAGAGAAATTATTTTGTCACCAGGAAAAAAAGTTGGTCGCCCTACATAAAGGAGTAAAACATTTCCACCATTACCTCTACGGCCGAAAGTTGCTGCTCCGTACAGATACATCGTACATTGTTGAGTAGGCTCTTAAATTTCAAGAATACTGAAAGCGAAAAAGCCAGTGGACACAGAGACTCCAGGAATACGAAATCAATGTCCGTCATCGGAAAGGATCACCACACGAAACCTCCGACCCCTGTATAGAACCTGAGCTAAATAAAAAGAAACTATATACATAAACTTGTCAGGACTGAGTGTTCTGTGCATGTTCTTTGCAAACATTTTTAAGTAACTCCTTAAAGTCTAAATGTCCTGATCTCGAACAGGGAGCTGAAATCAGCTGTGTTCTGGTGTAGATACTGTGCTGGAGAATAACTGCACTTGAAAGGGATTTAAAATCCTCTTTTATTAAATCAATATTATTTACATACTTCCCAACTCGGGAGAGATAGAGAAAGTAAAAGACCGCACTTGGGCCTAACTTAACAATCAGATAAATTTAAACTAAGCTAAATATAAATTTAATTAAATCCTTGCTCACAGAGCTAAATCGCGGAGTTGCCCTTTAACTAAATGGTGCGTAGCAAGAAATACTAATACTAGCGCACTTCAATTTATTTCAATACGTCATCACGTAGTAAGCACTATGGCTTATAATTATCTGCTAGCTGGTCAGGCGAACGTCGAACAGAATGACCTTGATTCGAGACTAAAAGCTCTCTCACACTAAGAGGTTTCTACCTCTGGTTTAAATAGTACTTGGCTCTACTTCAAATTAGCATAAGCTGAAAACGCGCGCTTCTTCTGACGGGAAGTTGAAACAGAGAAGAGGTAGAAAGATTTAAATTAAAATAAAACTTTGTTAGTTTAACTAAAACCTTACAAACTGAAGTAAATATGTAATAAAATGTGAGCTCATCCAGTTGAGTAACACTCTGTTACACGGCTCGGTGACAGACTCAATTTTGTTATTCTTATATATTAGTAGATTGTGCATTTTTTGTTTTAAAAGTGATTGAATTATGTCGTTCTTATATCCCGATAAAGATATTTATGACTTCTGTTAATATGTGTGCAATAATTATCAACAATTTAAAAGTTAAGTGGAGGGAGCCAAACGTGTCCGACATTTGTTTACATTTGAAACCGTGGATAGTGAATGGTGAACAGTGAGATAGTGAATTAAGTCAGCTGGGGAACCAACTTCAGTGTTGTTTCGTGATGTCTTCCTTCCCACTGGCCGAATCTCTTGCGCAGGAACTTCTTAATTTAAAATTTTGATTGCAAACATTTTTAACTGTATTTAGTGTTGTATGTTTTTTTGTATTTTAAAATTTTTAATAAAGATATTTTGAGTTTTGATGTTGCGTTGAATGAAATGAGAAATATATCTCTAATAAAACTCGTGGAAATAAATTTAAATGAAATGCAGCAAAAATGTGTATAATTTAATAGGCCGTACAAGGAACTCAAGTGGTGTACATATCAGATATTTTTAGCGCGGTATACTTCTAAATGAGCAGAATCATTTGGAAGGTCTGTGTGATGCATGCGTAGTGATAAAGTATATATATATTTAATAACCGCAAATAAGTACATTGCTTTAACGAAATAATTTCTTAATGTCTTGTGCCAGCAGTCACCATGTGATTAAGACGTCAGAATACTGAGAGTTTGGCTTACCAGGACTACTGTTTCTTCTAGTTGATTTTACAAACATAACTGGAGTCCTGGGCAGGAACAGGAAGCTTACTAAAAGCTATGTTCGTGCGTGCGGTAGAAGATACAACAAAGATAAGAAGGGTTAAAATTCTCCTTTATTTGCTTACCGATTTTACAGACGTTCCCGCACTTCGGGATACAAAGACCAACCACTTGTGGCCTCAACGTAAAAGAATATAAGACTACTAACTAACTAAAATTTAAATCTAACTTTTAATATTTTACAGAGATGACTAGCACTAAGACTGGCCTTTTAAATTGCTCGTCTGTAGTACGCAAACTGAGGAAAACTACAATACGACTTTAACTTTCAAGAAGATTAAACATCTGGCCATAAAGGCGAACAGTAACTGATGGCAAGCTCGCGTTAAGCCTCGTAGCAAGAGGCCTCTCTCTCTCTCTCTCTTTCCTTCTACTTCGCTCTTGGCAAAAAGCCACAACTTAAATACTTAAGCGTTAGCAAGTACAAGTTGCATAAACATATTCATGCGTTAATTCTGGCCGGAAGTGGAAAATAAGATATGATAGTGAAGTTTTAAAATAAAATAAACGTTAGTTAAACTTAAGATCCTTACAGACTTAGGTTCGAGTTGAGACAAACGAGCTTGCTGCATGATTGATTTTCATGGCTCATATCACATTACAAATGGGACTAACCTAATAAACTAACGTAATGTAAATACGAACCAGTTTCTCTTAGGACGTTCTCCACGAAGACATTCCCTCCTTAGAATTAGGCAGATAGTGCTTGTATGCTTGTCGTGTACAAATAACCTTTCTCCATGGTTTCATTAGACTTGAAATTTATACTTTGAAGCAAAATTATCACATTTTTACTCTTTATATACGTTACTATAACATTATTAGATATTTACCCATATTTACATAAAAGCAAATCTTGCTTCTGTTGATTTGCATTTTGTACTTAAACTGCAGGTTTTATAGTTCGGAGTCTGATATATTTGTTATAATTGGTATATGCAATTGCTGCAAAATGGATTATTATTTCGATGAGTTTTTTCCTAAATCTCATCAATTATATATTTCATCCATAATTAGCTTATAGATTATCATGTGAAACATTATCCCTCTCTCTAAATATAGCGCGAATTTGCAATACGAAGCATCTTTTTACAGCCTCCTCCATCTTGCCCCCCCAAAATATACCTATTTGAAAGCTTAATTGAATTCTGGCCCCATTTTCCAAACATCAGATTCCTCAGACCTTTTAGTCTTATTAACTAGCACTGACAAAAACCACGCGCGACACCAGGTTTGTGCAATTCTTTAACCTGTTATTTTGGCTTTGTGTAGCGGTGATTTTTGCGTTAAAGCACGCCGCTACACAAAGCCAAAATAACAAGTCAAAGAATTGCACAAACTCGTTATCCATGAAGACATCGACCTATTTCACTTGAAAAACCATCAGAGAATTTCACAAACTTGGCATTGCGCACTCCCTTGATTTTGTCCATATACACATCGATCTATTTTCACTTAAAAAGTCTAAAGGAGCAGCCAATTCTGCACTAGAGCCAAACAAAAAATACATAATCTCAATAAACTACATTTTAAATCAAAAAATGAACTAACAGGAAAAAGGAAATTCATCTTATCACTACGCAAAGGAAATATCCACTTACCTTATTTAGAAATTTCTGTGTCTTAAATCAAGCAAAATTCCTTAACAACATCGAAAAACTCCCTAAAAATTATCTGAACTAGAATCTGTATACTGGCATCTCCACATAAATTCACAAAAATAAGAGTAAAAAATATCCTCCGCAGTGCTGCTGTCCTCCGACGTTCGATCACACGCATTGCCAGTCAAGTAATGCTTTTTCCCTTTCGTTACAACTTCAGATTAATCTTGTCACATTCATCCCTCCTGGGTCGACTTTGAGAACTCTGCGAAGCTACTGGCTAGGATTTGCACCTAGGCAGTCTAGGCCGGAGTGTACAAATTATGATCCTAGTGGCGCTGGAAGTTCCGAAAAGGTCACTTATTGGCCGGCCCGGAGTCTGGCAGGTCAGAGCAGAACTGCTCTAGTAAAACGGGGGTAGCACCCCGGGTACGCTGGGTAATGACCATCTGCGACGGGCAGCCCGAGCGACTGGTAGGTAGCAAATTAACGACCAGTGACGCCCTGCGATGTCAGGTGCGTTGCGCCGATAACTCCAAGGTTCTGGGAAATGGGTTAAACCCCGGCGCCAGTTCTGCGGTGGGAGGGGGGAGGACTCTCAGTGCGGTTAAGTTTGCGGAGAGAGGAAGCCCATATCTTACTTGCTTACCATATTCAGCCATTTTACCCTGTAAGCCATAAAATAAGCAACGTACTTCCTAACCAACACACAAATATTCAACCCTTACAAATCTTTTCCCATCAATCAAATTCATAATGTTTCCATAACGTTCAACTACTCAGGTTACCATAAATGAAGCAACCTGGCGATAAATGAAACAGCAACTTGGCGATAAATGAAATAATAACTTAGCGATAATCCAAGGAGCACCCTTCAATATAATTTAACCTAATTACTAATTCTCCAACGATTTTGCTGTGGAATGTTTTATATTTAATCTATGAATGCAGAAGAAACATTCTTTATTATCCGGTCCTTTTGAAATAAGAGCATGTGAAAATTTAAATTTTATATAATTTTGTATACACCGCATGAAATATTAAATTTTGTATTCATCGTATGGAAAGTTATGTTTTATGTTTACAAAATCGCTTTAGTCCAGCACTGAAACGCTTTCAAAAATTCTGTTTGGGAAATTTTGTAATCCGGATTACCACATTGTCGCGTGTATAAGCTATACATTTAGTTTCCATCAGTAATTAAAAAAAAGAGTATAAGCCGAAATTAGCTTGTCTACAATCTATTTAATTTTTTTCGTTTGAAGGTGTGAAAACAGCATTTGCGATACACTAAGACAAAAGTTTATTTATCAATCAAAAGGAATATGTCAGTTTTCGGTACCACTAGACTAGCTACCTTTGCACTGCTCATTATCGATGATGCTGATATCCGACATTTTACCAAGACCTGCAACCAGAAGAATCCTATGCATTCATACAGTAAAAATGGATTTTATACTCAATAGTTAAATGTACTTTGCCGCGTTGCCACATGTTTTTATGTGCCTAGGTATAATCATTCGCCACAACCTGATCTGCATATAAGCCGCAACTCTGATCTTCATCGGCTTCTTTATAAAAAAAGGGCGGCGGCTTATATACAAAAGAATGTGATAAATGCCTAAGACCAATACTAAAATGTATAAGGCCGGTAACCGCCATTTTTTTCGAGCTCCGTGTGCATCTTAATTATCATGGAATTCGAATAGTAAATTAGAATGCTGAAATGAAAAAATAGTTGGGCAAGAATTCAAGTAAAATAGCTCGGAGATTAGTTAGAGTAAACGGATGTTTAAATTCGAACCTTTATACGTTCAAAGAAGGATTTTGATTACTTCTGAAATCTTAAATAATTTACAAATGTACAAATATATTTGAATACCGATTTATATTTTAATCCATTGATTTTCTCTTTCGGTACTGAATATGCAATTTAAATTGAATTCAGATTGGCTAATGAAAGCACTTCATATTATTTCCCTCTTTAACGAGTTTGAAACTTGTAATTACTTCTTGAAATTTTCATCCTGAATGCCAGTTTACAAGATTGAGCTCATTTATCCCTTAACATAAAAACGAAGCAATTTCAATTCAGGCTCGGAATCGAAAACTTGTTTCATTCTGTAAATTAACGCTCTCTTGCAATTAATCTGTATTTCTGTAGAGTGGGAAATTGTTGCAGATGTATTCTCATTAAAGTCGGAGTGGCTGAGATCTAATCAATTGCTTTCTCAAAATCAAAAAGCTGCATGTATAATCACGCTCCATGCCTTTTAAAATGACTTTATAATAAATAGTTGAAATATTTATAATTTTGCGGTATTATTCATATAAGTATTTCCATGTATTATACATTTACATGGATCCATTAATAATCGTATAACGAACTGGCTTAATTCTCTGAAAGATCATACTTTGGAGAATGTATATTTCGAGAGGTTACGTGAAAATGCAAATCAATAAATTCAGCCAAGGTATTTGTTGAACTAATGCTGTATAGAAATTAGTAAACAGCAGATAACTCCATTCGCCATTAACTGAAGTGAACTGTACTAAGGTCTAAATTTTGTTTCTAATAAGTATATGAAAATATTTATTGTCAATGTTTCAAAAGATTTATAAATTAATAAATAAATATGTTATAGTATGAACCACATCTGAATTAAGACGTGAAGAGCAAATTTCAAATTAAAGAATAAATCTAATAAATAATCTTAATAAATAAAAATAATCTTAAGAAATCGAAGTACTGGAAAAAAAAGATTTTAAGCCTTCGAAGTTAGATAGACAAAAGTTTACCGTGTCCAAATTTTGTTTAGTTTTTTTATAACTAAATCAATTCTAGGAATTGTCATGGTAAATAGAGGTTTCTAAAGGGTTTAAATGCTTGCCTTTTATTATTCAAAGATTTCAATGATGGAGAATGATATCTATGATAAGAGTTTAGAATTTTTTCTTTAATATTCCTTGATAACTTAAGACGTATACAATAGTTTTAAGAATTAATTTTCTTTCTAAGTTTTGATTGAAGAGAAAATATTTGCGACACAAATTTGACACTGATATAGCTAAATTAATCTTTTGAAATGTACAGAGCAATACAATAAAATTTGGGATAGCTAAACATAACTGGCCTTATAAGGCATTTGCTTCCTCCTTTTTGAATGCCTTCGTTGTGTAACGGTGGCGCGTATTCGAGAGGTCCAGGTTCGTGTCCCGGCGAGGGCATTGCTCATTTTTCATCTCTCCTACTTCAAAAGAATCTAATGACTCTACAGTGATGCCAGAACTAAAAGGTGGCGGATGATGATTCCTCACCACCAGTATTTGGCGACTGGGTGCCCTAATTTCTAGTCGCCCTTTAAAAGGGGGAGTATGTTTTCTTTTTCCTTTTTTTGCCTTCGTGGTGGCACGCTCGACGCGTATTCTAGAGTTCCAGTTCGAGTCCCGACAAGGACATTGCTCATTTTTCACATCTTTTGCTTAAAAATAACCTAACGACTTTACAGCCTAGTTTCTGAGCTACATCCTCGTGCCTATTTCTTATTGCTATAGCAGCTTGAATCATAACGTTGCTGCCTGATAATGAAATGTGTATCTTTACCTCAGTTTTATACTTTGTGAGTTCATTAAATACGAACATAAATCTACATCTATGCAATGAATTTCCCTCCAAAGAAAATTTTTCCGGAGCTAAAAATGACCTTCTTAGATTTAATCTTGCTATATAGCTGAAAAAGATTTCTTCCACCTTCTACGCCAAAGATAAGAAGAAACGTGAAGGACTAAGGTTAAGGTTAATACATGAGCTTACAGTTAGGGATAAAGGTGACTTAAACCCAAAAACTGTTAAAACGTTTAGAAAGAATTTTTTTTAGAATTTGGTAAAGCATTTAAGATTTTAAATTAATTTGGCTCTCTCACATTCATTTTTGTGAATTTAAAAAATCATTACAGAAATATCATATTTTTACACGCTAAAGCAGAAGCTGCATCCAACAGGAACTTTCCTGTTCTGTGGTAAGTTAAATTTTTATTAGGCTTAAGAGTAGTATTTTTGCAATTGAAATGCTGCAGGTGAGATATAAATTTAAACTTCATTAGTTACAATAAGTCTATAAGCTATCTCTTGTGAATAAGATATTTGGCGTGTCAGTTGTACGAAGGTAATTGCTTGGCCTGAGATGTACATAGCCATTCTTAAAAAGATGAATAAAAGCTCTTATCTTATAAATATTTTTGCATGCGTACGAGTTCGTAATACATTGAAGCACACAGAATCGATAGTAGCTTGATAAAATTTATTTTACTAAAAGGAACACTTTGGAGTTCTGAAACTTTCCACAAAAATACTCGTACAGTAGTATCACAGAATAAAATTAATTGTTAACCTC
The DNA here is from genome assembly GCA_000611955.2 of Stegodyphus mimosarum. Taxonomy (NCBI): domain Eukaryota; kingdom Metazoa; phylum Arthropoda; class Arachnida; order Araneae; family Eresidae; genus Stegodyphus; species Stegodyphus mimosarum. The sequence goes on from KK114497.1 coordinate 109,447, forward strand.
CAAACTATTAAGAACTTTAAACACAACACAATGGAAAGCGCATCTAAGGAGTGAAGCTAGCAGGGAGATAACCTGAATACTTCGAACTCACACTGAACTAAACAATAGCTAAGAAACTAATGTTCTCTTTGGTGTTACATAGATTTTATCCCGGCCACAGAGAAATCTCTGGCACATTTCACTTCTCAAAATTACTGGAAAGCATATGAAGGCCGGATACGTTTGCAGTTACATAATGCATTATCCGGATACGGTTACAATTATATCAATTAAATTTATTCAATAACAATACCAATTACATTCATACATGGAACGAACCAAATAATCGCCAAGTTTGGTGATGTTTGGCTATTTCTTGTTAAATTTGGCGATAGGAATTAGTTGCTAAGACCATCGCTAACTTGGTGACATCTCGCCAATTTAGCAAGTAGCCATTCACTCAGTATTAAAATAGACTTGCTTGTATATTCTTATTTCATAGCTTCATCTCTTCAGATTTTCATGTTACATTGTACGAAACCTACTGCAATTTTACATATAATTTCACTAAAATTATTTACATACATTTATGTATAAAATTCGTAACGACATTTAAGTTCATAAAAATGGCAAGATAGCATTTCTGAAGGGCCTTTTTTTAACTTACTTATGTGTGTATTTAATGCTATAAATTAATTTCTCTGAAAGAGATTTCTGCCATATGACATTTTAAAATTACTAGAATTATAGATATTGAGATAAAGGCTAGATGTGTTAAGATAGACCATGGGCGACAATAACATTACTGCCTTAATTCAGATATTCTCCGCCAAAAAATTTTAACTACAGTTATATTAGCTATTAAAAAATGTGAGCTGTCATTCAAATATTTCTTCTAGTGTCTGGATCTCAAGTTGGGTAATAATTCATAAATCACACAGGAGAAGAGCACACAAATTTTCTTTCCTCACAGGCATTTGAAAAATGTTTTAGATGCCTGAAAATTTATTTTCTTATTACCCTACAAGTTAAAAGAAAATGCTGAATTATATTTTACGTTATAGGATTAAAAATTTAAAACTTAAAAAATAAATAAATATGAAAAAGTGCTCCTTTATCCGGTTCTGAAGATTCCATTTAAAATGTAATTACGAAGCAAACTAATTGCTCTGAGAATTTTATTCTGGAAGAAACACTTAACAATAAAACGATGCAAGAAAAGTCGATAAAAAAGCCAGACCACAAGAATTAGTTAATTTGGGTTTTGCTTGCAGTGAGATATACGTGATGTTTCCCTGCAATTACATTTTATTTCTTCCACCTAAAAAACAGCAGCTATCGAACTTCTATCTTCTAATTAATAGATTAAAGGAAAATAAACAAACCAAGCGAAAACGCATTTCCTTATAAAGCAACAATAACAATACGTTATTATGGGAACTGCTTAAATTTATATTTAAAAAATAAGCTGTAAGGTAGAAACATAAAATAACTTTCTTTTTATAAAAGCTTATTGATTGCAATGAAGACGAGAATATAAAGACGATATATAAGTTTGTTCTTTTTGCCTGATAAAGCTTATTGATAAGAGTTGTCGATATTCGACGTCTCTTTAATTATTGTCGAAATGAATTAAAATTATTATTGTAGTTGTCATGTGTAAATACATATATGTTTTAAAACTAAACACTACAAATTCTTTTAATACGTAGTACTTTAGAAGGCTTGTAAACTGAAGTGTTTATTAACTGTTTGCAGGTTACTTATGACAAATTACTCTGTTTACTAATCAGTTATTTATGAACTTCAGAAAAATCACCAATATTCATTTATTAAAGTTTTATTTGTAAATTATATTAAATATTTGAAAAGTGACACGATGAAAAAATTTATAATTTTCATGTTGATAACTCAAAATTCAAGTTTTTGAAAGTGGAATTACAATGTTGTTTTGTGCATATATTTGTTTTGCAAATTAACGTGACACAAGTTTAGCTATACCCATCATTTTGAAAGTGATTTATCACTTGCAAACATAATATGATGCGACTGAAAAACAAATATATTTTTCAGATTGCTTTTAAAACAATAATAAATAAAATCTGAAAGATTTCAGATTTTAAATTACGTCCAAAGGGGCATTCTTTTAATATTTCATGTGTTACCTTTATTTATTAAATATCATGTTCTTCACACTAAAACCATAAAATTCAGTTCAAGATCAATATCGCAAGATAATTTTAAAATGAGCATATGTTTAGAATTTCCGATACACAGTCTCTCACGCTGGAGATAAAAATGTTTTTCCTGTACAACGTTGCCATTGCTCGCTTTGAAATCCCTCCTTATTAATCAAAAATTCGTTAAAGCTTTAAAAAATAGGAAATCGATAATAAAACAAATTCCAAATTTCAAATTTGGGCTTCCAGATGCCCATATTCGGTTGGAAGCGTTCAATATTCATGGCTCTAGGTACCGTTGTTTTATCACAATGCGAGAAACATACATACATTTATGCAGATTCTTCATTATTTAATTTCTTTAAATACAATACAGGGCGATAATATTTGGTGGCAACAATTTAAAAAGTGAGACAACGCTTTTAGTAAATCGATGCAAAATGACAAAACGAAATTAACAGCCCTGGGCAAATTGCTCCTTTGGATTAATAACAACTAAAAGAAACTTTGGTGCATTCATTAATTGTGCAACATATATATGGGAAAGTGTATTCAGGTTGTTTAATAATTGTAAAAGAATTCTTAGACTTTTTGTATCACAGGGATCTAATGGTTTTCAACTACCAGAGTAAAACTTTCGAACAGAAATATGCATGCATTAAATACATATTAACTAGCATGAAATTCTCTTTATTTAAAGACGGAAAGATCCTATCTAAAATATTAAGCAATTAATCATAGTACACTAGAACAATTAAGCATTAAATTCATTTTTCAACATAGAGTCATGGAATTGCTGGAAAAAGCTTTTTTGTTTCGATCAGTACAGTGAAAATCTAACTCAGTAGAAAGAAGATGCATATGCAAATCCAGCATCATGACATCAGCTGATATGGGCAGGGTACGCACAATGCGAGGAGTCAGTGCGGGCAGTGCAAGGACTCTTAAAAAGAAGAAAGGAAAAGGAATTCCCTGGCATTCTTCTGGAAGTGATATTGTACCTGCATTATGTTTACAAGAAGATATCAGGCAGCCTTTATACATGGTAGAATGCTAGGTAAGCCTGAAAAGCCGCGTGGTTTGTCGTTTGCTGCCCGAGCGCTTGAAATTAATAGAAGTGTTGCTTCACAAGCTTGGAAAATATTCCGAACGACAGTTTCAGCTATAAGAAAGGTTGTTGGTGGTCGGACAAGGAAAATAATGGTCACTGATTTCCGAAATATTTCACTGTAGATGAAAAGAGATCGAAACGAGACAGTGGACAACATAGTTCAGCAGTTGTGCACGGCAACCGGACGCCACGGTTTTCGATTTACTGCGGCCAAACGACTTCATAAAGGTAGCCTATTCGTACACCTTCCTGAACGCTATATAACATTGGCAGCAGCCTATCGAAGGACCGTTTATGGTGGTATAGAGAATACGAAGACTGGACACCTTATCAATGGAGTCATTTCCTCTTTAGCAATGAGAGTCGTTTCAGTTTGAAAAACGATTCTCAGCGCCAGTTGATAAGGTGAGAGGTAAATATACGCTTTTTATCCTACGAATGTCAGAAAAATAGACCGTTGCGGTGATTCTGGCGTACTTGTATGAGGAGGCATTATGACGAACGGACGGATGGAGCTCCAGACTTTCGACAGAGATTCACTTATCCGAGATCGTTTCTGCAATGAAGTTATCTTTCCCTCAGGTTGTCATTTGTCCCGACTTTGTTTTTATGAATGGCAACGCACGGCCACACAGGATTCATGCTGTTGAGGAGCTCCTGAATGTTATGATTTCTACTGAAGGGTGATGCTTTGATTCTGAAATATGACGATGAATGTGCTGGTCAGCGTGCTCCTCAGGTTTAAATCCACCCGACCATGTGTGGAAAGGAAAACACCTGGCAGCAAGGATCTTACCCTTTGGAAAACACCAGACAACTCAAACAGATGCTTCTTGAATAATGAGAACTTTTACCCTGAGAACTAACTGTTGGATAATATGGTTTTGAGTATCGACAGACGGTACAACGCAGTCAGTGCAGTGGGAGGAGGTCATTTACCTTACTAAGTCTCTTTGGTTTCTTCTTACTCTTGGCCATTCAGTTTTTTGTACAAACGCCATTTTGTCAATAAAACCTTTTTCTATTCTTTCCATACTGTTTTTGCATATACATTTTTTTAGCTATTGTACTTTCTTCCTTTTTAGTTTACTTTTTTTTCCTTTTTAGTATGAAGTTCATGTCTCCTAGTTTATGTTTTGCGGAATTACGGCCAACATCAGAAAAGTTCTTTAAGCTTTGAGCACTAGCTAATAATAATCTTGTCCAAATCTAAACAAGGAAATTGAGGATATGATTTGGGCACAAAGCACTAGCAGCTTCTGAAAAATACGGACAGTTTTTTAAGAACTAAGAAAATTTGTTTTAAAATTATTTGTTTGAATATATACTGAACTTAGCCATAACTAAGATCTTTTATTAAGAAATAAAAAATTATGATGCGATTTATTCCAGTTTATTTCAGAAGAAGAAAAAAAAACAGGTTTGCTATCTTCCCCTGGTTAACAACGCAGAGAGTTAAGCACCCCGTCTTTAACTTAACTTCCAAGAAAATCAAATGAATACAACAATAAAACATGTAAATAAACTTTCAATGGCACTGCGGTAGTAATTTAAAACTAATTGTAGTTTAAAAAACTAACGCATTAATAAACCTTTGTTGTTTGTGCCCGAAAAAGTAATAATAGTTTAAATATTTGAAAGTCGAATAGCAAATTGGATTTATAAGGTTGCTTTATAACTGGAAACTAGAGTTAAAACCCAATAGATTCTACTAGAGAGATAGTGGATTATCGCTACATCTTAAGCAACTCAAAAAAATATAGAAGAAAAAAGTTTAAATAACCTTTTTATTTTAGCTTAAATTTGAACATAAAGACACATTTTGTGCTGTAGACGAAAGTTCCATCACTTGTGGGTATTTTAAATTAACAGGACAGACAAATAAATTTGAACTTCGATAACATAGTCTAAGACTACACATTAAACAAGCTCCGTCGTGTATTTTATAGACATATATTTAAAGCATCGATTAGCGAGAATGCTAAATCCGGAATATAAATTTTAAAGAGAGCTGGTTAAAAATACTAACAGCAAGAAGCGATTTCAAGAAGCTCTCTCAACTAAAGATTTAAAACACTCAGCTTAGATACGCATAAAGCTAATTGCCATTCTGGTGAGGAATACGGAAAGATGAAGCTATAGAATAGAATTATATCGCAATAACGGGCTAGTTAACATAAAGATACTAATCTAATAAACTAGCTCTTAATTTAGGCAGTCTGAGTTGTTAAAGATAGCTGATAAAGGTTTCGAGATTTACTTCATCCGCAACGTGAACATGAACCGCTTTCCCTTAGAAAACTCCTATATGAAGCATTCACTTAATTTGTATGTTTTGGCAGAGATGGAGGAAAGAGCTAAAATTTAGGAGTTAAATTTTGACTGATATAAAATTAGTAATATGTCTACAGAGGAGAAACTTTAAATTATTTTACATGAGGAACTTATACGAAGAATTATATTATAATAGAAAATGTAACAGAAATAATAATAACTTGAAAAAATTTGACAATAATCAGCCTTTATTATACTACCGATGATCATAATTCAACTCTTGACGAATCACAGGTTGACTTCAATATGTGTTTATTCTAAATAACACGCTTACATAAATACACATTTTGCTTACATAAACATACATTTTGCACATAAACATACTTTTAAAAAAAGTATGATAATTAGGGGCCTTTACAAACTTAAACAATAGTTTGTTTAGGAAATTTACTATCCAATAACTGACACGAAATATATTTGTACATAAAACATCTACAAAATCATTTTATTAGTTGCCTTTTCTATACACAGAAAAAAAATCTTTTATTCTAGTGAATGTTGCCACTGTTAAACTCTTCTGTAGTAGAAAACAGCATGTTTTATTTATATTTTTGAAGTATTGTTTTACGTACTCAAAATTATTGAACCCATATATTAGACACAACTTTGAAATCTGCAAAAAAGAAGTTCGTTGCTTCTAAAATGAAGTTACGAAAATTGCAGGTGATAAAATGTAAAAAGTTAAAATTTACACTTACAAACGAAAAAAAAAATTAAATATTTAAACTTTTGATTAATATTTTTTATAAAATAAATCAAGTAGCTTTGCATACATTATTGATAAACAATTATTAAGCATTATTAATAAAATTAGATTAACGAAACTCTAGATTTGTAATTCTCCGCAAAAGAATCTTACTCTTTTGGGAAGCATACGCTAAGTCGAGACTCTCGAAGAACTAAGCGAAATACCTATATCTTGTAAGAAAACAAATAATGTAAGAAGGGTATAAAAGACCCTTTTATTAAGAACTAAAATAATTAACCGAAGGCACTCCTTGTGATTACAAAACCAGCCAACATTTATGGCGTAAGTCTAAAGTAAGGAATTCAAATTAAAACTAGTTTGCGTTAATCCAAAAGCTACACAGAAATGATTAACGGGCAGATTGGCTTAAACCTACACGATGTGACAAGTACTAGGCAAGAGATAAAACGACGCCGAAGACAGACTGTTATCTTAGAATTTCAACTAGTAGCGTGGCCTTTAGTAAGCGGAACTCGCTCTGACTAAACAATTTAAAACCTCCCATTAAATCTACCTCTTTCTACCCATATGAACACGCGCAAACTAAAATCAGCATTCTGGTAGGAAAACGGAAGTGAACAACGGCAATAGACACTTAACATAAAAAAATAGCAGGTTTGATAAAATAAATAAATACTTTACAAGTTTGTTCGGAAGTTTAAGGTTCAAAATAACTCTTGGATTTGACTAAAGATTGCAAAAAAGTGCGTAGGCTCACATATCTATTATTATAGCTCACAAGAAAACATTCCAAACCCACCAGTATACAAATTCATGCATATCTTGAGAAATACAGAACAAAATACTCTAATGTTTTTGCAAGTACGCCTAGAAGTACATCTAATTTAAGATGATGGTAAGCATTTTATATGTTATAATTCAAAATTGTTTTTGAAGAAAATTATAGAAATTATTTAAAAATATAAATTAAAAAAAATCATAAAAATCTTTATGCGGATTGAACCTAAAATCCAAACTGAAAAAGAAAGAATCAAGTAAGTTTAATAAAGAAAGAGATATTAACAAACATATACCAAATTCAATTAACACTGAGGGGCTAAAATTCTGAAACCTAATTTTTTAGAAACTACTCCTGTGATTTTTACGGAACTTGACACTTTGGTAAATTTGATGCTAGGGTCAAAATATGGAAAAAATCGGTATATCATTTCAGAAGAAATAAAGCAAAATGTTGAAATATTTCCTCAGCGATATTCGTACAATATCTCACAATAGTGTTATATTATGAACTACTATAAAATGTTAAACAGAACTCCATTCAAAACACAGAAGCTAATTCGATCTCACAACAAATTCGCTACAATCAATAACAACACTAAGTAAACAATAACAGTTTGCTTAAAACAATTACAATTGAGCTGAGATGTTTTAATCCGGCTTTTATGAGCTTTTTAATTAAGCACGAGAATATCCAAGTAAAATATATTTCCTCGATTTTTCTGGATAGCAAAACAGCATAATAACGAGATATCTATTTATTAAACATTAAATGCACGCGCTCATGTATTTTTACTTTTCCGGCGTAGCTTTCTCTTCAAATAAGTCTCGTGCCGCATTGCACAGGGAAATGAAACAATTTTAATTAGAGTTCTACAAAAAATAGCTAAATAAATATAAAATACGTAACAATAGGTATACAGAAGTGGTGAATACGCTTGATGTAAGATGCTTAAGATCCTGCTATCGAACGGGGCAAGCCTTAGAACATTTCTTGCATTAAGCGTAGTCATAAACCATGTCAGCTTTTCCTGCATAGCGGGTGGTTCAATGCAATTGGCTAACGAGGTGCTGATTACTCGAAATCTGATGTTATGGTTCTGAGAAAAATCTTGCTGTCGTTCGTCTGGAGTAAACAGAGTGCTTATAATTGTCAAAATAACATCCTTGCCGAAGTTTGGCATGCTGGAGAGTATCTGCTGCCAATGTCGTTGTTTAGAAGGTTTTATTACAGGTCATTTGAGAAGTGGGGTCATACGTTTCATTGTTTTGTTGCAGTTTTTCTGAACCTCATATATAGTGAAGGTAATCACTTTTTATAATGTGCTCTTTGCAGTTGATAATGTACAAACAGTCTCGTGCAATTTTACACATCTCTAGCTGCTTGAGCGCATCTTTTTAGGATTCCCGGAATTTTTTATATGCTGCGGTTAAAATCCGAGTATACCAAGATGAATTGTTAGGTAGCTGGAAATTCTTGAGTCTGAAAGCCACATTACTTGCCATTATGAATGTTCGCACGAGATTCTGATAAGCTAAGTCTAGATCTGCTTCACTAGTGCTTCCATATTCTTATAAAGCCCTATAAGGATCGAATTTTTGGTAACAGTGCGTTGGCGAACTTTGCGTAACAACCATAAGATATATTGTACCGATATTTGGAAGCAATGGAGAAGAATGAAATGGAAAATTTTATGACCCAATGGTTGCTCAACTAGTTGCTTAACCAATACCATCTATTTGTTAATGAGAGAAGTCCAAGTAGTAGGGAGGGTGACATCTGGTCATCTTCGTGGCCTTGGAGTTTGAAGCTAGTGGGCCCTTTCTATCGTTAAAAATTACCAAATTATTTGTCGAAACAAATACTGAAAGCTTGGCGAAAATTTGCTCCTGGAACTTCAAACATAAGTTTTTCTAAAATTTCCATAAAGTTACCAAATCGGGAAAAAAATCGCCAATGGGTGACAAAAATCACAGTTTAAATGTTGTTAGATTCGGAGTCACAAAATCTCCAACTCTACATAAAAAATGAGAATTTTCATGCTGTGTATGTATGCACAAATTCAATTACACAAAAATGTATTCTAAAGTTATTTCTCTAAATACAAAAAGTTAAATGCATAAATAAATAAAGCATTTAGTAATTACAGTTCTATGCAAGAAATAAGAACTACATGCCGCGTATGTGTGTACAAAGTCATTTACACCAAAATACTCGCTGAAGTTTCATCTCTAAATACAAAAATTAAACAGATAAATAAATCTATTACTATACGAGTATTATGTAACATTAAAACAATATAGAAAAACATTAATGAAGCCAAATGGATTTAAATATTTACAGAAATTTACATCATATAAAAAGGAAAGAGTATAAATATTTATTGTCGTTAGTAATATTCAAGACATAACAACTAAAAACTCTTCCGAGATTAGAAAGATAAACATCCAAAAAAGTTTTATTAAAAGAACTTGTGCACATGTGTTACCCTTTTTAATTAATTTCTCAGAAGCTTTTAAAATAAATCGTCAGAAGATATTTTATAAGAAATGATATTAGCGTAACTAACTACTGCTGCATAAGCCATGTATTTCATAACGACAGAAAACTAACATAATGAAATTATGTTAACATATTGAGCTAAGAGTAATCTGTCTTAGTGTATACTATTTGTAAAATATTTTTCCTCATTTTTAATGTCAGAAAAATATTAGTTTGAAACCTGATATATACCTTTTAATTAAGGCGGTGTGAAAAGCAGAATTTTCGAGACAAAGTTTTATGTACTGAAGTAATTTTGCTATATATTGAAGGTGCTGTCATCTTTAAATGAGGTGTATTTTTAAAATTAACTTCATTGTACAGAGAATATACCAATAAATAAATAAATAAATAAATACAAGTAACATCGCCAGAAAATACTACAAAATAATCCAAAGTAAATAAATAAACGATTTCTCAAAACCAGAATTTTTGAAATGCATTCCTGTTTTGAATTTCTTCATTTCTGCATAAAAAAGTGTTTCAAAAATTGAATACTCAAACTTCAATTAACTGATTGGCAACAGGAAACAAAGATTGCATGGATCACGTTAGAACATTCACCAACGCGAAGAACCAATACTGAAACGCTGAATCAAGTAGTACAGGAAAATACTGAACGTGATTCCGGTTAGGTGAGCACGAAAGAGTAGTTGATAATACAGATTCAACCAAAGACGTAATTTAATAATTTACTATTCAAATTGGATCGGATTATTAAATTACGTGATAGCGGAAGATCTTTTTTTATTATAATATAAGCAAGAGCAGGCTAAAAAAGGATTTTCGACAAAAAAGAGTTAAAGCATTTCTAAGATCAAAAGACCATCCTTTGTTAAAAAGTTATGATATTCAAGCATATTTATTCAAAAGCCAGTCGAAGTGGCAAATGATACTTGCGCCATCTATTGAAAACAAAAGAAAAATGTACATGAAACTCCGTGAGATGAAAGAGTCGCAATCCGCAACTTTTCCCCTACTTTTTTTAGACAACCCTAACTCAGAATATGGGGAAAATATTTTTAATCACCGGTCCGAAAAGGTTTTTAGGATCATGACGCTCTTTTGCGGTGCCCTTATTGTTTGCAGGACACTGGAGGAAAAAACATCCCCGGTAGAAATTAGAAAAAAAAATACGACTAAAACTGAAAAAAAAAAAAAACTGCAAAATATAAATACACTAAAAACGGGATCTGTTAGTCACTGAGTAATTGATAGATTTATTGTTTCATTTTGAGATAACAAATTAGAAGTTAAAGCTTCGTTTTCTGGTCTGCATTTTTATCTCAAAAGCATTGCTTATATTTGTTCATTAGATTGCCTATGTTATACATTTGATTACATTTATTTCATTGCTTAAATTCTAAATTAAAGCTGTTAGATTGATAGGACTATATTCTTCAGCGGATGCACATACTTTCTACCATATTTAGTGTTCTCAGTTTAGGTTGATTGCTAGTACAGTCATGCGTATATATGCACATTTACACTCTAATGATACATGCGCAATCGTGCTGCTGATTTCGGTAGTTTGTGTATAAAACTACGTAAGGAAGAGACAAAAATATCGTTACGCAGGAATTTCATAACCGATCGGATTAAGGAGTCAGAAGGATTCTCAGCCCCCTTTTGTCCCTGCTAAAACTGATATATTTAACACTGTATTTCAGAATAAAACTTCTGTAAGGGAATAAAAATGCACTGAAAACTAAATCAAAGAGTTTACTAATTAAAAATAATTATAAACATTAAAAAATGTAATACAGAAAAATGATCCTTCATTATATTCTATTAAATTTTATTAAAATTTACCTCAGTTTCAAGATTAAAGTTTTGAAACGTTGGCGTTATTTAAGACTAAATAATTAAATTGCATATCGATAAATCTTTAATTTTTTGTGAAAAATTTAATGCATCACATGACTAAAATTTTATAATAATTGTCTATATCTGCATAAGAAATAGGATTAAAAAAATATAAGAACTTCTGTTATAGCACATAATTAATTCACCAAGTCCTGACATATCTTCTTTTCATATTGCCAAAAAAAAACATAAGCAATCTAAATTTAAAAATAATGGAAGGAAAGTAAGTTTGTTTGTTTGGAAAAAAGTACTGTTTTAAGTAGAAACCACATAGCAATTAACGAACTTAATTAGTTTTCTGTGTTCAGTTGGAAAATCCTTGTTTATGTTTCATAGTGTTCCGGCAGTGTTTTTTTCTGTGCAAGTTTCAGGGCAAATAATTAACTTTTTCCGTGTCATAGGAATGTTCTTCATTAATTTAATTGCTAATATATATTCTACCACTTAAAATAACATGATTAATTGTAAGAAATAATTTTGAAATTAAGGAAAGTTAATTATTGATAATTTAAGAAACGGCACAAGCTGCTCACAAAGCTAATATTCTTTGTGACATAAAGCATTATTTAATTATCGTCAGCAAAGAAAAAAACTCTTAAAGAAGGAAAAAAAAGTAGGTCAGTAAATTGGCTAATTGATTCTTACAAATACGTACCAAAAATGTTTAATTTTGTTTTGCCTTCATATTATTAAATACACTTACTCACACACGATATATATAACATAATATGTAATATATATGTAAATTATAATGGAGTATATTGCGATAGAAACCTTTGTACAAATTCTAAGATTAATATATTCTTCAAAGCTTGTTAGTATATTCTTCAAGGTTTGAAATCTTGGGTTGTAAATGATAAAACTGGCAACCATACTGATGAGCATTAAATGATTTTTGTTACAAGATAGTAAATTAATTCCATAAATAAAAAATGTATTTTTTAAATCAAGTTTCTTTTCATTCTGGATTATACCAATATTCATTATTTATTACAAATTTCATAAAAGAATTCGTATAAGTAGAGTGGGAAATGAGCAGCTAGACGAATTAGGTATAACTGAGTTGTTTACATCTCTCAAAATAGTAAAGCTTTATGCTTGCAAGTCATAAACTTGTTATTTAGAAGATAATAATGATAGGAAAATAAAAACCGCAGTCCTTCGTTAGAACATTTTAGTATTGAGTATAAATTTATCTTTACTGCAATGAATTATGGGAAATGTCTAAGTCTCTTAAAGATAAGCTGAGAATTGTTATATTGACCCTTCGAATTCTAAAAGAAGAAGCGTTATGCAGAGTGATCGCTATAGCAAAAATGGATTTAATATAATTTCTTAAACGGGGTCTTTTTGCAACTATCGTAGATTACATCTGCAATAACTCACAGAAAACCAGCCGAAAAAACCGTACTCACGCAACAGCAGCAGAGAAATACAAGATTTACTATAGTGCTGTCTGAGTTGCCTATATCCTCTAACTCACGTTCCCGCTATAATGAATGTTGTACTCATGAATTTTTGGCTTTTTGATATATATATATATGTATTATTTTAACTGCGTAGAAGACACTGGTACTTTTAGAAACTTGCAATCGTCATGGCTAGTGAGAAATGCAGAAAGAACTAGTTGACAAAACTAATTTCGGTGAATCACCCTTTTTATTTTTAGGCATATCAAAAAAAATTTTTTTTTGGCAGACAAATTACTTTTCGATCATAGTTGAATACAAATAATTTTTATATGCGCAGATAAAAAGATACGATGTTATTTCAGACAGAGAAGCATAAGCGACGCAGAGTTGTTTGCATGGCAGAAATCAGGAAAATGAAAGGCGTGATTGCTCGCGGCTCAATATTAATTTTAGTTAATGTTTTCAAGCAGTGTTATGTAATTTGGAAAGATCTCGAACTTGTGAAAAAGGAAGAACTTAGGAAGAGAATATATAATCTTGAATAGTCAATTCTGAGATTGCCAATTTTTTCTTAAGTAGTCATCGTATTTATTATATCTTGCATACATAAAAGAAGAAAAAAATTGCTTTGTATTTATTGAAAGTTATTCAGAAATATCGAGAAATTTATTCAGGCGTAATTTAAATAAAGTTGATTCTGTTGCAACTGTAGGAAGTAAAACGAAATTGATGCTTAATTAGCCAAAATATTACGCTAGCACTGGTGGTTTACCACTTGCTGGAAATCGATGTCATTTATTGTTTATTTAAATACCATAAAATAATAAAAATTGCTTTATAATGGGCTAAATCAAACGAACAATAAAAAGTTCAAGATGTACTGGTGAGAAAACTTTGCTTTGTAATGAAGTGATTTTTCTTTTTATTTCTACTGCTTATGAAATAAATGTAATTAAAGAAGCATAAGCATTAAATTTGAATAAAAAAGATCAAAAATGGAACCCAATGTAACTAAATTATCATGATCATTCGCATTGTAATTGAAACTGAATCCTGTACCTTATTATTTTTATACAAATATGTGAATACACATGCTTCCGTATACATGCATGTACATTTTTGTTTTGAAAATGTGACGTAAAAGAAGTTGCATACAGGAAGCTATGCTTCATATTAATGTATATTTGTTTTAGCTGTTTGTCACTTAGCACCAATTATCGCGTCAACTGAATTTAAGGTTTGCCATATGAGATCCTGAACCTCTATTAAACTGAAATAGCAAATAGCATTATAGTTTATTCACATTTTCTATTAAGATGAGATTCATCATAATAAAATTTTGAACATAAATCATGGCTCGTGTAGAAAATGAAATGAAAATGGCTCATCATTTGTTTTATTCTGAATTCATTAAAACATAAAACCTTGAGGTTAGTAATTAAAAGCAATTAGGTACTAGTTATATCATACATTTCAAATATAATGCTTGAGAAGTACTAAACTCTTACTTTCGATATGACAGCTAAAATATCAAAGCTGCTTCAATAATTCTGAATGTATTTCTACAAATAGTACTATATGAAAAAACTGTTTTTCATTATTTTCAGCACACGAGCTGTTGATGTCAGTAATTTTCTTTCTTCGGGGAAAGATTCATAAATCAAACTGTCCCAAAAGAAATGACACATAGTAGTCTTCATTGATCTACTTTTGTCGTTTAATATTTGCTAAAACAGTGTGTAAGATATTGGTCGAAGAGTAGTTTAAAAAATGTTCTTCGAAATTCAAAGGGATGCTTGAGAGAGTTTCATCATAAATTGGCTAGTCACACAACGTCAGAGCTACAACTTTGACACTGTGAGGAACTAATTTGTAATGAAACTCTATTGTTTCGGTTACGTGCACAAATAAAAATATTTGTACTGCTAACAAGCACTACATCAGAGCAATAAAGTCACTAATGTTCTTGCAAAAATCAGGCAAATATTCCTGAAGCTAAATCGTTAATCATATCATATTGAGATTTTTTTTTTAAAATTTAGAATGTTTCTATGAAACCTGAACTCTCCTATAAAGAAAGAGTATATATATCCTTTTCCTATATAGTGATCGAGAGATGTAAATAACCGAAACGAATTTTTTCAAGATTACTATATTTTTAATGATATTACATGGGATATTCGTATGCCACATTGTCTTACCTATATTGACTTCAAACACCCTTATCTCCAAACAACCAAAACTTTACAAATATGTAATACTAGGTTGTTTATTAGTAATGCGCGAGTATTCGAATACTACACAGACACTGTATAAAAAACTAGAATAGACGCATGTCCTAGCATCAACAGTCAAAACAGAAACATACATGCCTCATACTTCTGTAACTTGTCAATGCTCTGGATACAGGCGAGGGCAATCAGCCAGCTTGTTTGAGGAAAATAAAGCACATTACGAAATACAAAACATAAATACATATAAAGTTTCAGGCCAGTGATAAGTCATCCTTCTGTAATAAAGATAACTTAGCGTTATCGCTTTACGAAATGGATGCTGTTGGCAGAAAGATTACGTGCAAACGTATCGAGTTAGGAGGCTTTACAGGCTCAGTCCTGATTGCAATATATATTTTTCCAGTTAGCAACATTAACTGACAAACAGGTATTTTGCCAGCGCCCTGGCGCTTTATCTCTGCGAAAAAAAGTCCAAATCGCGACATAAACAAAAGGGAAATTTGTGTGCTAAATTATTCTAGCAAAGAAAACGTTTGAAATGTGTTTAGAGAGCAGCATTCTCTGCCACATAGCTGTACCTCATAGCTCACCTCATAGCTACCTCATAGCATTTCTACCTCATAGCTCATAAAGTGTAGAGAAATCATGTTTTAAAAGTCAGTTTTTCAAAGCAAAGATGTCTGTTAATACTTGTATTGTATATATTCTAAAGATAACTGTTATCAGGCATTGATAAAACAACGAAATATTAGTACCACTATAATATCTAACGATGTGAGATCTGTAGATGAAGCAGTTTTAATTAGAAGACACTCTCAAATGTTTTACCATTATTGTAAATAGTATTTCTGAGCATTGTAAACCCTATTGTGTTTGAAGATTTAGATTGAACTTCCGAATAAGATGTCAGAGGATTTCAAAACCATTAACTTATCGAAAATTAAGAGAATATGGATTCAAGTAAATTTGTCTTTATAGCTTACATTGGCTATAAAGCTCATATTAGCTGTGCAGTTCATACTGGTTGCATACGTGTAATACGTGGCTGTATGCTTGACTACCCTGTCACCAGGTTACCTTATAAGTTATTTCTCCCGTCTTCTAGCATGACTTCGTGGCGTAACTGAAAGCATACTCTACGCTCATTTTTCACATCTCCTGCTTTCAAAAAATACCTAATATCTCTACAACCTTTCAACAACAGGAAACCAACTCATGTAAGTAATGTTCAATTATAAATATGATTTATATTAAAGTTTTGTATATATATATATATATATATATGTGTGTGTGTGTGTAATAATATATAAGATGTAAAATTTAGAAAATACGATGGCTTTGCTCTACGCGAACAAGCAAACTCTAATTAACTTCCGCAATTTCAGAATCTTCCCCCTAGACCAGTACTTTCGAGAACACTCTGGCATGTTATGTAACCGTCACTAGAAATAGCTCTACGCGCCATTTTTAGTCCTGCCATCGTATTTTTTATATTTTACATATATATATTAATTTTTTTAAATGATACTTTTACATATTTATTATTCGTTATGGTTATTCCATTTTCTCTTTTATCAGTCATACTGCCATAAGACATAGAAAAGTTGCAAATGCAAGGAAGACGGTGAGCTGATTATGTTAATTCCGATGTATGTAATTTTTATTAAGACTGTGTTTCTCAAGAATAAAGAAGATTGTGTTTTACATCTGAATCTTCTCTAATAAATTATCTTCTTATATACATATCTGCATATATCACTACGTTTTAGTACTATGGAGTAACTATTTTAACTATCTGATGTTACAATTTGTTAACTGCTATGTAGTAACTATTCGAAGTCATTTTGTCCCTGCATTTTTTATAGCATTCCACTCTTGCAGTTTCAATGAAATAGGAATTTAAAATTGCATTGCCATCTTATATACCACTAATTAACCACAGTTTTCAGCGAGTGTCTTATTATTCTGATTTTGTTGCCTTCAGATTTTAAGAATATATATATAAAGAGAAATACATGTGCACACATGCAAATGCATATTTAATCCAAAAAGGATAAAATCTGACATTAAGTACTGGCATAATGCAAGTAAAATATCTAGCACTTTACTTTCGAAAGTTAAACAATTCCTGCGTCCCCCAGACGAGTGAAAATTAGACCAATAAAAGCATTTATTTAGGTATGAAAAAGGAATAAATTTTCAGAAATGTATGACAAAATAATAGTCTCTAATGCTATCTGTTGATGGGAAATGAAAGAAGGGCCTTTGTAAAAGCCAGTGTTTTAGAGGTCCAGAATTTGCATTACTGACAGAAACAAAAGTATTTTCATGTGATTTGAAAGCCTCCAGAAAATCCAATTCATAATTGAAATATTTCGGGAATAAATTTATCGGAAAAATGTACAATTTTAATACTGCCAGCACTCATGTGGAATGTACAATAAACGAATTCTTTCTTCCTAAAGTAAAGTAATATGCGCATGAATATATTAAATATTCTATTAGACTGAGGAAATTTTAAATATTTTCCTTTGATCCAGTTTTAATATGAGCAGCAACCGAATTAAATTTTTTTATGCAAGTCTGTAATATATGCAAAAGACACGTCGAATTTTGAAATTAGCAAATGCAATTCTTGTTATAACAATACTCAGAATTGCCAGTATAAAAGTATTCATTATTTTACCGCTCTATAATTCTGACTTAATGAACAGAGACTTAAATCTCTTTCTCTCATTATAAATAATACAATTTAGAATGTACGTAAAACTTATTTTCTTTAGAAGTGAATATTTCGAACATACTTTTTTCTTCAAAGAACAAATTCGAATGCATAATTAGTTTTGTTAAACGAACGTAGGTGGCATTTCTTGCCTGATATTCCCACCATCTTGCCGATAAAAAAACACTGAAATTTTTTTTTTTTGTAAAGCTTCAAGCAAAAGAAAAGTTTTAAGAAAGATAAGCTAAAGCCATGACTATTAACTCTAGTTTATTTGATATTTGATAAAAGAATTGTGTGTGCTGTAATTAATAGAAGGTAAATGTGCATTCATTTAATTAAACTTGCAAGAGAACTTTTTTAACACACTAGACGGCAGTCTTTCTCAAGATTAGTTCGAGTTTTCTAGTTGTAAATTTTATTTTTTTACCTTTGTTCATTTTCTGTGAGTTTTCTTGTTTAGACTGCGTGATAAATCATTCAGATTAATTTACGTAATGTAATTTGCAGAATTTTTTATTAATTATAGCATACACTTATCTGCTTAGTACTTGTTCAAGCGTTTTGAAGTCCTTAGTTTAAAAATAATTTAGTAAGTGTTATATTATAATACCAATGCTCAATAAGTACATCAAATTTTTATAATTTAATTATTTTCATCGAGATGTAAGAGCTCTATTTGTTGGATAAAATTACTGAATCCTTTTAAGAAAAAGAAAGGGAAAATAAAGCTTTCACTTCTCTTGTTAAGGAATTTGGTATTTTTGCTTTTTTTTAACTACACATGCAATACATATAATACTTTTTTTTAAATGTACAAAAGGTTTCGTATAAAAAAACCTTGATATCTTAAATGTTCACTAGACGATAGATTTCATAAAAGTTCTTGACTAATGTCTGGTCATTCCCTTTTCTCTTCGTTTTATATTATGATACGTTAGGTTTTATTAAGGTATCGCAGAATTAATCATGGAAGCAACCGGGATATTTGCCAATTCTGAGAATTGTTACAGATTTTAATTTGCATTACACAGCAATGCAAGGAACTGATCGATTTAGAATCAATATACGTACTTGTTAGCAATTATGTATGTTTTAATAACACATACAGTTAATTTAATTCATAATACAGCTAATTGATAATTATACACGCCCACGTTATGCGTTAACGCATATGCTGCATAACGATGTTTTGAGCAAAATACATTTTTTGCTTGAATTTTTTTATTTTTTTATAAACTGTAGCTCTAATTGTTTAACATAATTAGATAAATATTTCCTAAAATTGTGGAATAGTTAATAAATGCGTGAAATTTCGTTCTAGATATGAAGCTACGAAGCCATATTCGATATGCATACGAAATCACATTCTAGATGTTAAATTGCGAACTTATATTCGATATGTTCGAATTCTAGCTGTATTCCATAAACTAAAATTAATTAAATTAGTTGGTAAATTTTCTTAAGCTCAATTAAATATTGTCAACACTTTCTTTTCTATTTGCATGGCGAAGCCAATAGAATTGATTCTATTTTTTTAGGGGGGGGTTCCTTGTCGTATCGTCTATTCATGTACGGATGCTACTTTCTCCTGTAATGAAATCTCACCCTCTCTGTTGTTCGAATTTTCGTTTCTACGTCTCACCGATATTTCTTAAATTTTGCTTCAATTTTAAAAGTTGTTTCGACTCCTGAATGAAATCAGATAAGGAAACTTTGAATTTTAAAAAATGGTCTTTGAAAAAATGCGTACTTATAGACTATTATCTACGTTTTATCTAAATAAAATTCCATTTCTAAAATGCCAGACACTAGTTTTTAATCTATTGTCAAATGTGCAGACGCTCAGAAAAAAAGCAAAGATCAGATGTAAATTTTATGATAAAGAATCCTGGTCTATTTTGACAAAATAGTGAAATGCAAATAAATTAAGAGCGTTTTAGTGTAAAATATTCAAGTCAGAAGTGTTTTTCTGTCAGGAAGAAGAACGGAAACTCAGTAGACCTGAGAATCAATGAATCATTGTTAAACATAAGCCTATTCAGCATGCCTTTCATCTTTAAAACTCCATGTTTTGTGCGTGTGTTCATAAAAGTTTTTACGAATCTATATACTTTGGTTGTAGATGTATATTTCCCGTTGCAAAAATGTTTTAAGTGGAATGCAGATTCATGTTTTCTTTTATTTTTAACTAAAAGAAATTTATTTTGAGTAAAATACGAAAATCTAACCCTGTTTTACATATCCTTCCAATCCTTGTACTTATATTTAAAGTTTTATACTCGTCATTAAAAATAAAACACGAAACGTTTGACGCCCGTATGACGCAAAATTTAACCAAGATATTTGACATTAAAATAGGGAACCATATTCAGTGGCCGTATATAAAATGCAATATTTCCATCTGTATGTAACTAAAAATATATTTTTTGAAAGGTTCATTATATTAAGACAAAATGTGATGAGCATTTCTGCTCAGATTGTTTTGAAATACAAGTATTATCTTATTCACTGAATCTTAAAGAAATCGTGTTCTAGAAAACAGCTGGTGGGCTTCCATATTGTAACGCAGAGAACCTGTAATATTATTTGCATTAATTAAAAATGAAAAAGATTTGCATTTAAATGAGGTTTTTATGATAATAATGATTCTAACGTAGCGCGTCTTGAGAATATTAGTAACGTAATTTTAGACTTTGAAAATTAATAAATTACTTGGGTGAAAATTCTTTCAGCATACGAAAGGCAACACAGTCATAAATAAAAACACAAGTAAATCACAAAATATCAGTGAATGAAAGGGAAAAAAATTAGCTTCGAATTACTGTAATTTATTTATTAACCCGACCCTTCAGTCCAAATTCAAAATAAAGTTAAATATCGCACGTTTCGAAATTAAATGTTTTAATGAATTTTTGTCATGCAAAAATAAAACTTTTCTGAGTTTTTTTAGCTCAAAGGGACAATTTGCCGAGAAGGGCTATTAATTTCGTTTTAGCATTTTTGCCTTGATTCACTATAAACGGCGAATAACTTTTTAATTGTTGCCACGAAATATTAGCGTCCTGTATTATATTTACAGAAATTAAATAACGAAGAATCTGTATAAATGTATGTAAGTTTCTCTCAATGTGATAAAACAACGGTACCTAGAGCCATCAGATTTTGAATAACGTAGTCGTCCACTTGAATATGGTCATCTGAAAGCCCAAATTTGTTCTGAAATCTTTCAGAATTTTTCTTTTCTTTCTTTTTTTTCTAAGAGCCCAAACGAGTGTTAGCTTAGAAGGGCAAGTAGTCTCGAAACGCCGTTTTGAGTTGAATCACTAAAAGCGTTAAATCACTTATCAAATTGGTGCCAGCAAGCATCATTGCCCTATATTATCTTTAAGAAATTGAATAATAAAGAATCCGCATGCATTTATGCATGTTTCTCGCAGTGTTGAGAAACAACGAAACCTAAAGCCATCATATTTTGAATAATGTAGTCCTCCATCCGAATATGGGCACATCCAAGAACTAATTATTAACTTCAAATTTATTTTACTATCTTTTTCATATTTTGTAAAACTTTAACTAGTTTGTGATTGAAAAGCTCAGTGATTTCAAAGTCAGTAGTGGCAACACTGCACGGGATAAAACATTTTTATCTCCAGCGCGCTAGACGGAAATTCTAAAAGTATGCTGTTTTCAAATATTTAAATTATTATTACTAATAAATTACTAATATTATTACTAATAAATTATTATTACTAAAATATTACTAATATTATTAGCAATAAATTATTATTACTATAAATACGGTTTCCAAATATTTAAATTATTATTATAAATAAAGCTAAACCAAAGGGGAGTTAGGCCATATTCTCTCGAGACGAGTACATGTGTGCAAATGAAATAAAATGCCCCTTTGGACGCAATGTAAAATTTGAAAACTTTGATTTATTTTTTTTAAGCGAGTACATTATTTTTTCAAACATAATTATAGAGACTAGAGGATTGTGGAAAAGTTAGATTTCACATTTTATGTAAGATTAAAATTTTTTATAATTAAAATAGGAAAATATGAATCTTTTCGTCTTTAAAACATTTTTGTAGCTGGAAGTATATTTCTACGAGAAGGAATCCAGGACTGACATGTGCATGATAAGGTCTATGATTCGTTGATGCAGCAGAATATACTTCCAATATATAGAATGACAAACATATACTACATTAAGCTTCGTAATAATATTTTCATACTAAAGAGTAAATAATTCTAGTAAATTATCTCCCAGTTGGAAAAACAATTTTCAAACAACAGTTTTATAGCTGTTTGTAAAGAAATAGGAACTAATTTACACGTTATATTGGAATAATAATAAAAAGAAATATTATGATAAGGATGATGCCGAAACTGCCTTAGAGAATTGATGGCGGATATTCCCTTTGTTCATTAAAATAGTTAATGTAAAAATGAAAAGAGCTTTCAGATATTTTCAATTATTTATTTTCAAACTCCACACGCTCAATCATTGAATTACTAATAAAGCAAAAATTAGTGATTATGAGCGTAAAATTATAACATTCGCAAATTTTCCACCGAATGGTTCTTATTATTTAAGTCTAGATCTAAATAAGCGTTGCATAGATAATATTACTTTTAATCAGGTAATTTAAGTAACATATGTATTTACTACATCTGTCCAAATTTCTATGTTTGATGAATGCAGAAATGTAATGGCACAATTCAGTTTGATGCAGAATTCCATCCTTTTAAAATACTCATCTATATATATGTGCGTTTGAAAAAAGGGCCGTTAACGTTTGAGAAAAGGCAGATAACAGTAAAAATATTTCTCAAATTATAATTAACTTATAGAAACTTTGTATAGTGGTAAGAATTTTGTTGACAAACTTGGAGAATTTCCATTGAATATACGAATGTAGAATATAATGAAAAATGACAATTTCAATGGAATGCAAATTTGACTTGATACTACCAACCGAGAAGACTCAATTTATTTTCATTAATTCTCAACAAATAAAGATTAATAATGCAGGAAACTAAAGTTCCCTGTGG
The DNA here is from genome assembly GCA_000611955.2 of Stegodyphus mimosarum. Lineage (NCBI taxonomy): Eukaryota > Metazoa > Arthropoda > Arachnida > Araneae > Eresidae > Stegodyphus > Stegodyphus mimosarum. The sequence continues at coordinate 132,375 of KK114497.1, forward strand.
CAAGAGAGAGCAAACGGAAGTAAATATTTTTATTAACAAAGCGGAAAGAAACTGAAGACAAAGACAAATTTCGCAATTAAGAGCATTGTTAGTCTTCGGAGGACGATGACTAATCTTATCTGGATAGCTAATTTCCATTTCTTTTTATATGGTACCATTCGAGCAAATTGCTTTACTTTGCTCTGCATGCAACGTTTAGTAACATCAAAAGAGTTCTTTCGCATACATTTAATATTACTTTATACAGCTGTGAGCTCAGCATTTCTGAATTTTAAAAACGTTTGAAGTTAAACATTTGATGTAATCGCGAATGCAACATTTTACTCAGTGCATCATAGAAATGGGCTGATAAGCTTGATACAACACATCGCAAAACAAAAATCGAAAATTTTATAAAAACCTTAATCTGTTTAATCAGTAATTTCCTCAATATGAATGAAGTATAAAATGATTTAAATTTAAAAGTTGAAATGCGATGATAAATGAAAATTTTCGAAATTCTTACAAGAATAAAAATTAGTTTCCACCCGTCACATAACATTACATCTCAATTAAAGTTTACAGAGAATGCTTCGACAAAGATTTACTTCACTATGCATAAATTTCAGCTCGAAAATTTCATGGAAAAACATGTAATAATTTAATTTATTTGTCAGAGGGCTACTCTTTAATTTAAATTTTAATTATAATCATTTAATAACAATTATTTCTCTGTAGAAAAAATGTTATCATTCGGCGTAGTTCGTATTGCAGCGCCTGTTGTAGTTAGTTTAAGACGTCCTTCAATAATTCGCATTTTGAACAAAGGGCGTCTGAGGAAAGAAGTTTAGATTTCTTTTATTAGAAGATCTCTGTCATGCTGTAACAATCTCATTTATCGTATTTCTGATCGTCTAACTCGAATTTAAATATTTATCAAAATGATTAAGTAAGCAATTGAATCACTAATTGTTGAGTCGCGAAATCTGTGTGGCAAAATTTAAGTGTTTTTAATCATTTAAGTAATCAATTATTTAAGTATTTTATTTGTATTTGTATTTGATTTTTTAAATTTGAAATTTTGAAGAGCATACTGAATATATATATATATTTGTAAGGAGTGTATTTAAAAGCTTTAGGCAATTATTTTACTTCAACGGTCCAATTTTCTAACGAAGAAAGGGGAGCGTCTTTTACCGGAAGTAACAGCTGTGGGAATAGCTTTAAGATGACAGTTGCAACTAAGAGCAGTATAGTGTTGTTTCCCATGTCTTCTGTTACGAAGCAGTAAAATGGATATCGTAATTGGCTCCCCGCTATTCACTTACACTTTAGCTTTGGGAATGTTGCCTTGCTTACTACTTCGGAAGAAAGGAAAGGTTGTAAATTGGATTTTGAAAGGACAGTTTTTTGTTGTTTCTCCTTAAATTTTTCGCTTGTTAGCAAGGCGGATCGAAGTTTTAGTCTCAAATTTTCGCAGTTGTTAGAGTCATTTCTACAGCTGGTCAACCGTCAACTGTAATAATGACTTTATTTTGATTCGTTCTAGGGGTTTGAATTTGTCCGGTTAAATTATTGTGAAAAGTCTTGGGTTGGTAAAAATTAATTTTATGCGTAACTTTTGGACCTATAATTGTGAGTGGGTGGAGAAACCGAGTTTTCTTCGGAACTTGTAAGGGTGTTGAAGTGAGACGGATTCGTGATTTTGAGGGTGAAGTTAGTTTAAAGGGACCGGAGGGGCATTTGCTCTGCGGCCAAGCTTCACTCTTGCGAGTAGCTTGTGCTTGCGTTCTGTGGACGTATGTTATGTCTTCCTCGGCTTTTAGCTGATGAGATTTGCGTTGCTTTAAGTGCCAAGTGTTAGCTCGAGGTTTAACTGGTTACTCCGGAGGTGTCAGGTGGTAACTCCTGGATTTTTGATGAGCGTTCTACATAGTTTATGGGCGACTGACTATCAGAGTTCAAGTTGTGAGTCGATAGAATGATTTTGTGTCAGAGCAGTCCTTGATTCATCTACTGTAGCATATCCAGTTTTTATCAACCATGATGTCCTCCCTCTTCACCTTATTTGGGCAGTGTGGTAAATGATTTGGCACATACTTTCATCGATTCATCTATTTCAGTATGTCTTGAGTTCATTCAGTATATCGTCAGTATATCTCCGATTTGCAGCATGGTTTGATGGGCGTTTGGCGACTAACTGTGAGTTACTTAATATTTGTATTCGTAAGATTATAGTATTTTTAAATAGTGCAATTTAAACTAATCTTGCTTAATTTGGGGAGAAAGGGAAAAATTTATTTAAAGATTAAAAAAAATGAAAAGAATTGTTTGTGCCTTATTTAGAATTTAAAAATATTGTCTATAAAAAACTGTAATTCTTTAATTGTAATTCCTACATTAGCTTACGTGAGATCCATTTATAAGTAACTAAGTTTACGTATAGAATAATCACAATAATCATTTATTCTGTTAATTTCTAAATATGTTTTGATAAACGACTTAAAAGAAATATGTGGAATATTTTTTACTGATGTATGTAAGGGTAGTCTGGCCAGCTATCTTCAGGTTATCCAAGATATTAATAAATGAGTGTGATTTTATGTTATTACTTGCATTTTTTTGTGTGTGTTACGTAGTTGGTCTGTTCATTCACTTCATTTGTTTGAGCCGTAAGGCCTTTCAGAAACATGGAGATTTTGCTTGGGGTATTGAACAATGTTTATGCATTTAGGTTTTCCGTGACCGTCAGTGAAAAGGCTGATTGCGTTTGCGAGGAACTCTGCCACTGTCAAACATTGTCGTGTGGGCGTGGATGCCCGCTCCGAAATGTGAAAGATGCGCTCTTAGAAGCGATCTCATTTGGTCATAATTAGCTGGTTCATAATGTTGTCCTCCGTGCGTTACTGAGCGTCTCAGTAAGGTGACCCTTGTGCCAGCTGCCTCCATAACTGTGTGGTGGAGCGGGATCAGCCCTGCTAGGACTGCAGCCGCTGCGGTCGCAGTGGTGCGGTAGGCCTTGGTTATTGCTAACACAAACGGGTTCTGCATACTACTTAAAAGTTTTATTTTTCGCGTGGTCATAGGGATAGCCCAGATTGCTGCTCCGTACGTGATAATGTTTTCTGCAACTGTGCTGTAAATTATATTTAGAATGTAGGATCTTAGGCCCCAGTCTGAACCTTGCATTTTCTAAAGGTTGTTAGCTATGCATTGGACCTTTCCCTCTGCCCCCGCAGGTGTGGTAGCCAGGATAAATCTTCATCAAGGATGAGTCCTAAGAGCTTGAGTTCTGTAACCAGCTTCACTTTTTTTCCACTCATTTCTATGATTGGATTGCGTAATAGCGTTTCTCTGGGCTTGTGAAATAGGATATACCGAGATTTTGCTTCTGAAATTTTGAGGCGTTTCTGGTTGCAGAGGCGACTGAAGAGAGCTATTGTTACGTTACACTTTGCCTGGAGAATGTTTCTACTATGTCCTGGAACAACAAAAGTGGCATCATCTGCGAACGCTATCACTTTTGTATGCATAGGCCACTGCTATTCGAGAATCAAAATGAACACGATGTTCCACAAGTCTGGATCTGCGCATGAATCCTGCGGACATCCCCGAGTTTGTTTTCGTGTGATGCATCCTTCACTGTGCACCGTAACAAAATTCCGGTCGTTCAAGTAGCTAATGTGGACTTGGAGGAGGTTGTTCGGAATGCTCGCTTCAGATAGGGCCTCTATAATCGCAGGCTACCACAGAGAGTCAAATGCGCTTCGCAGGTTCAGGCTGAGGACGGCTGCGTGTTTTTTATGGCTCTTGATATCAATTATTTCCTGTTTTATTAATTCCAAAGCGTGCAATGCAATGTTGAGCGTTTCTCACGAAAGCCGAACTGTGCTTCTGAGAGAATATTACGAATAACCAGATGATGTTTAAGCCGCATTGTCACTTTTCCCAGGCTCGGGATCAGGCAGATTGGCCTAAATGACGAAGGGCCGGCTGGATCCTTCTGTGACTTGGAGAAAAGTATTACCTGCGCCGTCTTGAATGCCCTAGAGAAGCATTCCATACTTAAGAGTTTATTAAAGAATTTAGTAAGGAAGCTTGATCTTGCATTGCGGACAGCTTTAATAATGTTTTTATCTAGGGAATCAGGTCTTGGGCTTTTTTACTAGTAGCATTCGGATTGCAGCGTTAATTTCTGAGTTCGTAAATGACACATCATTTGCTGTTGTGGTGGACAGGCTGTATGCTGGGTCCTCCAGCAATTCCATTTCTTCCTCCGGATCTCGTGGAAAAACGGCATCAAGTATGGCATTAATTGTCGCATTCTTGGAAATCATATCACCTTGCCCTGTGTGTACATATTCTCTGTGCTGCGGAGGTTTAAACACTTTGCTTGACGCAATTTTGTGTAAGATACCATACACCTCAGTGCTGTTCGTGTAGAATTGACTTCAGCTTTGTAACTTGAGTTTTAGAACGTTTTTCTTGTAGGAAGCTAATGATTGCTTGCAGACTACGCTCAAGGCTTGCCTTGCTTTCTGATTATATTCTGCCTTCATTTTACGTCTTAAAGCTCTTGTACTAACCCTGAGGTCTTTCGACCACCAGTTTGCAGCATACAAGCATTTTCGGAGTTCTTAAAGAGAAGATTGTATTGCAGATGTCTCGCAGAGCTTTGATTAGGTTATTTGTGAATGAGTCCATATCACTGGCAGATTGGAATGTATCTAGATCTGTTTCTACTCGCATGAGAGCCTCTTTAGACTTCGCAGTAAATTTAGTGAGTTTGCTCCTTGTAAGCTTATAACTCTTCATCGCATAACTGGCATGAGATTGACAAATTTGGTATGTGATATACTTGTGGTCCGAGAGAGATGGAATATCCTGAACGGTCCAGTTGCAAATCTTTGACGCCAAACATGCGGAAGAGAGCGTGAGGTCTGGTCACCCCTTCCCATGAATGGTCTCATAAGTGGGCGGGCTGTTCGGGACATTGTGCAGCGTCAGGTAGTTGCTTGCTAAAAAGTCTTCAACCTCCTGCAAATTTTCTGCATACTCTCAGATCGTGTTTCAAAACTCGTTTTTCTGTATGCATATCACGTCCGTTTTTGGACTTATCGGTACCGTTCCAATTCTACTTAGGGTTTTCGTATGCGCTGAACATTTTGCGACAGGAAAACGTTGGCGTTGACTTTCGATATTTTCGATTTCTGTAACTATAACCATAACCGTAAGCGCCCCCCTTTTTTGCCATTCACAGATTCTTGAGCGCATACCTCCGAATAACTATATTTGCAATCTCATCTCGATGGGTTAATCGGAACGGACGCTAGAAGTGCAGATGTTGGCAAAGTTTCTTTATGACCACCCTGTATATATATGTACCGAGTAGACTCAGTGAGCTCAGATTTTTTTATTCTTATATGTTGTTAAATTGCGCATATTTGGCTTTAAGAATGATTGAATTACATTGTTTTCATCTTCCAGTTAAGGTTTTTACGCTTTTAGCAAATATGAATGCAATAGTTATAGAATTTCAACAATTTAAAAGTTGTTTAAGTGCGGTTAAGCCTAATTATGCTTACGAAAGCAGCCACATTTGCGCAGTTACGATGTATATATCCACAGTAAGGATATATATTAGATTTATATATAGCAATGTTCTAATATAGGTATTTTGACACAAAACCGGACTTTTCTGAAACGGCATTTGAAACTTAGCAGATTATTGGATTTGTTGCCAATATAGAGAAACTAAGCTTCGCAACAACAGAGATAACACCACCATTTATTATTGCCAACTAAATCATACTTAATCCATTCTGGAATTTATTCGAGGAAATAAGATTTACTTCGTAAATTTTAATATAGATATTTTGAGTTTTTATGTTTTTTTACCTTGTCGCGAAGTGAGAACTGAATTAATTGAATGAGAAATACTGAATCGTCTGTGAAACACTGTCTCATTTTTCTTTCTTTCTTTTTTTCGTTCTGTTTGTTTAATTTCTTTTATACATCGTTTTAGATTTATCTTAGTATTTGAATAGAACATGTGGTAAAGATTAGATAATTCTTCAGATGGTACACATAATTTTTGTGCATTCTGAGTTATAAAATGAATGAGATGAAACTCTGTTAAGTGAACCTAGTGCCAGAGTGTCGCTATGGTAATCAAGTACAGTGAATTTTGAGTGCATTTATTCTATTGTGGCTTATTCGATATCGACGAAGTAGATTTAAAGGAATTCAATAAGTTTAAATGAAATGCAAAATGAGCATAATTTAATATTCCGTACAAGTAAGTCATGTGGTGTACACACCAGAGTTTTTTAAAAAATACGCAGTATTCTGGTTAAATCTATATATTTTTAATCAAAGTTTGATATAAAAGCATGAACATAAGTAAACGTTTAGGAACTATTTCACAAAACTTTGAAAAACAGCAAATTGGAATTTTTTTTAACAGCAACATGCAATTTTTTTTAAACTTACATACTATGCATTTCTTTCATTTGCATATATTTTAGTTTTCTTGATACAGTACATTATTTCAACAGTAACCTGTGTTATCAGCTAAAAGTTTTACAATATTTTTAAAATTTACTAATATGACAAATTACGTGAAAAGCACAGTTTTTTTAAAAAACACTTTTCTTTTTTTTTAAAGCATTTAACATCGTTAGCTTAGAAAGGTTATTAGTGTCGAAAAGGCATTTTGTGTTAATCACTATAAACGACTGAATAACTTTTCAAATTCTTGCCACCAAATATCATCGCCCTTTATTATAATAAAACGAATTAAAAAATGAAGAATCTAGATGAATGCCTGTATGCTTCTCGTATTGTGAAAAATGATGGTTCGTAGAGCCATCAAATTTTTAATAACGTAATTCTCCACCCGAACATGGGCACCATGGAGCCCGAATTTTGAATTTCAAATTTGTTTTATTGTCTAGTTCATATTTTGTAAAACGGTAACGAATTTTTGATCAACAAACTCCATGATTTCAAAGCGAGCAGTGGCAACACTACACAAAAGAAGGCTCAGGTGTTAAACACACTATAACCAGGCTCCTGGGCTTATGACCGCATCCTGTATTTAGCAATTATGAAAGAAATAGGCATAACTTTCCTAGCATAACGTTAAATGTGTCATGAGTGAGATAAATCTCTTGGCAGCGTGTAATGAGCCTCTCGCTATTAGGTTGGCAAAGATACGATGTCTTCCGATGGCATAGTTGCTGTAGTGCTGCTGAATCTGACTTCCGTCTGCAGTGGAACGCTGTGAAAGGACGAAGAGGGTGGAGTCGTCGTTATACAAAAGAACTGAATTTAAATAATGAAGAGACTGCACGAATGTATTATCTCGCATTGAGGAAAAAACAAAGGTACACTGCGAAAAAAAACAGGGGACAGTTATATATTTCCCGTTCTACTGGGCCGATTGACGAAATTCGAATTGCGTTTTTCATGTCTCGCAAGCGCGACTTAGGATATATATTAGATTTATATATATCAGTGTTCTAATATAGGTATTTTGACACAAAACCTGACTTTTCTGAAACGGCATGTTATTTCTTTTTCATATTTCAATTCTACAACTCAAATTATGCTTAAATATTAAATTTTGTAATTTTTGGTAAGAAATTTACGGCGAAATTTAAAACTTTATCTTGGTGAATCTTTTTTCAGTTTGCGTCAAGAATAATTCACTTAGTGAACTTCTTAATACACGGAAACTTATTTTCCTTTCCCTTTTTACATTGTGCATGGGAGAAAGAAAAGTCACATCGTTCGTACTTTCAAAGTTTATTATCCAAAATGTTTTGGAAAAATAAATCGATAAACTTATAAAGATTATTTAAAAATACAAATTTTAAAATTAAATCCTAAAAAATTGGCAAATTTTATTTGGAATGAACCTAAATTTCGAAATGTAGAAGGAAGAGTAAAATAAGTTTAATAAAAAAGAGAGATTATATACCAAATTCAATTGACATTGAGTAGTTAAAATTTTAGAGCTAAGTTTTTAAAAACTACTCGTGTGATTATTACAAATCTTGGCAGTTTGGCAAAATTTGAATCATAGAATTGAAATATGGAAAACATTGACATGCCATTTCAGAAATGTCCAATTTTGTGTCTAAATCCCTATATTAGAACAATGCTATATATAAATCTAATACATATACTAAGTCGCGCTTTCTAGACAATAAAAAAAGTAAGCTGAATTTCGTTAATCGACCCAGTAGAACGGGAGATTTGGAACTGTCTCGTTTTGTTTTTTGCGCGGTGTACCTAGAGACTTCAAATTTTGAATAACATAGTCGTTCACTTGAATAGGGTCATCTGAAAGTCCGAATTGGGAATTTATTTTATTATCTATTTAATATTTTGTAAAACTTGACAAATTTTTTATTAACAATCTCAACGATTTCAAACCGAGCAATGGCGACACTATAGGGAAAAAAAAAACATTTTTATCTTCAGAGCGCGAAACTGTGTATCGGAAATTCTAAAGATATGCTGTTTTTAAACATTTTATGGTATTTTTGTTGAATTGAATTTTTGTTTTTTTATGAACAGGATAGGACATGATATAGGACATGATATTTGATAAATAAAGTTAACACACAAAACGTTAGAAAAACGCCTCTTTGGGTGTAATATAAAATCTGAAAGCTTTCAAATTTTATTTATTTTTTTTGCGTAGAGATACCTGTCAAATGAGCAGAGAGCAATGCTTTTAGCTCAAACGGTAATCAATGATATATATAACGATGTAGAGAAATTTTATAGAAATATCTGGAACATTTTGAGTAGCTACATTTCTTGTATGTAAAAACACGAAAAAAATTAGTTTTCCAGAATACGCGCTTAAAGATTTTGCATTAGCAGAAAAACTCTTTTGTTTTGTTTACAAACTTATTCACTATATTTGCATATCAAGCCCTTCTTATATTCATACTTTAGTAATTTTGATTTCCATTTTACTGCTAATATTTTTTACCTGTATGCGAAACGAGTAAAGAATGAAGTTTCGAGTTCTTTATTCTTTCTTTATCAACTCCAAAGTAATTTTAATCACTTCTTTTTCAATTGACATACCTGTAAGTATTCAAATGCAAGAAGTAATTCCAAGATATCCTGAACTGAAACTTAAAACTGTTGTGTATGCAACCATAAACACTGTCTTCGGTTCTATTAAAGCTTTTTCGGAAAATTTGTCCATAGCGTATTATTAAAAGTTTTGTTGCACTTTTGAATCTTTCCATGTAAATATTTTGAAAGCAAGCCTTAATGACATAGATATGTAGGCTTCATAACATTCAAAACAAAATCTGAAATATCAAGAGTTTGATCTGAAATTTTCAATCCACTTTCTATGCGATTTGACATCTATAAAAATTGTCTGCTCTCACTAGTCATGGTCCCTGCGTTCCTTTCTTCTTGTTACAGCAGCAATGGAAAAATTCAGAAATAACTATTTTCTTTAAATGTTATACATTGCTTAGGATAGTAATTTCGTAACAATTCTGTAATTTATCGATACATTAATTCGTCAATTTGCATTTCCACTTAATTCATTTTTATCTTTTTTTTTTCAGTCTTCGCAAATGACCAAATAATTAGTGCCAATGACAGAAAAAAGTTCTAGAATTAAAATAAAATGATTTAGGGCAATTTCCGAAGAAATAGGAAAAATTAAAACAGGGGTGACACGAATGTTTAAATTGAGCCCTTCAAGTGGTATTTCCAGTCCATCCGTTTTTACTTCCGGAGTAGTAAATTGGCCATGTCTACTCTTCAGATTAACATTGAAAGGACGCCATTTTCCGAATCTTGGGCACCTACTCCTTGAAATGGGACAATAAATAAAAATTGCAATATTTTTGCTGAAATGGTCTTTTTAACGTAGACAGAAGATTTTCTTCGTTTACTTTATGCTAAAAAATGTGGCTTTAGGAGAAGTTATTGTGTAGTATATTGTTGCGTTTCACCGGTTCGTGTATTTAGAGTAATTGATGATAACACTTGGTGAAGAATCAAAACACAATTTATTCGCCAGTATTACACAGGACAGTTCCAAAGACACTCTTACAGTCGTCGAAAAACTGTGATGAACACGCTGAAACAATCAGCAGCACAAGCCTTCAGGCTATAACCATGAAGACAAGCTTAACCGTAATGCACTAAAGTGCAGCTCTCGATTCGGTCGATTGCTCTCACGCTAACCTCTGAACTCATAACACTACTACACTACTTTCGTCCTTTACAAGCTGGGTATTATGTGGCTTTAACCTACCTACGAGAATATTCATTTGAAAAACACTGCGTTCTAGAAAGTTCTCACTCCCTCTATAGTATATTGTCAATTTTTCGCCAAACATCACCAAATGGGGGATTTCGTGCCAAATCTGATAATCTTGCCTTTCCCTGTTACTTTCTGGCAACCCTAAGTCTGCTTTGCGGGGAAGTTATCAGAGTGTGTAATATCAGGAATAAATAAGTTTTCCTTATAAATCTTTTTTATTCTTTTGCGGTAGTTTACTAACATTGTTTTAAATGCATTATTTAATCTTCCTTATGTTATATATTTTGCATAAAACATTTTATTGTTTAATAATACGGAAACTGAAATATGGATTAGCATATTTTTTTCCTTCACATCTTCTCAGCTATATTTATATTATTTTTTGTATGTTCTTCTAGAGTAATTAAACATTTAAAGACACGATTAATTTACGTTTTAGGTAAGGTACAGCAGGTATATGTTTATAGTGGTAATTTGAAAGCAGATTGTTTCCTTGTACAAACATAGATCATCATAATTCAGTTTACTTCTAAATTTAATTTAGTAGGTACTGCATGTTATCGTTTGTCTCATTTTGTTATATTTTAACACATTTCATTTAACAGAAAAGAAATCTTGAATATAGATCTGAGCGTGCCGTTATCCCAGGTTGAAACTAATTATTTCATAAATTTGTGGCTATAATATGTTTGAAAGTTTGAATGCGTATAAATAAAATAATTTTCATAAACTTAGTTTGGAAAGGACTTATTTATAATTAATATAGCTTGAGCTTGTGAAATCTAATTGTACTGATAATTCATTACCCTCGTCGAGTTTATAAAAATATATTGAATAGACCATTCAGTCACATTATTAGAGATAATAAAATATAAATGAATTAAACGGTATCATTTATCTAAAGTTGTTATGTATTTTTTAATAGTAACAGTCATAATGGGTTTGAAAACTTGGATACATGTATAAATGCCATTGCTGTCATAAAATTAATTTGAAAAGAATTCATTTATCATTAATATAGCTTGAGAAATCAAATGATACCTATTTTTATTGATTGTAAGGATAACTCATTATTTAGATAGACGATTATTTGGATAGACGTTCCGTCTATCAACTACTGAATAGCTTATCCAGTCCATCATTAAAGATATTAAAAAGTAAATTAATTAAGTGTTATGATTTGTCCAAAGTTGTTACAAACATAATTTGTTTTGAATATTAACAGTCATGAACAAGTTTTTGACATAGTCACATGAATTAAACGTTAATTTATACATTAATAATTCATCAAATTTTTCTCTGGGTTGACATTTATTTTAAAGACAAATCATCTTACAGTAAATAGTAAATTCAAATATAATATATTTGAAGGTTAATCAGGAATTCAAAGATAAAGCATTTCGCGAGATGCTGAATTTTATTTCTTTAGATGATTTCTATTTGAAATCAGAAAAATAGATAAATAAAAGTTAAAAAGCTTATAACGTTTTGTTGCTTTCTTGTATGACACATCGTGTTTTAAGAAAATTTATTTTGAATTAGTTTATTATGTAAAAACTTTGTTAAAGATATCACTGTATTACCTTCTAAGGCCTGAAAGATATGATGACAGTCTAGTCCTACAAGATTTGAGCCTAAGGCCTTAAGGTTTGACAACCTCGTTTCGCCTTAATTTTTCATAGTCTGTTTTTCGTCTAATAAAAAAAATCTCATGTTGCATGTTCCTTATACGGCTTATTAAGTTACACACATTTTTTGCTGCGCTTCATTTAAATTTTTTTCTCGAATTGTTCTAACTTAATTAACCGATCCCTCGAGGTAATCTGAACATGGTATCAAAAACTGCGAATTTGGAAATTAAATGTTCCAGCCTGATATAATGTAGTACATTGTTGCTTTTTTCGGATAGGAGTCAAACTCCTAATAATTTTATTTTTTCATAATGAGTGTAAAAATTTCTCAAAAATGAAGTACAAGAACTGGAAAACCTCATTAAAAGTTAAATTTTGTTATTTGTACAAAATGAATTTAATTTTAAATTTGAAATTGCCAGCATACGAATATTTTCTTCATTTAAAATACTTCAATAATATCAAATTAAATTTAAAAACCGGAAGCATTTGATTACGACCGACAATTTTGAAAATAAAGGCCAGGAAAAGACTTTTAAGCCGAGTAAGGGATATATATACCCCGTCGGTACAGCTGATTGCAATAGAAAAAGAGAGCTGCACAATTATATGCTATAGCAGTCCCATATACAAAATATCAAAGTTCTACGTCTAATGGTTTTTGAGTTACGCGAGATACATGAGAACGTAAGTACGTATACATTTACCCCGAAAAAAATCACTTTTGAGACCATTTTACAATCGGTTTTGGAAAATAGAGTCCATTATGCCGAAAGTACAGACATCCCTCGAATACAGTCGAAATGGATTCGAGAATGGATAAAATGGACATTTCTCTTGAAATATGACACACTAAATTTTTCACGATAACAATGTTTCCATTATTTCGTACAAAGAGTTAACAAGAAAAATGGGGTTTAGTGTCTTAAAAGAAAGTGCTGTATCTAAGATCCCAGATCACTTGAATCAGGTTTTGCTGAAACCATAAGAATTTGGCTTATGAGCAGAATATGCTCAATAGCCCATAGCCTAATATTCCGAGTTTATTAAACTGATGGACTTTGTTTTATTTTTTATTGAAGAACAATGTACATTTCTGAATAAAGCGTTTGCATGAAATAAGACTTCACATATGAGTTTCATGTGTTATACCAGAACATTTTAAATAACCAAAGAATTAAAAAAGATCATTAAATTTTCTAAATATCCTAATATTCAGGTCAATAATGAAAATAAAAGCTTTCTCAATTAAAAGCAATATCACGTAACGCGAAATATACACTGGTGTGCAAAACTTAAGCAACAGGTGTTCTTTTTGCTATAACTCCACGAGAAATCATCTGAGAGACATGAAATTCAGATATGAGAGACAGCATTTTGTATTTAAACGATGACGAAAGCATAGTTGCGCAAAAATGAATACAATGCATGCAATATTGAATCAAACAAAAAAGGCTTTATCGAACTCATAGTGTCGTTGCACATGATTGTCTGTACAAGAGGAAGAACATCAAGCAGATGTTCCTTAGTATGGAATATGCCCTCCCCTTACTGCAATGATTGCTTTGCACCGTCTCCCCATAATCAGCACCAGATTGTTCAACAGATCTTGAAGTAAGAGTGTCCATTGCTCAATCAACATCTGTTTCAGTTGTTGGGGGTTCCACGAAGGATGTAATCGTGTCGTAAGGTGTCTTCCCAAAGCATCCCGCACATGTTCTACGGGATTTAAATCAGGGAAGTACGCTGGCCAGTCCATTAGAGTGATACCTTCACTTTTCAGTAACTTCTGAACAGCAGGAGTCCGATGTGGCCGTGCATTGTCATCCATAAAATCGAAGTCCGCTCCAATGGCACCTCAGAACAAACGCACAAGGGCAAGGATTACCTTCTGACAATAGCGATCTCCGGTTACAGAACCTCTGTCGAAAACGTGGAGCTCTGTCTACCCGTTCAGCATAATGCCTCCCCAGACGAGAACTCCTGGACCACCACACGGGCTCTTTTGGTGATGTTACTGGGAGGAAACCGTGTCCCGACCTCTCTCCAAATCAATTGGCGTTGAGAATCACTTGTGCACTAAAACAACTTTCATACGTAAAGAGGACGTGACTCCATTGATGAGATATCCAGTTTTTATGCTCCTTGCACCACTTTAAACGGTGGCACCGATGGCCAGCTTTCAAAGGGATGCAGCGTTTAGGACGGCGGGCAAATAGGCCACCTTTGTGAAGGCGTCTGGACGCAGTAAACCGCGACACTTGTCGCCCAGTTGCTGTACGCAGTTGCTGAGCAATAGCGCTTGCTGACTGGTTTCGGGCTTTTTTCGCCTGCAGGATGATATGTCGGTGATCCACTGCAGTTATTTTCCTAGGACTACCACCACCACCTTTCTGGCATCTGCACCTATAGTTTGGAAGGCTTTCCAAGCGCGCGAAACGGCACTTTTGTTGATTCCCAGTTCTTTAGCTATACTGGCACACTACTCGCCTCCTCCAGCTTTCCGATTGTTCTTCCACGTGTGAAGTCAACCAGGTGCCAACCGCACTCGTTTTGCGTACACTCACGTCGTCTGTGACATTTTGTTCCTGACATTTACATGAGCATGATCTTTATAATGAATTGCGTATACATTGTACTGATCGCAAGAACCCCTTTTCTGCAATTTCATGGCTATCTGATCAAAATTTACTTTGTTACTTAAGTTTTGCACACCAGTGTATGAATAAATTTGATGTAAAAGTGCAAACCAAATGTGACATACTATCACTTAAGATTTTTGCATTTTATTCACAAACTATTTACTTAAGTTTCCAAAATGAATAAAAGCATCAGTGTTCGTAATTAAGTTTAGTTAAAAGAGTAGACAACCACATGTGCAAGCAAAATATTACTGAAAGCCTGAGAAGAAATATTGTGTACACGTTCTTGGAGATAAATTTCCCTCAAAAGTCATGCAAAATGGCATATGAAATAGAGACTGAGGACTACTAATTTATTTGAAATTAATTGTTTATTCACCAGCTGGTAAAACAGTAATACTAGAGTATGAAAATATTTGCTGTTAAATTGTTTACATTTCTGAAGATGCATTTTTACAAATATATTAACATCGCATACAATATTATTTCACGCATTTATTAAATCTACAAAAGTTCACCTATTTAAAAATTAGGATATTTTTATCTCCCATCTCTTTTAAGATTTAAAATATTTTTAAAGGTTTTTTTCGTATCTATATGATGCTGCTTTAATCCTGAGTCAAGAAGCGTTAGAAAAGCTGTGAGAGTTAATTTAACGCTAAAACGTTAAAAGGAAAAGAAATATAAAACATAAAAGTATAAGAAACATTACTAACTAGAAAAACAGGCAAATGTTTTGCAAAAAAAGCATGTATTCTTTGTGTTCCTAACTTTTAAAGAAAGCTGTAATATTATAAAAAATAGTCCGTGTTATAACAAAATAAACACATCATTTCATACCGTTATAAAATATGACGCTAGAACGAGCAAGGGAGTGCAAGATTGGTTAAAAAGCACAAAGCTTCCGTTAATTGTTAAAGCCACTTCTTTTTTCGAGGTGTTCAAAAAATAGGCAGATAAACAAAGTTAATTAATTTTGAATTTAAACGGTTTTTTCCTTGTTTCCGCTGTAAAACTTTTAATCCGCATGAAGCTAAAAACACTTTTTTAAATCATCCTTACAATTCTGAAGCTGACATTTGTCTCTCACAAACTGTCCAGTCAATATAGTGTGAGATCTAGACACTTTGGGGCATTTTTTGAAATAAGACTTTCGTTATTTGCAATTAAAAAGGTTTTTTCGTTACAAATCCTGAATGAAAGCCGAATTAGGAGCTTTTATTAAACTCCGAAATTTATTTTTCTTCAACATTTCGAGTCAAAATGTGCAGACGAGTTAGAAGCAAATTAGATCACAAGACTTTAATTTGACGAAGAATAATTAGTTTCTAAACTAGCGTTTAATTAAATCTAAGGCATTTTTACGTGCCCTAAAGTTAATTGTCTGCATTTTTATAAAGGAGTTATAAAAGTTCATGACGTAATTTACTAATAAGAGTTTCTAGATGGTTTCAGATAACTGGGATTAGAGTTTTGTACCATTCCTAAGTGTTTTTGTAACTGTTAAAACACCATTAAATGTTTTCGGCATTTAAATAAATATATATGGTTATGAATGATGACAAATTTCATAATACATCTTCACAAAAGTCTTGAGAAATGTATCGAAATCTCTGATTATTTTACATTATGGTGAAATCTGAAGGCATTTCTTTTCATGTCAGCAAGAAGTAGCTATTCGGATTTCACCAGAAAAAAGGTATTATTTCTCACTGCAACGTCTATTTATTTTGTCGAATAGAAACGTTAATCTGTTTGCTTTCAATACATTTAAAACGCATCTTAACGATGTAACTTTTCTCTCTCAGAATACTTGTATTAGCGCTTCGTTTATAATGAATACTCGTTTTACTATATTCAAGTTTGATCTTTGAATCCACGCTAAAACTACGAACTTGAAAATTCGGAGAGCAGAGAAATAAAAAGTATGAAATGTGTTCAAAGGTTTGGTATGGTTTGTAGCAGAAAAAATAAAGCAGCGTTCTGAATATTTCATATTGTAATCCAACTCCCTGCAAAATGAATTTACTACTCGTATTACAAAATTGAAATAAATTAGAAATACGCACCACAATTTAAAAACATGTAAAAAAGAGGAAAATATTTTCTCAAATAAAAATATATGTTATCGTTAGTTCATAAAATAATGTTTACTGTTACGTTACATTAAAACACTAATGAAAATAATACCGATTTCATAAGCTCCAGCGCTTCTTTCTGCATTTCTTTTCTCAGTATAAAAAAGAGAAATGTTGAAATATTAAAAATGGGTATTCCTATATGAGTAAAAGAAAGTTATATAATGACCTTGCACTCCCTATTCTGCTAGAAATTAGTCATCGTAAACTGCACGTCTTATTTTTATAGCTTATAGTAACGTAAAAAAGAGCAGAGTTTGAAATTTTGCAATCGGCCTATTATAGGATGTTAGAAAATTATTCTATTTTTAACGTGCAAAATATAAAATAAGAATTGGTACGAAATGTTGTCAAGACGTCTTCTGAAATTACTTTTTTAAGATTATCCAGAACATCCTTTTATGATATCGAATACAAAAGGGAGATTTTGTTTCATAATCGATTGTCAAAAAAGTCTTTTAGATTTAAAGTTACTTTAATGAATCTGAAAGCAATAATGTTTCTTCAAGATGTAATGAACTTTCCTCTTCAATAACCTGCTATTAATCTGTTTCCGTTCAATAACCTCTGTTGTTATACAATTTACATGAAATAAATGTTCTGAACTTGAAAGTAATTTTAAATTTGAGTAAAAGTTCTTTATAGAATCATTTGCAAGCCTTTGCAAAACAATTATTATTATTATATTTTGCTTTTAAAAATGGCAGAGGCAGAGATTCATCATGTAGAAATTACGGTTGACTAAGTGTATTGTCACACATTGCATTGATACATTACTTTTAATACTTTTGATACTTTTAATACTTTTGACTGTCACGCAAGTTTGTAAAAAATTCTCCTTTAGGCCACGAGTGCTACGTACAGTGTGGCAATTGTTTCTGATCGTAGGATTTGGAACCTCTAGAACGAAACATTTAGGACACGCGTTCAGTTTAAAATATTTCATCAAGAACGAAGTATGTAAGAAAGAGTAAAAAAAATTCAAAAATAATTTTTCTTTTCCAATTACTTTTCCTGTAGTGAAAAATGGTTGAATTTTTTTAGTTAAAATTGTTGCCTCAACACTTTGTGATGTCTAAAATCAAAATAAGAGAGTAATTAAATGAATCATAGAGCAGTGAAGAAGAAACCTATTGCGAGGCTTACAGAAATTCAAATAGTAGCAATGGCAAACCGTTGAGATTTTTCAGGAAGATAATTATTACATTAAAATTACATATTCAGATTCTGATTCGAATTCTGATAAATAGAGTGATAATAAATGTGATCTAGTTACTCCTTATCATATTTTACAAGAAATGGTTATTTAGGAAAAAAGAAAAATTGATTCCGAAGAAAGTGCAATTAAGTTTTGTGAACAGAACGAATTTAGCTTTCATCAACAATCATTTTTGTTTCTTTCTTTCAACAATCAACAATCATTTATGTAACTACCTACTTTACCTCATAAGTATTGAAAGAACTCTCACCCGAAATTCATTAATATTTTATAAAATATGATATAGAAAATATTAAAACAAACTCGAATTTCAAAATTCCGGCTTTCAGGTGTAAATGTTTGGGTGGAGGACTACGTTATTCAGAATTTGTTGGGTTTAGATACCATTTTTTTAGCAATGCGAGGAATTTACACACATATATGCAGATTCTTCATTATTTATTTATTATTTTGAATAATATAGAGCAATAATATTTGGTTGCAACAATATGAAAGTGATACGCTTCTCATGGTGAATCAAAGTATGAGCCTTTTGGACTAATAATATAATTTCTTCTGTAAAAACATTATAATTATCATTTCTATATATTTTTTAAATATTTGTATTATTTAGTTTTGGCAGACTATACTTCGTAGTTTTACATTTACCGACTGATATATCTGCTCAGAAATCTAACATAATATATAGTCAAGATTTTCAAGTTAGAGGTTTTCAAAGCAGGAAGAATAACTGCTTCAAAAAATCGAATCTACATTTTTCAAAATATTTCAGTACTTCTTCATAGATTTATTTAAGTAGAACTAAATGTTTCATTTTGTTGGCCACAAACTTTTGTCATAATAATGAAAATGATATATGTTTCTAAAAACTTCGGAATTCTTTAACAAAGAACGAAATGCTCTGATATCTCTTAGCTTTGTAATTTTTTTAATTTATTAAACCATTTGTTACTTTTTTAAGGAAGCTATTTCGTAATGAATTAGAGGAATTCCTTTCTGTATCAGAGGAAGACAGTAAATCTAAGGTACTTGATGGTACAGAGCTGAAGGCTTCCTTCATTGTTACGGAAGACTTCTTTCCTATCCTAAATACAGAAAAAAATAAAATCTCAAGAAATGGATCTATTCCTCGACCAAATGTAAAAATAGACAAAGGACATTCCATGAAATGGCGCCTACTTTCTTACAGCACATAGGAAAAAGATCATGCTCTAAATGGAGCGCGGTTTTTCCACTTGCATTGTAGCCAGATTTATAGCTACAAAGAAAGTTTTATCGCTTGGAATTTTGCTTTTAGAGCAACCAGATGCGATGTGGTTCCGAAACTAAATGTTTTATTTGAGTCTCCTATTTTCGGACCTCGCTTGGATTTGTGATGCGATGTATTCTGTCCATTGTTGTACGATTCTGTGTGCTCTTGTATTCGACATCTAAAGATGGTATTAGAAAGAAAAGTTTCTTGATCTTTCTTTCCTTTTTTTGGAAACTTCGAAAGATTCCGGATTCCGAAGCCATCGTGTGAGACAATAAAGCATACTGTAGCTACATTACTTGGGAAATGTAATAAATTATACTTTGTTAAGTTTTAGCAACTGAGACCTATCGCGACAATGTATTTTATATTTATGTGTGAGGCAAACTTTTAAAAGATACTGTGACATTTTATTTACTGCAAGCTTATCGAATATTTCCTTATTATGAAAACTCTATCTGAGACTAATAAGCTTGAACCTTAATATTTGTTAGATACTAACTCGATCTTCAATAAATGGTGTATAATTCAACATTTATTTGAAAATATATTTTGATTACATTTATAAATCTCTAGCCTCTAATCCAAAAACTGTGCTGATAAATCTGCAGCCCTTAAAAATCATTGAATACGGTTTGATAACTCAAAAAACATTTCCGCCATAGAGCTATCAATTTACATTCCGTATTACCCATAACAGCAGTATGGCATTGAGTCAAATCTTTCTCACTTCCGTTTAGTGGCTGAACCGTGTAAAATATTGCAGTTTAACTAACATTGTAGAGACATTAGGTTATTTAAAAGCAAGAGATATGAAAAACGAGCAATACCCTCCCCGGGAATCGAACCATGGACCTCTTTGTTACGCGTCGAGCATGCAAACCACTACACCACGAAGGCATGCGAATAAGGCGGGAGAAATACCTTATAATATTATCTAAAATGATAGGACGAAAAACAGTTGTTGGAAGTGCGAACTATTAAGGAGGACGTTTTAAAATGGATGATTGTAGAGAGTATACGTAATATTTTTTCGCACGAAATACAAACCAAGCAGATTTTTATTAAAACGTCATATACAAAGTTCTTCCTTTTCCTTCTAAGTCTCGAGCGCTTTGATTTAATTAAAAAACCACCAAGAATTCTGTCTTAAAAATACAAAGTTTAAAATTAAAGTTTCTAAATATCATATTTTTTACACAAAACTATAAAATTTCTTCGCGAATATATTGAACTTACAGCAAACCATTTCTTTTAACGCTCTAGTAGAATTTTATATTCATTAACTAAACACTTTTGAGAGTAATTTGTCCCTGTTTTGAATTTCTGTGACTGAACGGACAAAGTATAAATTTCTCTAAGCTAAATTTCATTATAATCAAGTTAATTTTAGGAAGTTCTTGACTATTTCATCTAAGACAAGGTACATCTGTACTAATTTGATTAATTACCGACTTTGTCGGAGTATTAATTTCTCTATGCCTAATTTCATAACAAGCAAGTTAATTTAAAAAAGTTCTTGAAGAAGATGCTTCAGGCAAGACAAGGCATGTTCGTGCTATTTTGGTTACGTAAATTACCGACATTGACAGAGAATGAATTTTTCTACACTTAATTCCATTACAAGCAAGTCGACTTTTAGAAAGCTCATCATAAAAGCGCTTCATATAAGACAAGATAATTTATTTTAGAAAGCAAGCTAACTTTAGAAGTAAGTTTACAAGAAAGTTATTTTTACAAATTTCTTGACTTCATATAAGACAAGATACCTCAACACTATTTCGATTAAGTAAATTACCACCATATGGCAGTTTGAAGTATCTAAACCCACCAAGTAAAAGCGCAAATTTGCTCTACGTTTACAAACTAAATTGACATTTACAGAGTTTTACATTGCATGAAATACCATTTTGGATTGGCAAGTTTCTACAGTGACTGAAAAAGGTATTTGAACATAAGAAACTTTCAAATATTTAATGATAAAGTTTCAGCCATTGTTTCAGAACTAAGTATTTTTATTGCTTTATAAACTGAATACCATGCTAAATCTGTTACAAGGAATAATCAATACATATTACATATGCTGTAAAAGTAAGTGTTTAATGTGCACGTCGCTAAAACTCAGAAAAAAGTCCCAGTACGATCAAGGGAATTACAGGGTGTGGTAGCCTTCTATGCCCCATCCATGAAGAAGGTTTACTCTTTTACCTGAAGGGTGTGCTTTTAAAGATACAAGGGCTGGAACGTTCGCCCTCTAGAAATTTCTAGAATAGTCCAGAACATGCAAGAACATTCCAAAACATTCAAGAACATCCCGGGACATTCTGGAATGTCCAGGAATAGTCTGGAAGGTTCGGGAACATAACAAAACATCCCAAATTATTGTGGAACGTTCTGGAACATTGTGGACCATTCGAAGCCTTTTTTCTATGGGTGAGGCGCCTCATTGGTATATCGAAAATAAAGTAAGAAAAGTGTGTAAAGTGTAGTTAGTGTATTTCTTAATAAAAAGTTGATTTGATTTATATTTTATAGAATGCCCAAACGTAAGAGAGAAGGAAATCTTGCCAGTTCTGTAGCAAAACGCCGAAAACAAAAACAATGTGCCTGCCGCTAACATTTAGAAACGAGTCGCGGTATGATGGAGGGAGTTATATGGCGTGGTAGCCTGCTATGCCCCATCCATGAAAAAGGTTCTCTTTTTTTACCTGAAGGGCGGGATTTTGAAGATGTAAGAGCTGGAAGTTTCGCCCTCTAGAAATTTCTACAACAGTCCAGAACTTTCGACAACATTCCGGAACATTTCAGAGCCTCTCGAAACATTCTGGGATGTTCGGGAATAGTTTGGAACGTTCGCGAAAACATTCCAGATAATTGTGGAACTTAAGAACATTTTTGAATGTTGTGGATTGTTCTAGAACATTCTGGACAATTCGGAGCTTTTTTGTATGGGAAATGCCACACAAAAATGAGAAATGTCCTATCCAGGATTCGAACTTCAATCCTTTCGACTGTTGGACGGACGTGCTCCCATTTATAACACAAAGACACGTGTTAAGAGTAGACGATACCTTACATTTTCTCCTATTTAAAAGACAGCTGAGAAAGCGGGGATCTAGTAGGAAAACCCTCGAGGCGTCGAATTATCTTTCGTCATCTTTTTAGTTTCGGCGCCATTGCAATTGTTTATGTTTCTATACTAGCTCTTAGATCTGATAAATGAGAAACTATTAGTTGATGAAAGGGAAAGCTCTACAGTTGGTAGCACTATCATTCACATCGGAAAGAAACAGAAAAGTTTCAGTGTAGCCGATTGAAACTGCTAATCCTAATTCCTAAACTTAGATTCTTACCCCTAATAAAACTCCTCTCACTCACATATTCCACTTGTGTGGACAAAATAGTAGGAGTACAGAACAGATTTTACATAAGTAACAACGTATTGATTGAAATAAATCTTGTACTCCAACTTATCGAGACTAAAACAACCTTAATATAATTTAATATAAAACTATAAAACTGATTTTTTTACTTTAAGATCTAATTGTCTTTCGTAAAAAAATTAATTTAATCCTGACACATGCGTTTTTTCTGTCTGTATTGTTATCTCGATATATAATGATTATTTAGTTAACTTTAAATTTATATAATAATTAACTAAACATATTTTGGTATTGCGTAGCATATTGGCCATATTTTGAGAGCTAAGATTTCATTATGCATTTAGTTCTATGAACTGTACCGAGTATTTTTAAATTTTATACATTAAATAAAATAAGATCCTCTCACAGCACTTTCCAGAATATATGTATGTAAGTATAAGATTATTTTCCCATCTTCGGAATGCTTTCTGGAATGATTAAAATAATTATTTTATTTCATTGTTTTTCTTATTTCTTTCTTAACAAGGCAATAAATGAAATCACTACGGAGGCACCTTTATGATTATTTGTAATGATGTGAAATTTAGAATGTTAGGCAAGCAAAATTTACTTTCAGAAAACGCCATGATCATTTCTCCTCCCATTCCCACCTTAAGCTGATAATTTACCAAAGTTATTAATGAAATGATTGTGTTACTGTACATTAATTATTGCCCTACAAAATAAGCAAATTCAATAAGAAAATAAATTCTGAAAGCTTTCGCATTTTACATTACTCCCAAAGGGGGGGGCATTTTTCTATTTCTTACTATACATTAACGATTACTATTACAAGCGCTTTCAATGACATGGTTCCTTTACAACCGCCCTTCTAAATTTTATTGAAGATTGTTAACTATTCGGTTCTTCCATGTCTGAAAATGGTAACTATACGTAACCATGTACACATTCGTTCTTATGCTTTGATTTAAAAAGATTCCATCCTTCGTCATGTATATCCTCTGGTAGTAAAGTGTTTGGGATTCGTCCGCAACTCGATATTCATATATTGAAGTTCTTAAGCGAATTGCCTTCTTTAAGAACCAAATGGATATTGAAATCTCCGGTTAAGACCGTTTTACATTTTTCGTCATATTCCAAAGTCCGAATAATGGCATCGAGTATAGGATCGGTACTGAGGTTCGGTTTTCAACAAATCTAACTTTATCTTGCATGCCCATTTGTACATCGTCATAATTCGTTTTGAAATATTCCACCTTTTTTATCAAACAGTTTGCCTCCCCTTTAATGTATTTAAAATATTTAAAAACAGCATATCTTTAGAATTTCTGACAGACAGTCTCATCCGTTGGAGATATTTTCCCCCCATACGGTGTTGCCAAATCATTCATTTTTTAGTCAAAAAATTCGTTAAAGTTTTACAAAATATGAAACAAATAATAAAACTAATTCAGGCGTCCAGGTGCCCATGTTTGAGTAGAGGATTACGTTATTCAAAATTTGATGACTCGAAGTACCGTCTTTTTCACACAATGCGAGAAATATTTATGTAGATTCTTTACTATTTCATTTCTTTAAATATAATGCAGGGCGATAAAATTTGGTTGTAACAATTTAAAAAGTGATTCACCATTTATAGTGAAATGTTGCAAAATGTTGTTTTGGGACTAATAGTTCTTCTGTGCTACCTCTTCTTTTTGAATTTTGACAAATAGTTTGATGGACAGTTAATAATTTTAACAATAAAAAGTTTTTGGGGATACTGTATAAACAAAATTTCACTATCTATTATATTTAAGGCATGGTTGTACATTGCAGTAGCGAAATACAACCAAATATTTTACAGGTTATTTACACCGTAATAATATTTCTTACCAAATATTTTTGAGTCAAACAGAATTCAGAACTGAACAATGCATTAATACAATATAGTTTTAATTACGAAAAAGAAAAATCTTGCCTTACCTGAAAAAAGAATTAGAGCGTACCTGTGCGATTCAAAAATTAAAAGCAAATATCAAAACAAATTTCTACAAAAATAGCAAAAATTCACCGCTGAATTTGAAGTTTAAAAACATTTTACTATTTAGAACGACATTTAACTGCAGAAAAGTAAGCTAGCGTATATTCCATTTGTTTTTTATGTTTAAATAGTTTACTTATTTGAATTTTTTTAATATATGTGTAGTTCTGTATTTTTATCGCAACACATCTAAAAAAATTATAGTTGGAAACCAGAAAATCTGGTGCTTTTGCTAGGGGAAAAAAAGAGGGGCATTATTTTATAGAAAAAAAAAGAATGATCACAATACTTGATTCAGTAATGGTGTGTCAAGGGCAATATACTCAGTTGATATCCGTAGAATGCTGTGAACGATACATAAATTAACTCTCAGTCTGTAATTAATTATATGTATGTTTAATTTTTAAAATTATATTTGGGTATTAAATAGCTTTATGTCAATCAATGACTGAATTGATAGCTGCTAATTATACTTTCTTCTGAAGTAAGAAAGTTTGGTACAATAATTATCAACATTTGTCAAGAACACTTTAGTACTAGCTATTTATTATTCTAATACGGTTCTAAGTGTTCTATGCACTGATTATAAATGCAATCAAAATAATGTAATATTATTCTTCATTTTGTGCTATGACACATCGCGATTTCGTTTGAGCATGCGAACTCTTTCCTTCCATTAGAAAATAAAATAGTTTTACCTTTGTACGATAGATGGCGCTCCACGTACGCTAGTTTAAAAAGAAGGGGATTTTGAGTATTTGACGTTTTGACATTTAACACAGAAGATAGGAAATTTATATTTTTACGGCTGTTCCAAACACCATTGCTCAGAAGCTATTGTTTCGCTTTTATTTTTTATTATTTATTTATTTGTTCTGGAGGAGAGAGGATTTGGATTTGATCCAAGTAATAGTGTTTGCTAGATTCCACTTATGAAGAATACAATGCCAAAAAATATAAGGTTTCCAAAACATGCTTTAGAATTCCAAATCAAATGCAAGTAACGAAAAATAAATACAAATAACTTTAATGGCCTATCTTTTTAAAATGCTGTTCCTCAGGAAGGGTTAGAAACAGCGTTTTTATGATTAAATATGTCTGTGGTGTTTTATAACTAAAAACAAAGAATTTTGAATCCGGTATTCTTTTACTTGCAATTTAAGAAGAGGGATTTAAAAGTTTTGATCTGTCATGAATATCATTACTCGGAAACTTTGCTCTCTGGAATTCCTTTCATTTAGTGCATGCGAGCATTGCTTTTAGCCAAATAGTGTCGAGTACTTTCATTTTGTCTGAATAGTATCGAACTTTTGTTATTTCGCTAAAGAACTTAAAAATAGAGTTGTACTTAAAAAAGTTACTTGAAAAAATGTTATTCATTTATAGAGAAGAAAATTCTGACTGCAAAGATATTTATTTATTTATTTTTAAATTAAAAACTTAATTGGAAAATTTCAAACCCCATCTTCCTTTCTCCACAAATTCGGAATCATTTTTATATGTACTGCTCGTGTTTGAATACTCAGAAAAATGAATGCCAATATTTCCATATTCTTCTGATTCTCAGGGGAAATTCAAGACTCATACGTAAAGAGGGATGAAGGTAAAAAAAGTTTTGCTACATGGAAACATTCCCCCCCCCCTCCGCATAAATTTTGTTTATTTTCTAACATGAAACAATTATAACACTTTCTCTTGTGATTTGTTTACATAGCAAACATTCTACATTTACCTATGCTGTACTTGTTTACATTAGGGTATAACTACTCATATTTTTTCTGTTTAAAAAATGTTTACTCTACTTTAATGCAGTGCCTTTTTAGCCCAAAAGGGCAATTTGCCCAGAAGAGTTATTTATTTCGTTTTGGAATTTTGCGCTGGTTCATTATAAAAGTTTGAATCGCATTTCAAATTGTTGCCATCAAATATTAGACCCCTGAATTGTATTTAAAGAAATTAAATAACAAAGAATCTGCATTAATGCATGTATGTTTCTCGCACTGTAAAAAATTAACGTTACCTAGAGACATCAAATTTTGAATAACGCTCGAAATTTTTCGATTTCGAAGCTAGCAATAAAAACATTGTACGAAAAAAAGAAAAACGTTTTTATCTCCAGTGCGTGAGACTGTTTTAAACATTTTGTGATATGACTCTTGAACTGAATTTTATGGTTTAAGTGCGAAGTGCATGATATTTAATAAATAAAGTCAACACAAAAAACATTAAAGAACGTCCTTTTGGGCGTAATATAAAACCTGAAAGCTTTCAGATTTCTTACCTTTTTTTATCTTTAATTTCAACAGTTCCTCTTACCTAATTCTTTATAGGTCATAAAGTTCATAACATATTAAAAAAAGTCTTGCAAATGGAAGATGAAATGCAATTAAGCTACAAAGGAAATGAATGACTCAGTATAGAAAGAGTAATGAAACTCTAATCTATTTTTTGACTGATTTACAGCTGCCCAAATCTTAAAGTCACAGACTACTAGTCAATCTATTTCAGATTCGAGGGTTTTTCAAAATGAATTGGTTTCATGAATAATTTCGTAATTTGCTTATGTTTAACGCACGGGTGGAGCAGTAGAGTCTTTGAAATTTGTTAGATCGGCTTGGTTCGAATCCTGCCGAATGACCATACGAAAGTATGGGAGTTTTTGTGGTTTTCCGGATAGTATAAGCTTTGTTTTCTCCCTTCTTGGCATGCCTTCGTGGTGTAAAGGTCAGCACGCTCGGCGCGTATTCGAGAGGTCCGTGGTTCGAGCATTACTCATTTTTCACGTCTCCTGCTTTGAAATAATCCTAATGACTCTATAACAGTATCGTGAGTACCAGCTAATATTGCTTATAACCAAACATTTCCTTCTTGAAGACATCTCTCCCCTTAGGCAGATAGCTTAGGGAACAACTTTTTAGACGAATCTGTAGGTCCCTTACCACCAAATCTCTCGAAAGGACTAGCGTCTCGCCAATGTTTTAAGTGGACGCGTGCTTAGATAGATTCGAGGCCGGGACTAAAGATATAACAACTTGCATCGCTGACAGCTATATCCATCAGAGTGGTGACTTTTCCACGCAGATATGCTTAAAAAATTTTGCGTTATATAATCATCATTGCAGAGGACTATTCCACTGACTAAGATATTTATTTACTTAATCATGTGATGCAGTACAAGCAACGTATCCTGCCTAAAGCAAGGAACATCTTTGTGGAAGATTTTCAAATTAAAACCTGACTGATATTCATACTATGTGGGATGAAAACGCTCATGTAGCCGGACCATAAAGTAAAATATCAACACCTGTCAAGACAATACCCCTCTAACTAAAGAAAGCCTCGGCACTGGAATGTGACTTCACAAGTAGTTGTCCCGATCGATATTCTAACAAGGCAAAGAAACAAAATATGCTGTACGTTAGTTGAGTATTTGGCATTGCTTTCACCATTTTATATAGATATATAGGAAGAATTTTATTGGAAAATTCAATATTTTAATTATATATAAACGGCAAGATTAACACTTCTCAGAATTTACTATAAGTACACAAATAAAATTTTTATAAATTGTTTGGCCAAAACTAAAGGGTAAATGTTTATACTAAGTTAAATAAATAGCAATGTCTGCGGTTAACGAAAAATATTTGTTCTAAAAATTATTTGAAAGTCTAAACTTAACTTCATAGAAAAGCACTTTGAACTGAAAAAGAAATTCTTTCAAGAAATTTATAGTCATATTGAAGACATTTGTTATTCGAATAGGACGGAATTTCTATAAAATACTATTTCCCTTGCGTACTTAGTATGCAAGGAAAATAGATATTTTAATTAATTAATTAAATTTAAGAAAAGATTGGATAATATTTTCTAAATGATAAGTATTTCCTTAAAATTCCTTAAAAATAGAAGGAATACTTCTATTTCGTGGTTTATTCAAATAACATTTTCGAAATTTTTCGAAAGAAAGGCACCTCTTTTCATAATTTTATGTAGTTTTATTATATTTTTCATAACATATACAGTTTGTAGGAGAAAGTACCTTTTTGTAACATACAGCATTATGAAACATAGAATTATTTTTATGTAAACATAAGAAATGTGTTATAAATTATGAATACATCAATTAGAATGATAAAATTTTATGTGGATTTCAGAATCTGTTCTTTTCCTTTGTACGTAAAATTAATGTTTAACTAATGATGAATCACATGCCTTGGAAGGCTTAAAAGCATCAGTTATTAAATTAACAGTAATAACTAAACAATGAATTTCTGATTTTCTGTCATAGTCTGTATTAAGCAAATTTAGTTTTGTTTTTCTTTTACTGTTTTTTCCTATAAAGCTTAATATTTAAAGTTACCATTCTTAATGTTGCTCTATGTTTTCTAATAGTCACACGGAAAAAGATTTTAAAGAGTTAATTGCATGCAAACTACTAGTTATCATTTCATTTTCCTTCAACTCAGTTATTGGTCTTAAAAAGAAATTAGTATAAAGACGTATTAAATTTTAATTATTATATAATATATATACCGGTATATCTTGCAAGTTTCAAATAAATTAATAAATAGAAGCTTTTTCATCAAATAAATCGAAAGCGCAATTTAAATTATTACTAAGATCCTTAAAACCAGTAATGTTAATATGTTCTTAATTTGTATTAACCGAATATTTGAAAAAGAAAACTTCACAATAAAAAAAAAATCATAATTTTATATTTACAAAGTTTCTTAGCTTCATTCTTAGTGGACTTATAAAAACATTTATTGAGAGACTGGAACAATATACAATAACACTACAGAGAGCAATATTTCAATTACTGAATTTCAGAGCTTGCATTGGTAGACTGTCATTAACAGACATTACGTCACATTCTGATAGGCAAAGAAAAGTTCATAAAGAAATCACATTAATCATTGCCACTGGGAACAGTCTGAGGTATAAAAATAGCAACAGTTTTAAGTCAATATTTCGAGAAACAAAGTAACTCGCATATTACTCATATAACAACTTTTAAACATTGTCAACAGAGTTTTAAAGCATTAAATCTCAGATCCTTTCAAATGAACTTCTCATCATCATAAGATGCATCAAAATGATAGAGACAAAACATTTTAACAGATTTTAAGACTATTAATTAACAGTCAGTTCATACTATAAACGCAGCAGCTATTGGAAATTATGATATATATATATATCCACATCCGTAAAAGAATATACGATTTATGAACTAAGACCTCCGAACTTTCAAATGAATACTCTTATCATTATTAGCTGCATTACTAATCAAATTGTGTTTGCACATATTATAGAAACATGAGTCATAAATAAACTAATACAATTTCATGCTCTACATTCTGAGTTATGAAATTATCTTCTCATCATTATGAAGTATGAAATAACATACTTATGTTATTAATCCTTAAAGAAAAAACAAATTTACCGATAGATGTTATATAAACGGACACATTTAAATCCTCACTTACTATAACCGAATTCAAAATATTTGCAACTGGATCACTTAAAATATGAGTTATCATAGTAGTATTTTTAATATGCGCAGTCGCCGAAAATTTTCTAAAATTTGATGTAGTAGGCATGTATTGAACTCCCTCAAGTTTTTAAATGTTTGCTCACCAGCATCCTTTTTCAGTTCCCTGTCCGCAGATAAAAGGAAGTACTGTAATCGCGAAAAATTTCGGGCATAAAATTTCAACCAAAATATACTTTTTGACCGATATCGAATGCAATTTAATGATATTTTTGCGTGACATCTGTACGTAAGGACAGAATAAAGGACTCTTTTCCCCCAAACGAATAATAAAACTGATATAAAAAGGATTCAGAAAAGTTTTTGTCGTGGCGTCTGTACGTATGTACATATATTCGTCTGTATGTATCTCGCATAATTCAAAAACGAATAGTCTCAGAACATTGAAACTGTGTATATAGGACTGCTACAACATGTAGATGTGCTCTTCCTATTTTGGTTGGAATCGGACGCACCCAACTTGTATAAATATATGTGTATATCTATATATATATCCACTCTGTTACTCGTCTCACTGAGCGCAGTTTCTTTATTCTTATATGTTTGTAAATTGCGCATTTTTTGTTTTAAAAATGATCGAATTATATTGTTCTTGTCTTCCGGTTAAAGCTTTTATGCCTTTAGTTAACCTGCATGGTATAGTTGTATAATTATCAACAATTTAAGAGTTGTCTAAGTGCTGCTAAGCCTAATTTTTTGGCCATAGTAGCCATACTTGTTTACATTTGAAACTTAGCAGAATAGTGGATTCGTTGCTAATCTAGGAAAACTAAGCTTCGCAACACCAAAGATAACGCCTTCTTTTATTATTGAAAATTAAATCATGCTTAATCCATTCTGGAATTTATTCGAGGAAATAAGTGTTTAAGATTAATTTTAATAATATTTAGATCGTAAATTTTAATAAAGATATTTAGAGTTTTTAATATATTTTTGCCTTGTCGCGAAGTGAGAACTGAATTAATTGAATGAGAAATGCTGAATCGTCTGTGAAAAACTGTTCCTTTTTTATTTATTTAATTTCTTTTATACATCGTTTTAGATTTACTATAGTATTTGAATAGAACATGTGGCAAGGATTAGATAATTCTTCAGATGATGTACATAATTTTTGTGCATTCTGAGTTATAAAATGAATGAGATGTACCTCTGTTAAGGGAACCTAGCGCCAGAGTGTCGCTATGGTAAATAAATATAGTGAATTTTAAAGAGTGCATTTACTCTATTGTGGTTTGTGCGCTATCGACGAAGTAGATTTAGTTGAATCCAATGAGTTTAAATGAAATGAAAAATGCATATAATTTAATGTTCCGTACAAGGAACTCATGTGATGTATACATCAGATTTTTTTCTAAGCAATTTTCTAACGCTTTTAGGTATTTTTCTTCTAGAACAGCTTTTTCCCTTTCAGGTGGCATTCTTAATGTATAATTTGATAACATATAGAATGGGCCATCAGGAAACTGAGAGAGAATAGTTAAAGTTTCT
This sequence comes from Stegodyphus mimosarum, assembly GCA_000611955.2. Lineage (NCBI taxonomy): Eukaryota > Metazoa > Arthropoda > Arachnida > Araneae > Eresidae > Stegodyphus > Stegodyphus mimosarum. Next base: position 163,996 of record KK114497.1, read on the forward strand.
GAACGGGACTGAAAATATGAGCTTTAATCAAGTCTCCTGATTTTTCATCAAATACTTCAATTTTTCATAGCACTTCATCCACTCGAAAATGCAATTCACGTAACTGTAAAACAAGGTATTTTAAAATTAACTTGTTGTCATTACGGTACTTACATGTATGTTAATATTTAGTAACAAATGCCAATAAGACTTACGGTTTTAATCATTACTTTTATAACTAAATGCCAATTAAAAAGCCGGTAACATAACTTCAATTTCATACAGAATTTCCTTATAATTTGTTATGTCTAGGAAGCTCATAAGATGATAACTGTTTTATTTACATTTGAAAGAAATTTATGACATCGGTAAAAGGTAAGTAAAGGGGTATAGCAAACACTGGGTACCGAACTTAGTCAGGTACCTTAAATGCACTGAAACCAAACTTATGTACATCAATAAAAATATGTTAAAATAGAATTTATTATCATTATTTGCCAGATCATTGTCTTTGGTAAATAATTATGACCAGTTTGCAACAATTAAAAAACCCTCCTGCACAGTATACTAGAAAGTACATTAATAAATTATTGATGTACATACATAATTAATGAAGCTAAAAGTCTTCCCGTTATGTGAAACTTTATTTCATTCACATTTATCTTTATCCAAATAGGGAATAAGAGAGAGTTTATATTACAGTTTTCACGATTAAAATTTTTAGCTATTGAAGAAATATATATCTTTGAAACGATTAAAACCGACGAGACTAACATTTAACAGTAAACTTCTTATAACGAAACTGCAGTAATGAAAACATAAACATCACAAATGTATCAACAAAGATAATAAAAAATAACTGATAAAAACTTGACTAAACATAAAAAGTGCAACAAAATCGAACTTAGTCTTGTATACTTAATAAGCTGAAAGTCATTTCTTCTTCTTAGATTTCTTATTCAAGTCTGAATTGAGACTTATTCCAAAGTTAGTCCTTACGATATTGGCTGTTACACTGTAAGGTTTATCCTGAGTTTATTAACAGTTATTTTAAGTTTCGCTGCTGTCCTATTTATTCTAATTTCAGCTTACAATTTCCTGCCAGAATGTACATTCAGAAACGCAGTGAATGCAAATGAGTAAGAGTACTATTTAAGTCGATGCTTCACCAACTTCTACAGAGAGAGTCTGATTTCCCTGACTAGCACGTGTTTGCCATTTGGCTACATTCTCTCTTAGCTACTACGCTCGGCCATACTTTAGGCCCTTGCTTGGCTTCGCCGATTAAATTAATATTTAGTTAGATTAGTTAGACTAGTTAGATTTCTTATAGCTTCGGCTATATCTTTCATATAACTTTAGTTAAGCTTAGTTTAATTTAAATTCATAGTTATTTAAGTTCAAGCCCAAGTAGAGGCTTTGTGTATGCTCCAAGTAGGAGTTAATTGTATTTATTCTAAAAAACAAAGGATAGTTAACCCTTTTTAAGTTTTACGTGTTTTGTTTACACACTTAAGCGATTAGTCGCTTGTTAGTGTTAGTGGGGTTCTAAGATAGAACTTTGGAATTAAATAAGTAAAACCCCACAACACATCTCTAAGGGATCCTATGAAATTATATGATCACAAAAATTCAGTTAGCATTAAGAAAATGGATAAGAATCTCTGCACGTTGGTCGCTCATCGAATACTGCGGGGTTCTGAGCTTGCTAGAATGAGTGAAGTTCGTGAGACGACTCCTTTCAGCGCTTTGTTTCGCTCCAGTGTCCAGCTGGTCGAGGGCCCATTAGCCGCCATATGGTTAGAGAAATATTTGACCGGATTCAAATTTTGAATAAAGGGCTGGCTGTATGGTTGTTTTCACAGTGTTTTCCATATGTAACTTGAATATGAGCCAATTTCCCTTAAACTTCTTCTACTAAAGCATCCTTCTTTTTGCCATAATTCAGTAACCGAATATAAAACTACTTCAAAGGGCTATTACCATGGCAATTATTTAATACTAATTACATTTAATACGTAAATTATTAATAAAATAATTCTTTAATACAGATGAACTTTCCTTATACATTGCCCATTGATAAATATATGAAACATAGGTGCGAAATTTGCAAAATTTGCTGCTTTAAAAATCAAAATTCTCAGTTTGTTAGAATTCCTGAATTTGGATTTTCAGACTTGTGCTACATGCAAGCAAGTACACGATTAATAATTTAAAGTAACTTTGCTAATTTATTTATGATAACAGAGACCATTACGAAAACTAAATCATTATAAATATTATTAATATATAATAGTTAAATGTCCATATCTAAAAACGTAATAATAATCCGATAACATAGTTCAATTAAAAGTAAGTATTAAAACAGTTACAGATCAGCTAAATTCTAGCTCCCGTATTTCAAGGCCGGCAATGAGAAAACATGTTGCCAAAGTAGGCAATGAATAGATGTAAATTAATTACGAGAAGCGTGGAAATAAACAGATGAAAATCGATACTTTGCCAATTTCTTTAAAGTATCTTAAAAGTACTTTTGGCAGATTTGAATTTTTTTAATACTTTTAATTCTATTTGAAATATCATTTCGAATAAAATCTAAAAAACAAAAAACATATGAAAATTAATTGTAACTAATTCTAATGCTGTATCTATTTCATTTCTACGTTATTATAAAAATTAAATATATATTTTACGAAGAAATGTGTAAATTACACAGCTTTATATTTTACTCTTTTACAAGAATTCCTTTCATTATTAAAAGTATTTTATGAAAACATCTGTAAGATCAGAGAAAAAAAATCACAGAAGATTAAAAAAGGCCTATATTTGTTGCTTTTTTATATTTTATCTGCTGCTGCAAAAACTAATCTACATTCCAGTAGCTTATCAATGAAGAGCGATGCTTGGGGAAAAGATTAATAAACACGTAAGGTCAATGAAACATGAAATTAAAAACATTAATATTTAATGAAAAGAAAAAATATATTATAAAAAAGCTATTATTATTGAAATAGGATTTTTTTGCTGCTTTAATTTTTGCATTAATTTGCGTCTATAATAGGAAGTTAGTTTTGGGATCATAAATTACCTTGCTCTGTTTATGATTAAAAAGAGGAATTTATGTTTGTTTATATTAGAAAGGCGTTGCTCCTGTAGTGGTTATTTATCTTTGAATATAATACATTTAAGGTAACTCCTTTCTTATTCGATTCTCCCCTTGTTTCTTCTTAAAAAATTAAATTTAATCCCCATTATTAAGAGCAATTCTTTAACTAAAAAAATATCAAATATTTTAAAAATAAAAACCTAATGCTATGTTTTCTCACATCCGAGTACTAACAGGTTCTCGAAGCTCTCGAATATTTCGATTCTCGCCTCTGTCGAATCCTTTTTGTAATGACAATAATAACGCTAATAATAACTATAAAAGTCTGATATTAAAAGCTTTTAATTAAAGCGAAATTTAAAATGAATTTAAAATAAAACGAATTTATAAACGCAGTTCATAAAATTATACAGAGGTGTTTACATATTGTCAGAATGATTTCGATAAAGAAGTAAAAATAGCAAATGTTTTGGCATAAAAATTTGTAGCAAAAGCTTATTATTTAAAATGAGAAATATCATCTACTATTAAATTTTATCTTCTTCCAAAATACCGATTTTAAACAAGCTGGGGATTGAAGGATAAGTTTCTGTTCTTTCCTAAGAGAAATATTCCTATTTCATAAATGGAAAATGTTACGAAATGCATGGTATTAAAATGTTTATAAGGAACATTATTATTCGGAAAGGGAAAAATTGTCAATCATTACTTTTACATGGAAAGAAGATTCCAAAAAATACCTGAAAAAGGTAAGCACTAATTAAAAAAATGTTTCTATAAAGTTAAATCTTTGGTAACAAGAGAAAATTCATCAATGCAGAAATCAGTTTCAGTCTTTAATTACATCTATAGCAGAAATAAATAAAATACTAAACCAAGTTTTACAACTTAAAAAAAAAACAAAAAAATATAATATACACCAGATTTTGCTGGGGTATATGGCTCAACATTGAACAATTTGTAATACCCTGCATGAAACTATTTAGCAGGAGATAAATTGAAATACAGTGTGACCTAATACGGTGTGACTGGGTATACCTAAATGACTGCAACATAAAAAAGTCTATTTATTATCGAAAAAGAAGAGAAAAAATGTATAAACCTGCTTCCGGCGATACAAAGAAAGTTCCACTAAGGAGTTTATGATAGTTCCATTATTATTTTGCAATGGAAAATTAAAAAGAGTGGAAAAAATATTATAATCAACTCAACGTACTGTCAAGAACTTCTGATAAATAAACACGTAAAAGTATGAGTATGTACGTAAGTTTTACGTCTGATATTTACAGAAGAAATTCCATTCTTTATCTCGATGAGTTTGAACTAGTGAAACTTCATGATGATAAAGCAGCAAGTCACACTTCGAAAAGTACAACTGCTTTCCTTGAAAATATGAAGACTTATACAAGTATTACACATAATACCTTTTGAATGTATTTCTGCAAAGTTCCCTGACATTTGACCTAACGTTGGTCATTTCAGTTTTGGTCTTGCTAAGAACTCTTTCTAAGTGCAAGCCTACCACGATTTGTAAACTCTAGAGAGTAATGGAAGAGGTGTGGAAATCCATAGCTCGGAAAATTTTACGAAAACCTTTCTATCACGGAAACCATGATGCAGACTTCAGTAAAAAAAAAGAAGGCAATTAGTACCAAAAGTTAAAGAAATACACTTTAGATTTTAAACATTAATTTCACGGCCCCGAAATTGTTCTAAAATTGAGTAAACACCCTCTCTACCTGTAATTACTAAAAAGGGTTAAAATGAGGTTTATAAACTAAGAATACATAAAGCTCTTGAATCTTACTATTCATTTACTGAACGTTATGCAAAACGATATTTAGAAATAGCTCAAACTTCCCCCATTTCTCCATTTATCTTTTTTAATTTATTGATAATTTGTTCATCTTAAATCAAATTTAGTGTATAGGAGAAATAATTATTTAAGGATTTAATGTAGATAATTATGAAAAATTAGAATTCTAAATTTTATCCATGCAATCAAAAATGCGAACTTGGGCTGTCAGGAGACGATACTTACGATTCACGTCCACCGACATTTCAAACATCGATCTTATATTTTCAGGAACATGTCCAGTTGGATGCTCATGAAACTAATCTTTGCAAAGCTTTGAAATTAAAATGTTTAGTAGTTTTTTTTTTGCCTTCGATACAAACGATTTGACTGAAGAGAAAAGAGCAAAAACTCAAGATTTCTTATATAGTTTACAACATTTGTGGAATTCGAATATTCGGATATTTGATACCTAGTTCTTTTCCATATTGTGGTATTTTTGAAATCAGGGTTTAAAATAAAATTTATATTGAAGTACCAAAAATGAAAAGTTTTGGCTTTCTTCTTTGGTTATTTAATATAGGAAGACAATTTTCTTGCCATCTCTGTATAATATTTATTCAACATCTATTGCATAATTTCTTAGTCCGGCTAAATGAAATATTAGAGAAAATAGTAATTTTAACGTTATTGCTACGTCAACAAGTATATTTCAGAATATGTAATTAACTGCGCTTTATGTCATACATATGAAGACTAAGAATAAGATATAAATGTTGCACACGATGCAAACGTTCATACATAAACCTCTGAAAGTACAATAAAAAAAAGTTCTATATCTCCCGTTCTATTGCGCCTATCGACGGAATTCAAATTGCGTTTTTCATGTCTCGAAAAGGCGACTTAGGATATGTATTAGATTTACACATAGCTTTGTTCTAATATAGGTATTTTGCCACAAAATCGGACTTTTTCCAAAATGATATGCCGAAGGTTTTCCGTATTTCGATTCTACGAGTCAAATTATGCCGAAATACCAAATTTTTTAAAATCGCAGGAGTAGGTTTTAAAAAATTAGCTTTCAAAATTTTATCTCCGCAATGTTAATTGAATTTGATATATATTTATTAATATCTCTTTTTTATTAAACTTACTTGATTCCTTCTTCCACATTTCGAAATTTAGGTTCATTCGAAATAAAATTTGCCCATTTTTTATGATTTATTTTTTAAAATTTGTATTTTAAAATGATTTTTATAAATTTTTCGAAAACCATTTTTATTTATAATCTGTAAACGTTTTATCATCATCTTAAGGTAGATGTATTTCTAAGCATACCTGCAAAACATTAGAGTTTTTTATTCGAAATTTCCTAAGATATACGTGAATTTATATATTGTCGCGATTTAAGATTTGGCATACTTTTTAAAAGCGATAATAACACAAATGTGGTTTATGCACTTTGTTAAAATTATTTGAAAGTATGAATGATAACCTTTTATTCGCTCGTATGCAATGAAAAAAAGAAAAGGAAAATAGGTTGCTATAAATTAAGAAGTTCGCCAAGTAAATTATTCTTGGCGAAAACTGAAAAAATACTTCAAGAAAAATTTTTAAATTTCTTCGTAAATTCCGCATCAAGTTTTACAAAGTGTAATATTTAGGAATAATTGGAGTTGTAGAATCGAAATATGGAAAAAAAATTGGCATATCATTTCAGAAAAGGCCGATTTCATGCCAATATATCTATGTTAGAATGATGCTATATATAAATCTAATGTATCCTAAGTCGCGCTTTCGAGCCATGAAAAACGCAATTTGAATTTCGTCAATCGGCCCAGTAGAACATGAGATATGGAACTGTCCCATTTTGTTTTCACAGTGTATGAGGCAATAGTATTTCGAGATTACTTTTCAGGAGATAAAAACTGAATCTCCTTAATCACTTCGAAAAAAAATTCTTGGTGAAGAATGTTCTGAAACAGGGATGTCCGAAAGGCAGTCAGGGAGGCGAATACCCCCATCAAGCAGTCATAATTTCTTGATAATTTTGAATTATAATCCAGCTTTACTACATTTTTGGAACATTGAAAGCTAAACCTTTGGTTACAGACTCACTTATTACTAATCTACAATTCGGAAAAAATTGAAAGCGAAAATAAAATGCAGGAAGGAAAATTACAGCAATTGTTTTTTTTAACACATGTTATAAACCTCTAAATTAATAAAACCTAATGCCATAACGAAAGAACCAGCTGATTCGACTTTATTAGACATATCAGTATATTGGGGAATAAATTAAAAAATCTCTATGCTAATGTTTTAAAAAAAACTGAAATGAAAGAAAAAAACTGAAGCGGCTGAAACGAAAAAAAATAGCATCAGATTTCTTAGAATTCCACGGAAACACACAGAACATTACAATTTCAATTACAGATTTAAAAGCTATGATAAAATAAATAGCAATAAATAAAATTACACTCTTTAATAATCCAGCCAGTGAAAAGCTGCCTTCCGACTCAAGCTGGAACGCTGGCTTCGGGGAATCCGTTTTTCAGAGAACAGACTTCTTCAGATTTCTTCGCAGAAAAATGTTTCTGAACTTGTCCTTTCCGATCGGAAAGTGTAGTCAATGATTTGGAATTAGTCTTTTGTGCTAAAAGGCATTCTGTAGTTCCGGATGTTGAGTCATAATTTGTTCTTTATGACAAATTCTACAAGTCGAAACAAAAGAAATTTATGCTAATCGACCTTTTAAGCAACGTTCTACTACTTACTTTTAAGTAATGTTCTGTGTCACTTAATGCAGCCGAATGTAACTTATGGATCGTATAGCAATTTGAAACAAATTACCATCTTATAATTTTAATACGAGTATATATTTTCAAGTTGTCACCGATTACCCGATAAGTGAATGCACTTTTGGTCTTCAGTTCATTATAATTGGTCGCCCCTCTTCAATCTTCAAGACTATGAGCATCCGCGCAGTATGGACCTCTACAGAATCCATGCAGCACAGGCCATGTTTTAATGTTTAAACGATGTTTATTCTTCTGCTTTATGTGCTCTTGTTAGAGAGTTTTTTTTTGTAATAATATGCGCTTTAACTGCAAGGCAGAACAAAACTTTCTAATGTTCTCTGAAGTTTTCACTGAAAGTGCGTTTAGGCCACCCTTCACCTCATTGCAAAAGAATTTCATGTTAAAATAGTTGTGAATAATTTGATTACGGTTTGAATGCTAACAAACGAAAACACTGAAACTGAACTGAACATTAATAATGAAACATTGAACCTTGATAATGACGTTATAAAAATAAGAAATGCATGAAACAAAATTTTCATGACGTTGCTCATAGGTAGAATTTAAGAAAAGGACAAAGGTTAAGTTGTCCTCGGTATTTGAAGAATATATAAGGAATTTAATTTTAAGATACAGTTAGAAAAGAAAAAAATTAAGATGCAGAAGAAAATTAAGAAATAGTTTTTAAAATAAGCCCATTTTTTAAAAAAATAAGAAAATAAGTAACATCTCTTAACACCAGTTAAGGTCCGTCCACATAAGAAAACAAACTTGCATTCTACAACTCCTGTGTCGTCATCTTTAAGCTGTCTCCACAGGGAAACTTGTCTGCGCACAAGCTGCTGTCAACATCACTAGCCAGAATGAAACTGATTATAGGGTAAAAAAAAAACGAGTTGCTGAAACTTGGCCAGCCAGTAGCCTATGGAAAAGTATACAATTACTTCTAAAACATTCACGTTTTCATTCTTTGCCAACTCAAGAACAAATTCAAAAACAAAACGCCCTTGTAGATAAATGTATTAGCTCTAGTGAAATAAAATTCTGTGAAAAACTTAATGCTTCCACTAGCAAAAATTCTCGTGATAACGGGTCCTTACTAATTTAAGAAGAAATGTTCACATTAATTTGTTTGGAAATTTTAGTTTATCGCGCATTTTACTAGATAATCCCAATATGGTCTAATAAAGACCGTTCTTGAAATAAAAATTGAGTACATGTTGCTGTATAACACGAGATAATTTTCTTTTGTAGAATCTAATAGTCGGTCAATCATCGGGTCAGTTCTCTACTAAGATACAAGTAGAGATATAACTGAAATAATTTTGTCAAAGTATATAGAAGTAATTACAGTGCAGTATGAGAAGTAATTGAGATAGCAACACTGAAAAAGAATTTAAGCTTTAGTCAACATCTTTTGACAGATTATCAATTTTAATGTAATTGATGATACATTCTTTTAACGTAAGACGTAATTATTACACCGAATTAATTTTCACAGATCCTTTGTCTGGGCAACCTAACGGAAGAAGCTGGAAAGGGAAGATTTGATATCGAATTTATTCACTTCAGTAAGCAATATGTTATTTAAAGAGTAAATTTTTACTCTTAAACTTGACATAAAAGATAATACCTGAATAAAAGTACAATTTTATTGACGGATCTGATAAAGTATTTCTCATACGATTACACTGTATTTAATGGGATAATAAAAAATCAAAACGAAATTGTCTATTTCAAGGGAAGATTTAAATACATCAAGAGTTTCAATTTTCATTAGTAACAGTCAGTGTGGACTATTCAAGGCATATAAAATTTACGTATTCAAAACGCTTGGCAACATTAAGTTGTGAAGTGAGCATTAATTTGAAAGATTTCAGATTTTATATTACGCCCAAAGAGTCGTTTTTATAACTTTTTATATGTTACTTTTATTTATTAAAAATCGTGTTATTCTCACTTAAGCCACATAAAATTAAATTCAACAGCAATATCAGAAAATATTTAAAAGCAGCATATCTTTAGAATTTTTGATGCACAGTCTCGCGCGCTGAAGATTAAAATAGTTTTTCAGTACAGAGTTCCTGTTGCTCGCTTTGAAATCGTTGAGTTTGTTAATAAAAAATTCTTTAATATATTCTTTAATACAAAATATGAAATAGATAGTGTAAACCAAATTCGAAATTCAAAACTCGGACGTCCACGTGGAGTGGAGGATTCAACTTTGATTATTTAAAATTTGATAGCTATAGATACAATCATTATTTCACAGTTCCAGAAATATATCTATATATTCATGCAGATTCTTCCTTACTCAGTTTCTTTAAATATAACACAGGGAGATAATATTTGGTGGGAAAAATTTAAAAAGTGATTTATCGTTTACAGAAAAACCCCACAAAATAATGACGTTTTGAGATTAATAGTCCTTCTGAGTTAACGGTCCTTTGGGCTAAAGAGAAAAAAAATGTTCAAAAGGAAAATCCGAAAGCTTTCATATTTTATACTGGCGTTTTATATGGAGTTTTTTAACGTTTTGTGTGTTACCTTTATTTATTAAACATCATGTTCTTCGCACTTAAACCACATAAAATTCAATTCAACAACAACATCACAAAATATTTAAAAACAGCAGAACAGCATATCTTTAGAATTTCCGGTACAGACTCCTTTGTTAATAAAAAATTCGTTAAAGTTTTACAAATTTTGAAATAAGTAATAAAACAAATTCGAAATTCAAAATTCGAGGTTCGAAGTGCCCATGTTAGGTTGGAGGACTACTTACTCAAAATTTGATTGCTCTAGGTACCTTTGTTTTTTCACAATGCGAGAAGCATTCATGCATTCATGCAGATTCTTCATTATTTAATTTATTTAAATACACTGCTCGACATTGAAAATACAACACCAAGAAGGAGTGATCAGAAAGTGATGAAATTTGGAAAAAAGACAGAGACAGCAAGCAGCAATAAATTATCTTTATTTCAAAATGATAGTCAGAATACAGAGCGAGAACGGCGTCGGCTGAGTAGGATGTAAGACCACCGCGGACAGCGATGCACGAAGAAACACGTCTAGGCATAGAGTCAATAAGAGTGCGGATGGTGTCCTGAGGATGGCTCTCCATTCCCTTGCAGCCATTTGCCACAGTTCGTCTGTTGAACGAGGCTGGGGCAGAGTCTGCAAACGGCGTCCAATCATATCCCACACATGTTCGATTGGTGACAGGTCAGGAGAGTATGGTGACCAGGGAAGTATCTGTATACCTTGCAGAGCATGTTGGCAGATGCGAGCACTGTGTGATCGGGCGTTATCCTGCTGCAAAATTTCATTAGGCAGCACCTGAAGGTAGGAGATTGCCACTGACCGCAGTAAATTATCCAAGTATCGTTGGAACATCAACCCAGGTATTGTTGGGCCGTCATAGTGTCCTGAATACGAACTGAAGGTGACCTAAAATCGTAGGCAATAGCGCCCCAAACCATTATGCCACATTGTTGCGCGGTGGGACTTTCCACAGTTACTGTCGGATTAGATCTGTCTCTACGTCGACGCCACATACGTATGCGGCGACTGTCACTGGATAAACAGAAGCATGATTCATCTGAGAACACGACGTTTCGCCATTCTGTCATCCACATCGCTCCAGTCCGGCACCATTCTAAACATTGGCGTCTATGCTGTGGGGTCAATGATAGTCTTCTTAACGGACGCCGTGAGTGCAGGCCACGTTCAACTAATCGACGGGAATTCGACACGGGAACATCCAGGGTTATCTTGCGCATGTTGCAGAATCGCGGTACAAGTGACTTACAAGACCGTCACAGTTTGTCGGCGGATGCGTCGATCCACGCGTGCTGACATCACTGTGGCTGCACCTGCACATCTCCTTCTTTCCACATTCCCTTGTTCCAATCATGTTCGCCATAGCCGATGCACCGTGCTCACATCCATGTGGGTATCAGCTGCGATTTGACGTAACTTCCAACCCGCCGTTCTCAATCCGATCACCATACCATACAGAAGCCCTTAATTGGCCTAGCACAATACTTTCTTTGGATTCGTCTGTCTCAAGTCACGAGAAGTGCAAGTTTATAAATTCGAGGGAAATTGACCAACTACTTCCTGAGATACGTGTTAATCATCTTCTTTCCGGAAAGTGCTTGATTACAGTGATTGTGATTAAATGTGCTGTGTAAGATTACTTACGTAGTAAGCATACAATTTGTTTCTTATACGCAAGCTTCTGTACGACATAGGAGGACGTCCGTACTATTTGTATGGCATTGGATATCTTGTATGACATCGAATGTTTTGTTTAGTATATTTATATTAAGTATTACTTTATGTGTGCACTTAATATCAGTCACATTTTCATGTTTCTGTGTAATATCCCGTAAGATTTGTACTGCATCCTTTGTGATTCATGCGATATATTCTACATAGAAACGGATACCTGTAGGTATTTGTTTCTAGAGTAACTAAGATATGCACTTTCTATACTGTCTTGTTTCTGTATAAGTTACTTACTAATTAAGTTCTGTACCATATTCTTTATTAGTGTAAGCCATTACTGCTATATTCTGTGCATGATTACTCATAGTAAGCATACAACTTGTTTCTTATACGCAGGATTCTGTAAAGTATAGGTGTATTTTTGTAATTTCATATACCATTGTATACATATGTAACGCACTGTTTTATGTATGCGTCCACGTTCAGTATTATTTACACTTCTCAGTGATCATGCAACTTATTTCTTCTACGCAAACTCTGTAAGGCATAAGTGTATACCTAATCAACGAGGCCTTTGGTCGACTTGACTGCCAGTCGGATATTCTGGATGTTGATTTTCGGCGTTTCGCGCGAGGCCCTTGTGTGGTCCCACTGGTTTCTGGAGAAGGGTGGACGTGGTGCTACTACCAATTAACCATAACGGTAAAGGGATGGTGCCCACGTCCTCCGTCACTCACTCACTCACTCACCATACCATACATGGCGATGATATTTGGAGGCAATAGTTTGAAAAGTGAATCAACGCAGAAAGTGGAACGACGCAAAATGCCGCTTTGAGACTAATATCACTTTGGGTCTAACGCCCCTTTGGGGAAAAAATTTAAACTTACCTCATTTCAATGTAATGAATTCGTAATATGGGGTGTTCTAGAACGCAACACAGAAAACGTACCCCTAAAAAGCAATTGTATAGAAACACTGTATGAATGAAATCAGTTCATTTTTTCCAAGTAAAAACCAATTTACAAATAATTTTTCATTGCAAAACCAGGAAACAAAAAATTTGACACTTCAGGTTAATACGTATGATGTCATATTATAAATTTATTATAATATAACAACATTTTCCTAATGTCAATAAAAGAATTTACGTGACATTAATATATCGTGTGAATTATATTAACCTGAAACAAAAAAGTTGCTAACAGCAGCTGTTTATTTAAAATGCTGACATCAATGAAAAATTTTCGACGTACAATTCTGTCACATGCAATCGCGTGTTTTTTTTCAACGTCAGAATGTGACCTTATATAATAATAATAATACGTTTAAAGTTTGGCAATGCTATTTGTATTTCTTGTTTTGTAAAACTTACAAATTTTTATTAACAAAATGTAGGATTTGAAAGCGAGCAGTGGCAACACTTTTCGAAACAAAGCAGATTTTCATCCTCAGCTCGCAAGACTGTTGAACCCGGAAGGACTGACGCTCGGAAAACTGAGTGCGAAAATTAGCATTTTCAGAGTTTTTAATTAATATCTCGGCTGATTAAAGCCGTTCGAATATGATAATGGTGGAAATGGCTTTTCATGAATATTTTCAATAGGGAATAATATATTTAATGTTTGGCAATGCTATTTTTATTTCAAATTTTGTAAAACTTGCAAATATTTTATTCAGAAACTCTATGATTTGAAAGTGAGCAGTGGGAATATTTTTCGAGAGAAAACAGATTTTATCTCCAACTTGCGATACTGTTGCCACTCGGAAAAATGTGAGCCAAAATTAGCGTTTTTAATTAATATCTCGGCTAATTAAAGTAGTACGAAGATGAGAATAATAGAAATGGTTTCCCATGAATTTTTGGAATTCGAGTGTACCTCTCTCGAAGCTCAGCGCCCCGCCGACCTGAAAAGAAAATGTATAAAACCATTTCAATATGAAATGTCCCATCTTTATCTTAGCTCGGCTAACTTCAGCTTTATTTTAGTCTTGATTCGTTTCTTTACCGAAGAACCTCCCTGTAAACAATATTTTTTGTGAATAGCTTAGAATAACTGGGTATCAAATGACCTTGCTTCTTAGTGTCGTTTAGTAAAACACAACTATTTTTTATAGAAGAATACCTTGCAAAAGCTACGTAAAGCATTCTGTGACTGAAGAGTGTTTGAGGTAAATAAATTCCAACTTTCTTCAATGTCTGTTCTTGTGACGTATTAGTAGACATACAGAATGCAAGCCTCATAGGAAACTGTCTTCTCTTGAGCTGAAAAGGGAGATTTGAATGTGAAGGCGAAAGTTCAATACGCGAAACGAAAACTCTTGATCCAGCTTTGTGTCCAGAGGTGAGTTCACAATCTAAAACGTTTCGCATAATTCTCATCACAGTAAGCCTTGTTCCATTGCAGAGTCGCACGTATCGATTTTGATTTCTTAGAAACATAATTGTAGCTCCGGATTTCAAATTCAGACAATGAGGGGACATTCCAGAAGGCATCAAGCTGTTGATGAAATGAAGTTGATGCATGTCTTGTATTGGAGTATAACAATTAAACTGGAGTATGTTATATGCAATAATATATGCAAATTAATTGTCATTATGTTTAATTTTATAATTGGATAATATGCATGTTAATACTGATATTGTTTAATATAATTGTTTTACTACTTCATAGGTAACTTGAATATATTCTGTACGCATGCAGTTTTAATTATGCTTGAGACACATTAGTTGTTAGTGTGATATCTCTCTTTGAACCCTGACATTTCGTTGATTATCCATTGTTTTAGTTCTACCTACTACATAATACATTCTGCAGGCATGTCCTAAATATCTCCTGGAAGTAAATGTAAGTCCTAGTTGGGCTTATAGCCAATTAACTATTCTCTTCAGTGGATCGGGTCCCTATTAGTGATGAAGTAAATATTTCTTAACCGGATTTTATAGGTTTTAGAATGGTTCAGAATTATGGAGGAAAGAGTTTTGAATGATTTGCAATTATCAATTCTGCCGAAGACAGCTGTTACCAATTCTGAACGAAGATCATCTAAATCTTTGAATATTACAGATCGTAATGATGTTTCAACTGCAGAAATTGGAATAAGAACTATAACAAGACTGTTGTTTCCTAAATCCATAATACGATATCTATTTATAAATGTAAGAAGTATATTGCAAGTAAAAGTGAAACAGCTTGATAGTATTTGTATATCTCAGCTTTGAGACGGCAGGTAAGCATTTTGGAACATTATTTCCAAGCAGTTTACAGTCTTTTAATCAAATCCTACTAAATGGCCTTCGGATTAGAAAGAAGTTCATTTCTGCCTCTTGGCACAAATATCTTGGAATTTTTATCATTTCTGTGTGCTTTCCGGAGGATTTTAATTTCGAAGCCTTGGTATTATATTGATTTACCTTCATTTGAACCATCTAGTAAGGAGCTTTAAAAGTGTGATAAAAATGTAAATTCTGCTGAAAGACGAAATAGTTCCACCGAAGGTTTTCAGAACATTCAAATATAAATGCTTCATGATATATTTCAGAACTAATGTTTTCGTACACAAAATGCCACCTGCTTGACCCTTTGAGAATCCGTGAGACAGGTTGCAAACTTCATTGAACGTATTAAAATTCTTTAATAAATGCTTCTTGTTGAAGAAACCAAACCTTGCTGATTATGGAATCCTCGAGTAACCAAAATACCATCTTCGAACCCTTGACCAATAGCAGTATTTGTTTTGCTCCTTGAACTCTTACTCTTGTGCACGGTCTTAGCCAAACTAATGAATGCATACGAGAAGTGCGGAAAATATCTTTCATTAATCTTGATTTACCGCCATTGAAGCTAAAGGTTCAAACTCTCTAGTAGATTCTTCGCTCGCTCTTTTAGGTGTATCCCGGCCAACACTCACAATAAATGTCATTTATGTTTTCTCTGTATCTCGAACAAAGACAAATAATTGATGACATGTGTCCATTTTAAAAGACTTGGAAAATGGTAGGTTATTTTCTGTTCAGATATGATCTTAAATCTTTGTGATTAAGCCACTGCTGCAAGTTCTCACCTTTAACGCTTAATTACACGTGCATCGTTACTTGTAATTGTGTGTTACTTTTAGCATTCTTACTATTCAGATGAGTATTAACTAAATATCATTGTATTTTTTATTGAATTTCTTTAGATGATGTTATTATGGTTTCAAAGCCTTCGCAATTCCTAACTGTTTACATTGTAAAGAGCTGAATAAATAACGCATTTAGGCTTCAGCTTGAATCTAAATTTGCTGATTATGATAAACTTTCGTCAGCATTTCCTCTGTCACATAAGAAGTATATATATATTTTTCTACTACAAGAAAAAATGTACAGCTTAGAACATGTATTTTAGATAATACTCTATTTATTATTTAATTCTTTTTTACCGTTAGGTAACAGAATATTTTAAGTTCTATTTCTTTTGTCGGCTTCCAGCAGAATGCAAATTAATTTGAGTTGAATCAGGTAATAAAATCATAATTTAGAGAATGTGCCACCGATTCCAAAAGCATGTTACTCTGATAAAAAGCCATCTAGTTAGCCGATCTGAGGAAATAGTGAATGGATGCATTAGATTTCTATTTAATTATGAATAGCAATCAACACAAGAAATAATAATTCATCGGAGCAATGAAGGTTACGAAGTCGCAATTAAACGGCTAATTTGGTTTAATATTACAACCTCTCTTCTGTTTTTAATGTTATATTATGGTTAAATGCATTATGTAAAATATTTCTTATCAGCACTGTCTTTGTATATTTAAAGTGATTTGAATGTGTCATTATTGGTTTTGGAATAGGTAATATTACACATTGTCTATGTCTGGTTGCATGTTATACTATCGGGTCTTCATTAATTTTAATAAGCTTTGTATTCTCTTTATTCTTTAGACATGACATGTAATTTAGGATATCACTCCGGTCTTTGTACAAGATGGGTCACACAGTTTTGCAAATGGTGATCCTAATTTTCTCAAAAATAGTTTGTCAGACGAGTGCGTGAGCAATCATTGGGCTATGTCAGTTTGGAAATTTTAATCACCATCGATGCTTTGAATGATGAACAGTTTTCTAAAAATAGAGTTTCTTATGTGAGCTATACGCTGCCTGTATCAGTTGCACTTCTCTCCGTGGGCCCACCTCAGTACAGAATAGGAGCGGCAAAATTTGCTAGACGGAGAGCGGCTTACGGGCCCACCAACAAGCTGCGGGCGGCCTGCCAAAATGGGGGGGGGGCGTAAGAAGTTTCTTGGTTGTACATCTAAGCATCCGCTTACCAAGCTGAACTCTGTAGTAGATTCTGTCTTGGCTCGACTACGCTCATAATGGCATTGTCTTGTCTGGGCAGATTAGAGGTGAGTATTATAGCCCGGTGATAGGGTTACTGATGCCTTGAGACTGGATAATTCAAAGCCTGTATATTGTTTGCACTCCGATTTACAGGACAGTGGACAGTAGATAATGCCTTATTGTTCATTTAATTAAATGAGTTAGGAAATTTGAATAAATTACTTGCATCATAAATGCTAAACATGGGAATGATTCCTTTGGCAAAGCGAAGTAAATATGAAAGCAGTTAGATTTTACATGAGGTAGCAATAATTTTACGGCTACGACAAGAGGACCTGTATATAGCAGGGGACCCTTATCACCACCCCGTGTTTGTGTCCGAAGTTAAAACGTTCCATAATAAATTGTTTCCCGTAGAGGTGATATGTATGATCTTCGATGAGTTCGAATCTTTCTCTCGTCGATTACTTATAGAATAACTTAACATTTATTTGTACTGTTCTTACGGATTTCGCATTTATTTAGCTATTTATTTAGAATTGTAATTAAAATTGTTTTATTTTCCCGTGAAAGGCGGACGAATTTGAAGAAAAAGCTACGTCGGAAAAGTAAAAATACAAGAGCGCGTGCATTTAATACTTAATAAATAAACATCTCGTAATTGCTGTTGCCATCCAGAAAAATTGATAAAAAAGATTTTACCAGAATGTTCTCTGAATAATTAAAAAGCTTATAAAAGCCGAAATAAAACACCTCAGCTCAGTTGTTCTGTTTTAAGCGAACTGTAATGTTTACTTAATGCTGTGATTGATTGTAGCAAATTCGCTGTGAGATTGAATTAGTTTCTCTGCTTTGAATTGAGTTCTGTTTAACGTTTGACATGTTGTGATAGTGTACGAATATCTCTGAGGAAAGATTTCAACATTTTGTTTTATTTCTTATGAAAAGAATAAATTTTATTAACTTATTTTACGACTTGTGCATTCAATCCATTATGAACCCGCACGCACGCAACAATTATTGGTGTTAGAAGTAGAATTTGAATGCCAATCACGAGAAAGATGGAAGAACAATTGAGACAGATCACTGCTTTTCCTGTATTCGAACAAAAGATGGAAGCTGGCCAAACATCATTTAAAGAAGACATGAAAGATTCTCTTAAGGAAGAGATGAATTCCGTTAAAGAAGAGATGGAAGCTGTTAAAGAAGAAATGAAAGTAAGCCAAGAGGAAATAAAGAAAACGATTACCTGTTTAATAGAAAACAAGTTCGAGTCTATGGAAGGAGAATTGACGTGGTTGAACATAAAGTTGGACAAATTGAAGAGAGAGTCTCCTGTCAAGGAAAACAAATAGAAGAGAGAGTTTCTGCCGTGAAACAACAATCGAAGTTTCTTGTGTGAAATAAAAAAATGAAAGAGAGCGTTTCCGCTATGGAACAACAGTCTGATGACAAGGTTTCTGCAAATGCTATAAAAGTTGATAATTTAAAGAAATTCGAACGTCGGCAGGGAGCAATTCGGATGGTTTTAAATTTTTACACATACCCGCTCGTCTCTCCCTGAATTTATCGACATAAGATGAGAAGACTTCTTGGCACGTTTATAAGACGCAATTTTCAATAGTAGTGGACACGAACGGATGAGATTCCCGAACTAAGGCCTGTTGTCTAGCTGCTTCTTTGAAAGCAGGCGCAGCGGATATGCTTCAGACTCTTCCCGAAAACCAGAGGCTAGATTTCGAAGCTCTGTGCTGCGCATTGGAGCTGAGATTTAGGGAGAAATGTTTGAAAGACTACAGCAGGCTTCAATAAAAATCCCGTTAACAGAAGCCAACGGATACACTCCAGGAGCTCGCCACGGATGTTGAAAGGCGGTCGCACCTCGCGTTTACGGAGTGTCCGAGAGAAACGAGGGAAATCCTGTCCTTGTAGTACTTTATCGACGGCATCCGGGATCCCGAAATAGAAAAAGCTCTGCGAATGGCCAATATCAAGAATATAAAAAGCGCTCTAGTGTATGCCATGAAATTTGAGGCAGTGCAGCAAGAAACTCGCAGAGAATGCCACCCAGTCAGAGCTGTGCGAGTCCACGAGCCAGTGGATCAGTTGATGGCTCATTTGGATGATTTATCCAGACAAGGCAATGCTTTGAGACGGTATATTAGTGATAAGAAATCGACCATAAATGCTGGAACTGCGGTGCTTTAGGGCACAAGCGAAGGAACTGCAGAACAGCCCATAGTACGGAAAATAAGACGGAAGATATAAACAGACAACTAAATGCAATGAGATGGAAAAGGAGTGACAAGAAACCAAAGTGCTGAAACTGCGGAGCTAAAGGCCACATACGGAGGAACTGCAGAACACCCCCGGAGTACGGAAAATAAGGCTATTTTCCAGCAAAGACACAGGAAGCAAATTAACGATCACATCGCGGAGCAGAGTTTGAACGATAATGAGAAGACCCATTTTAAATCTCTCAAGATTTCTGTAGTGAGTGGCAACAGTAAGGGATTATCCATCAGTGGGCATATCGAATGAGTACCTTCCAATATGATCATTGAGACAGGAGCTAATATTACCATCATTCGGAAAGGTTTAGCTCAACAATTTAAAAATAAACTCATTTGGACGCCATCCTGTGTTAGCCTCCAGACTGCGTCCGGCGAGAAAACTGACATAGAAAGGAAGTTAAACGCAAACATCACGCTTGGAAGTGCTGCTTACCATCACACGGCACATATGGCGAATATTACAGATCATTTGACTCTTGGATTGGACATTTTAAGGCAATAGAATTTTTCCTTGGACTTCAGAAGCAATAAACTGCTTTCAGAATCTGAGAACAAGACTAGCGAACATCACGAGAGATCCGCAGCTGTAAACGCCGACGTGCTGACTGAAAGAAGCGGCTCAGAAAGCTGCCAAAATCCTACTAGGGTCAAAGAGAAACACCAGACTACTTGCAATTCTCCATTCCAGATGCTCATTGGTCGTGATCTTTGTCCTAGTGATCTCTTCTTTGATCGCCCTCCGGATGCGCCTTCATCGCCTGAGGAATACATCCAAGATCTCCAGGCTCGGTTTGAAGTGATGCAAAACTTTGCATGACAGCGAGTGAACTTAGCGACGAGGAAGTTGAAGACCCGATACGACACGAGAGCTATTCAACATCGATTCAACGAAGGAGACAAGGTGTGGTTGTGGAATCCGACTCGACGAAAAGGACTCTCTCCGAAACTACAGTCACCTTGGGATGGTCCGGACACAGTCCTAAATAGGCTGAACGACGTTGTGGTTCAGATCCGTAAGTCATCGAACTCTAAACCTAAAGTCGTTCATTACGATAGGTTAGCTCCTTACTATGGCCATAGTACGTAGTGTATATAATTGTAAATAGTGTAAGATCATGGTCCGTTTTGTATTTATCATTTGGTAGTATTTGATTTGTGTTTAGTACCTGATCGTACTCGATTTGTATTTAATATTTGATAGTATTTGATTTATATTTGGTGTTTGATAGTATTTGATTTATATTTGGTGTTTGATAGTATTTGATTTACTGAAAGTTACTTATCGGAATTATTGTTTATTTAGTTGTTGTAATGTAATGTTTATTATTGCATTGATGACTTAGTTGTAAGTTTGCACGTATCCCTGCCCAGGGATTGTACTGCCTGGAACGTGCAATCCTTGGGAAGAGGACAGTGTTACGGATTTCGTATTTATTTAGCTATTTATTTAGAATTTTAATTAAAATTGTTTTATTATCCCTTGGAACGCAGACGAATTTGAAGAGAAAGCCACGTCGGAATAGTAAAAATACAAGAGCGCGTGCATTTAATATTTAATAAATAAATATCTCGTAATTGCTCTTGCCACACAGAAAAATCGAGAAAACAGATTTTACCAGCATGTTCTCGTTAATTATTAGAAAGGTTATAAAAGCCGAATTAAAACACCTCAGCTCAATTGTTGTGGTTTTAAGCAAACTGTAATGTTTACTTAATGCTGTGATTGATTGTAGCGAATTCCCTGTGAGATCGAATTAGTTTATCTGCTTTGAATTCAGTTCTGTTTAACGTCGGTGATATTGTAATAGTGTACGAATATCTATGAGGAAATATTTCAACATTTTTATGTCTTGTGAAAAGAATAAATTTTATTAACTTTTTTTACGACTTGTCCATTCAGTTCATAACGAACCCATACGCACGCAACGCATTCCCTGATAAACTGTTTCCCGTAGAGGTGATATGTATGATCTTTGATTTGTTCGGATCGTTCTCTCGTCGATTATTTGTAGAGTAACTTAAAATTTATTTGTACTGCAATAAACCGAAGAAAATACGCAGTTGAAACCAAAACATTCGCCATGAATTAGCAGCAATTTCACATTTTGTGTGTCAGCACGTTTTTCAAAACCTACATTGTTAGTTGGAGGAATGCCATGATGATGGATATAAAGACATGATGAAGGATATCTCGATGATTTTATTTTTGAAAAGTAAGCATCTGAATATATTTCTTCTTTTAAATAAAAGCTCCCTAAGAAAACGTAGCTGAAGTTTCAGGAATTTGCTTTCGAATGTGCGCCAAAATTTATCGGGCACCCTTTAAATATATTTTATAGTTTTTTTGTATACTACATGGGTATTTTTAGACTTTCTCTTATTTGAACATCATATTTTTCTATGTGCATTAGCATTTCTGATATCTTATGGCCTTATGACTTTTCTGTAGGTGCGTATTTTTAACTTTTATTTTCTAAGTTCCTTCCTCTCAATTATGTACATTTATACATACAAAGATTATTCATATTTTCTTCAGCTGAACTGTCCATATCACTTAACTTTGTGCACACTTATTCTCGTCCCTAATTCATAACAAATAATTCATAACAGTAATTTTATGCGTATTCATCTTTTCAATGTAAGAGTGGCATGCATATTTGTGTAGATGAAAACATGCGCTGAAGGACCCTCAAGAAGCATTGGTACAGTTCTCGTGTTCTCGTCAGCTTTCTCAATTCACATCCTTTTTAAAGTTACATATGTTTTGTTTTTAATTCAAGTGACTTGAAACATAATTTATGAAAGCCTATTAACCTAAATTATGAAGAAAGATTTAGACACTTACTAGTGTTACACATTTTTCGGGCATAAACATATCATTTCGCGAACCATGTTTTTCACTCCATGTTCATGTCTTAGTATAATAAAATTTGGCTTCCGATTTTTAGAAGGAAAGAGTTTAAAAAATATGACATTAAAATATCGTCTTAACACGTTATTAATGTATATTTCAGGATATTTTAATTATTTAGCGCATATACCACAAAATACGTCCAGTTAGCAATCGGTAGGTCCGGAGTTCAAATCCTGACCAAGGTGTATTTCAAATTTTCTCCTCTTCGAAATGAAATGCTTAATAGTCAACGCCTAAAAGGTCGTGGAAGACAATTCATCATCATCAGGATTTGGCGACTGAGTTACCTTCTGCCCAGTCTCCATTAAGTAAGAAAAAATACAAGATATTTTCTCCTTTCGTCTCGTCTGCCTTCGTGCTCTAAGTGGAAGCATGACCGGCTACCAGTCGAGAGCTCCAGCATTCAATTCCTAGAGAGGGTATAAGCCCATTTTCGAAGCCTCCTGCTCTGAAATAAAATACCTAAGGGTCGCTATAGATTTATGTTGCTTAATTCAGTTATGGGACTCGCTAAATCCTTGCTTAGTAAACTATTAATTCCAAAACAAAGGAAAAAATGTTTGGTTTAGCGGTTTAACAAATGCTGGCTTTATCTGTTTCTCTAGATCAGTGGTTCTCGATCTTTTTTGATCCATGCACCCGTTTTACTATTGCTAGTAGATTATTAACCCTCCTTTCCTAAACTGGCAAAGTACATCTACATTTGTTTCGGTTCAGTTTACTTTTTTAATATTTTTTTACAAATCGAACTGCAAAAACTGTAGAAAATATTAGTAAAAGCCAAAACTTGAATAAACGAATTTCTTTAAGTTTATAAACTACAACTAAATAATTAACAATTAAATAAAAGGCTGACCCCTCCCCTCTCCCTTAAAGTATGAAATCCCCTCGTAGGCGAGAATTCTGTCCTGGATAAGAATCCCTGTTCTATACCAATATAGAAGTTTATCCTAATATTTTAAAACATCTCCTCGGAATGTTCTGTTTTTGCTCCTGAGGAAGAGCGATTTCTCTCTGATCGCCCTCCAATTCAGTTCAGTTTTGTTCTGAAATCTACATCAGCCCACCAGTAGCCAAGCGGTAAAGTTGCTGAGAGCTATTAACTTGACCTAGGTGTAAATCACAGCAAAATGGATCGACTGCGTAGGCGTTTTGGTGGTTTTACCCGTGTGTATCGTGCATACGAGCTAATTTCTCTTAGAATATTCTCAACGATCAGAACCCTCCCTTTAGGAAGATTGCCCTTGCGTGCTTTGTCGAAATCAAATAAATCAAACCAATCAAAATCTACTCCATATTAAGGCTACTTTCTTGCACACTTTTAAATTAAATATACGTGTTTCTCTTCTATTTAAATTCAAATATTGCTTTAAAAATATGCCAATATAACTATAGTTTTTTATTCTACATTTCAAAAATGCAAACTTATATTTCTAAGCATTCCCAAGATACCCATTTTTTACTTTTAATAAAATTTGGTAATTAGTTTTTTAAGAATACTGAGGCCATTAACTTTTTCTGTTTCCCATTCTTATTTTTTGGATTATTATTTTTTTCACATTCTTATTTTTTGGATTAGATTGTATTTTACATTCAACAAGGGTTTATCTGATTTTATGTGGTAAAGAAGAATTTTTATAAAAAAGGGTGGTGATAAATTAATTTTTCTAATGGAATCTCATTCCGACCAATGGAAAAGTTACATTTGCCTAAGTGTTCAACTTTGGGAGTATGCTTTTTCCTTGAATAACGTTTTATAAGGTAGAATAATTTATCGACTTTACTTAATTTTATGTATTTTAAACTCACGTGGGAATTATTTAAAGGGCTATTTATTGTTAGTCACAAATTGTAGTAAAGCTGCTTGATGATTTAATATAATTATTGCTCACTGATGATCTTCACTTTCAAATTACTTTAATCAAAGAGAATTTTGAAATCAAGCTGTTGAAGCAATGTAAAAAGTGTCTAGCATAAATTTTTAAAAAAAGAAGTAACTGCTTTTTTTCAGAAGTAAAAGTGAATGCTGCTTTTATTTCTAAAGAGGAGGGATTTATGTCTTTTATCTTTCGAATTCGATACTTTTCTTTCTAAATATATATCAAACTGTGAGCTTTTAGTATTTTTGCATAAATTCTCGTGTACATTTTCGTAACTCTTGAGCACAAATGTGCGTTTGCGAATTGCTAGTCCACTCGAGGGGGAAATATTGACCGTAGTAATTTCATAACAAGTTTATTCTTACTCGAATGTTTCGCAGATGCTTATGTGTACAGACATTCATGACCCAGAAATATTTATAATTGTGCATAAATACTTATTTTACCAAACTAAACAAGTGGAATTTGTGAACTTGACAAAAACCAGGGAGTTTACAGAATATATGAAATCTGTTATGTTATTTAATTTAATTATGTGCTTAAATATTAAAATATTGAGTACGGGGAAAAATTGCTCCTACTCTTCTAAAGAAACCCTTTGGAAAGTGTTCCCGAAATATTTTTTATTTATACCATCTAGCACATGATTTGGAAAAATACAATATTAGCTAGAGTCAGTGGATAACGTGTTCAACTAACTGCTTATTTGAAATTGTAGGTCAATTCTTAATTCAAAGTTTAAGCCATAAGCTCCGTAAGTCTCACGGGATTGTCGGTTTACAGCTTAAATATAAGTGAGCAAGCGAAGGCTGCATTATTGTATCTCGAAGAAAAATATTTACGTTTTTAAACTGCGAATGAAAAGTGTTATTTGCCAGCATGCGAGTTCATTTACCCAAACTGTAAGTCAAGTTGTTATAGCTTAGAGAAACGCATCTTTTGCAAAGATTTGTTCTCACTCAAGGCCTTCTTGTTGCATTTTCCTCAGTACATACCTGAGTTTTATCTTTACTTGATACTAAGGCAATCTAAAGGCGAGAATAATGGTACCGAAACATGCTTCTATTGACTGAGCTTTCTTCTACTAAAATATTTATAATAAAATTTTAATAAATTTTTAAAGAATAAATTATTTATAGTTATGAAAATGCCAGTCAGTATAGAATTATTGAAAACTATTGTAAAGCGGACTGTTTACTTGAGTGTATGTTTAACTGAACAGAAATGGTTAGAGCAAAGGTAGTTCTTTTACTAAAGAAATGCCTTAAAATGCGCTCTTACTTTTGAAAAAACGAGTAGATGAGAAATAGTCTTTTCAATTTATTTCTTACATCCCTCCTGTAGTAATCGGGCAATTTTCAGTTTTTTTGCACACGGTATCTTCCCAGCGACGGAATTTATGAGAATATAGTTCAAAAATATACTGAAATGGACTTGCAGCGTAAACTCTTGCCGAAATAAATCCAGGATAAATTGTTTTCACTATGCATTTTCTTTATAGCGTTTTTTGGAAAACCAAAAGCAAAAGTAAACAAGATGACGTCATTCCTACGTTCCGAGTTCTCCTTTCAGGCTTAATTTCGATGTTCAGAAACCTGACGAATGGTCTTTCCAGAAGGAAGCGGCTCAGAATGAATCTTCTCCATCCTTTTTCTCTCTTTCCGAGACCAGTGAAAAAAATGAAAAAAAAAATATGCTTTGTTTGATTTTACGTAGATACCAGTGCATTGACAAGCGTTAATAGCTTTTCCCTTTCCTTTTCGGTATATTTTCTTTATGACTTTTTTGCTGAATTATTATTTTTACTTTGTCGCGCTCTTCGCGAGCCTATGAGCCGCGTCCGGAGAGATTGCCCACTAAAAATAGAACTTGTGTGATTGATTAGATGGCCAAAGTTGGCGTCATTTTTAGAGCTTTAACTTCTTGCTACTGAAATGAAAAGATTAAAAAAATAAGTTCAGAAAAAGGAAACCATTTTGATGGATGCCGAAGGAAAATTTTCTTTAATGAGCGAACGCCGGATAAAGAATTTTATATAAGTTCAAGAATGGATCAACAAAGCGCAGGGAGGAAAAACTAGAGAGAAATTGTTGAAAGAAAGGGTTAGATCCATAGCGGCGTAAGTCTGTGATATATTGTGTTCAGACTTATAAGAAAAATGTATGGATTTACTAGATGGGGAATATATAAGTCCCGCGCTCAGTTTGGGAAAAAAAAACTTTTGAAGTTTTGAAAGTTAAAACAGAACTTTGATTTAGCTAATTAAGGTAAACTTGCATTTATGTATCGAATATGATGTAAAACAAACAACTGTCTCTATCCACGACAAGAATAAATTTTCTTGAGGCATCTTTTAACATCGTACGTTAGTTACTACAGGAATGTGTGCGGTAGTTCTTCGAATATTCCCTTAACTGCTCAGTAAATTCTCAGGTGATTTGCTGCACGATATTTTATCGTTGCACAAAAGAAAAAGGCACACTAGCATCTGTACGATAAAACTACCGAACGTTGGTAAATCTACCCGATTTAAATCCGTATGAACCGACTTGCTATATGACCAGACCCGGTTTAGGGACCCCACCGTTGCGGAAACCCAAAACAGACGACGGCTCGCAAAAGATGTTTCGGCATTAAATAATTTTTCGTGCGTATACTAAAAATCTACAGAAAATCTCTTGCAAATCAAATTGAGACTTAGTGGGAGAAATGGAAAGTCAATGACAATGGCTAGGATTGTTATATACAAAAAGCATACGTTAATGCAAATAAATGCAAATTCTTACTGAAACAGCAGTTATTAAATTCCAGAAATCAAAACTGTTCTTTACGAAGGCTATGGCTATTTGATAGTAGGGAATAATTGCCGTTTGAATAGATTCTAGTAACAACCGCTGTCTTTTCTGGTGTGCTGGTTTCTTTTTACGTTAATACTTAATGATTAACTTTGGTCGTCTGTTGTGAAGGTTGTTCAGCTTCCGATTGCTAACCTTCATTGCACTGCAATTATCTGCACATGACTACAGACTGGATAAACCGGAAACATGTCTCAGAGAACTACTTTTGTGTCCTTTTCGTGGGAGGTTGTTTTTGATTGCAACATTTCTGTATAGTGCTCATCTTTTTCCAGAATGTGGATTCTGATTGTTCTTTCAACGGGTCTGGTGGTTTTTTTTTTTGCGAGGTATCCAATACTGTCATTTGCAATGCAGTATTCTTCCCGACTTACATGGATGGGGCAAGGGGCTCTCTACATTTCTTCATGTTCAGTTAGAAGGTGTTGCTCTTTACTGCACTTTGTTGCAGGTAACTTCCTCTTCGAGAACTTTGATGCTGTTTAAATTGCGGCATATCTTTTTGTTGGACTCTTTCTTGTTGGAGAATTTTATATCTGTGTTTTGCAACCTGCGTCAGTTCACTTTTGTTCATTTCTTGTTAACTCACTGATGTTACAATTTTTTTCTCTGTTTGAGGACATGTTTTAAGAAGTTGTGACTAAGGGTAATTTTGATTTGATTAACTCTTGCCGTTTGGGGGTGTTTTGGTACAATTTAAGTTGTATTTAAAGATTTCGGTCTAAAATTTTTTTAAGCTCAGTTATTTTGTATTCAATTCGGTACTGAAGTGCCTATATTATCACTGATCTACGTGGATTTCCTGTTCAACTGTAATCTTGAGCCTTATGTGTTTTCGTTTGGGTTTGCTAACTGATTTCTTTTCTTCGGTTTTTGTGTAAACTCTCTTGTCTGTTTGAAACATTTTTGACAAGTAAAACATTTTTCTTCTCGGTCGGCGGAGGAATGTTGTGCAGTTAATTTCTAATTAAGTATTAATTATATCAATTATTCTAAATTGCGACTACACAAAGCTTATTTATTTAATTAAGGCATTAGCTATTCTTATTATAAATTTGGTTTTGTAAGAAAAGTTTAAAGTCAAATTTTTCAATTTTGTCACATAACTCAGGCGAGGAGACAATAGCATTAAGCCAGAATTCTGCGTAATATTTTGATTTAAAAATACTATGTATTATTGCTTGTATTTGAAACTTATAAAACTTAAGCAGAAAATTTTTACCTTTCATATGACTCTACTTTTGTTAAGGTACATTTATTTGATTAGGAGTTGTGCCTAATTAATTGCTTAAATTCTTCAGGTCTGGCTAAAAATTTTCCGGGTAGTTAAAATCTTCTTTTTTGCAGCGTCCTTGCCCAAGGTGATTCCCGTTTACTGTCTTGCGGTAGGGTGATTTTGCGCGGGGAAATGGGTTGCTGCTTATTCAAGGTCAATTGGGAGATTAGGGGAGTTGACGTGTGAATTTGTTTTTGAATTACTGATGGAAAAAGGGAAATGTTTTGTACTATTTTCTTCTTAGAGTTTTGCCGAAGTGATATTTCCCAAATTGAAGTATTTTGTAGGAATGGGGACCGACGTGCAACACTTGGAGAGCT
>KK114497.1:192834-294656 GCA_000611955.2 Stegodyphus mimosarum
GGGTAGGTCGTGTACTCGCAGGGTAAGTAAAAAGTTTTTGAAGATGCGTATACCCGCTTCCTGTTTGTAGCTAGTTCTCACGGCCCGTCTATTCTCATGCAAAGTCGTTTTCTAGCCTGTTACCTGTTTTATTCCTTGCCGGAATATATTCTGCATTTGGATACTTACTTCGCTACATGATTATCTTGTGTGGTTCCTGTTAGGTATTCAAGTGATGTTTGCGAGGCCATTGAGGACTGGTTTCCTGTTATGCTGCTCGAGAGGTAGTAGTGACAACGAATGTATGTCCTACCTTAGAAGTTTGCCAGCGATACTTCGGTTCCTGTCGTCAGGTCATCTGTCGATGTCGGTTGCAGTTATTACTTTCATCATCATATGGGTACATCAGCAGAAATATTCGTGGCATGGATTCACGTTTTCATCACTTTTACTTCAGTGTAATTGTGCCTGATCCCTTCTAGTCCCTCACCGATGTTGGGAATTGCAGCTGCTCATGGACCCAAGAACCGTTTTGTTTCAGATTAAGCTTAATTTTATTTTATTGTGTTTTTATTTTATTATATTTTTGTTTCATATAAGCTTAATTGTTTCAGATAAATTTGCTTAATTAAGTTCAATAAATTCCTTTGAAATTACTTGCAAAATTTTTAAAAAAGAAAAATTTTAATTATAGGAAAAATGTAGAGTAATCTAAAAATTTGGAACTTAATTCCTTACATAAAATGTTTCGTAATAATGTTTAATAAAAGATCATAATTAAATCTCTGTTTTAGTGCTTGTCGGCATCCCGGTATAAGTGCAAAGTCAAAAGTTGTGTTATTTTTCTATATATTGATGCTAATTAATCAGTGGAATACTTTCCTTTTGGTGGGAATAGACAGAACAGGAGTTTGAGTTTACATGCATGCTAGATGAGGTAGTGAAATATTCATTGTTTTCTTAAAATTCTTTGTTGTTTGTATAGTTTTGTTTTTGTATTATTAAATAATACCATTTTTGTAATTTAATTGCCTAATTAATGTCATTTTGTAAACCCATTAATTATCTGTGTTGAACGTGAGTTTATTAATGTTAAAAAGGTACTGGTTTCTATTAATGCTCTTTTTTTCTTTCTGAATCGATTTCGAGGGCAGCTACAGGCTCCTCCTCATCAGGAGAACGAAATTTCTACAAAGGGAACTGAGGTTACTGAAGTTGCTTTCCCTTTTCAAAAATTTCGTTCTCCTGATGAGGAGGGAGCTTTGTGTAAAAATATTCTTAAATTGTATTTTTCTCATATTGAAGTTTTCGTCATTATTAGATCTTCAAAATGCTCCATGCGCTTTAAGTTTATGTTCAAAATGATCGTAATTTGTGTTTTAGATTTCTGTTTATACATGTAAAAATGTTGGTATGCATTTTTAATCCAAATTCGTAAAGGTCATAAAAGTCCAATTAAAGTGTATTGAAGTGCGAAATTTTGTCCAAAATTTGGGTATATGTAAAGGAAATATTAATTAAAAATCAACATTTTATTCAATTAACTAATTGATACCAAACTGTGTTTTTAATGCAGGTTTCAATGAAAATAAAGCGAAAGTAAAAAGAAATAGAAAAAATTAAGACGCATGGAGCATTTCGAAAAAAATAAAAAATTAAAAAGAAATTTAAAAAAATAAATTGCAATAAGCCAGAAAGTTTTTTCAAGGGTATTTGATATAATTATGTTAAAATAGACATGCGTTTAAAATTTAATATCTCTATGACAATAATTTAAAAGAAAAATTTAACGTCCATTGTCCCCTTAAGAATTTGGTTACTAGTTTAGCACTCCCAAATTCTAGTAAAGTAACGTTGGTACCGCGTTTTACGTACAGAGCCATGATGCCGTGATTACGTGTCCCAACATATGCGTGGAAGTTTCCGATAAAAATGTATGTTTTTAAGGATATGGTTTCCATATAAATGCAAGTATTAAGAGTATTGTAAGAAGGATTCGTTATAGAGTCTCATATTCTTAGGTAGCATAAACTAACGAGACCTAAAAGACTGTGTGAGGGATTCTTCTCAGGTCTTCGTCATTGTAAAAAGTCAGAAGAAAGGTGTAAAAAGCCTTTTATTCACCCAATATATATTCACAGATGGCCTCAGTTTGGCGTACAGAAAGCTAACACTTCTGGCTTAACTTCGAGCAGGTAACGATGAACATAAAATGAACTTAACTTAAATGATGAATTTCGCAGTTCAGCCTAATAGCTGACTGAATAATTTAACGCAGAAAGGCTCTGATTCGTAGAAATTGGAGTAAACAAGTCTAATGGCTAGAAATGTTCAACGCCACAGAAATCGAATCTCTAGTAATTCAAGATAGTAACTTGATCTTCAAGCAGGCATAAAACTCTCTAAACTCAACCTTCCCTTAAATACTACTTCTTTTTGTCCGATTTGAATATACGCGCGCTAGCTTATTCTGGTTAGAAAGCGTGGGTGAAAATTAGAATGGAAAGAAATTTGCTTTAAAATGAAAATTAACTGTTAGCTAAATTAAATGAATCCCCACATCGTAATTATTTTTTGCAACTTTTTAAACAATTCATATTTTTAATTTCATTAAATCGTGGTATATTATTAGAGAAGTTAGTTTTTGTATGTTAACCTTTTATGCTGTCTGACTCTTGGACAGTAACAAAACTTAAAATTTTGTTTCATATGTATTTTTCACCAATCTAGAGCTAATATTAATTTTATATTTTACACTTTTCTCTTAATTCTATATTTTACATGCCATATTCCCTTTATGTATGGATTCACGTATTTTTTGCAATACAAAGTCGAGAAAGAAAGAAGCTCTTACATTACTCAGTACTTGCTGCTGTGGTGTAACTGGTAACACGGCCGATTGACGTTGGAAGGTTCGTGGTTTGAATTCTCGGTAAGAGATTTTTCACATTTTCACATTTTAATTTCTTTTGCAAAATCATAATACTTCTACAAACTGATCTTAAAAGAGCAAAGCTTGGTTAAAATCAACTGATGCTTTATTTTAGATCAGAATTAAGGCTCCTTATTGTCACTTTTCTTAAATTTTATTGATTTAAAAGCAGACCAAAAAAAGGTAAAGGATTTATTTGAAAAATCATTGTCGCCTTTTACATTTTTTAGAGTTTTGTAAACAATGGAGAATACCAAGAGGTCAAAATTTTCTGGTTTTGTTAGTAACCAGCAAATAACTGGAGTCCAAGAACACTACGCGGCTGGCTACTATAGTTTTCAGGTTCTTGAAATATGAAGAAACGGAATTAATTGCCACAAGTGATTAACAAGTACACTCTGATATAGAAATCAGATTTTATCCTAAAGCTTTATTTTATGCTCTATCGTTTTTTCTTGGAAATATCCAGTATATTAACAGCAAGTATAGAACTTGGAAATCGTTTCCATATTTTCTATTCTTTCCAGAGTTCTGTGTATGCTATATCTACGAATATATGTTTTTGGTTTTTTTTGCAATATATAAACTGGGTTCCAGACAGGAACAACCATATATCATTATTTATGTGACCTTATGAATACATATGGAATATATATATATCCATAGATAATTTATAATCAAGGTGTTGTTTTTTTATTAGGCGTTACGAATCAAAGAATAAACAGAAAGTAGGATTTATTGAAGAAAACATAACGGTAGGAAAGGAAATTAAGTAAATGTTCAAGGGAAACGCAAGATGATATTATGATTGTATGTAGGCAATATTACGAATTAAAAAAAGCAGATAAAGCTCCAGAAACTGGGGACAAAACATTTTCAGTTTTAAAGAAGAAAGGTAAAAGAGAATATGGGCCACAGAGCTTATAAGTATCACATGAGGGTTTGAGAAAAAAAACGTTTAGTGTAAATACATATATGGGGAAAACAGACGAATGAGAAGAAACAATTTCAGATATCATATATAATACTCAAATATATTACATAAGCTCTCACAGTTTTTGTTTTCGGTATAAAATGATTAGTGATAATATTTTATGCAATAGTTTACCCAAATCTCAAGAAAATACAGTTTCGAACAGGACATCCGTTTTGGGGCCCGCAAATTCCAGCTTGCGGAAGCCCTGAAATGAAAGCCTTGCGAAGTGAATTTTCATTTGACTTCTTCATGAGCAACGCGACTACAAATCTTTTACCTCAAAATGCGCCTTTCCTTAGGCAGATAGCTTCAAGTGGTTTTCAATAATTTAAATTATCTAAATCCAAAATGAGAAAAAATCTTTTAGGGTAACTAACTATATAGCTAACAAAGTCATTGCTCTCAATGTTTCCTCAAATTGAAAAAAGAAGCAAATGTGTACTCTCATATACAGTCAGATTTAGGTAGTAAGTATGTACGCGATATATTATATGAGACGATTTATAAAGCAGGGACAAAATATCCTGTAACATCAATGCTACATTTTCCATACATGCATGGTGATTCACTAACAGACCGACGAACTTGCAGGGTGTATAGGGGGTAGAGAGACGACTCAGAATCACATAAGAATGCAGGGTCGCAAATGCCGTAGTTTCAAGCTATGGTGCAAAAAAAAAAGAACAGAAACAGCAACACATTAATGGAACAGAAAACATTTTACTGAAACGTTTTACTACAAAACGTGTTTGAAATTACGACCAGAAGTCGTCCGGCAGGCCTAATGGAGGAGCTGAATGGAATTCATACGTTCTAGAAGATTCCTAACGTTTGACGTATCCTAGTAGCAGGTAGAGATGTTCGAGAGACGAGAGTTTCAACTGAAGGAACGGGCATCTCGTATACCAAACTCTTCATGTGACCTCAGAAGAAGTCCATGCATGATAGGTCCGTTAATCTGGCAGGCCAATGAATCGGGTCACCACTGTCCAAAGGTTACGTTGAGGTGTCGGCGGATGTCAGTCGTGTAATGTGCAGGAGTCCCATCATGCTGGTACACCATGTAGCGCCGCAACGACGAAAGAATATGGACTGCATGAAGAAGTTCGGACAGGACTAGTTGCAAGAAGATCAAGTATGCCTTACCGTCCAAAGGACTGGACAGAAGGGCAGAAGGTACGGTCCAATCAGATAGTCCCCAAGATTGCCGGCTCAAACATTGCCGAGAAACGCTCTTGAGCTGCACACGGCTTCGTACGATGAGGGTTCTCCAAAGCCACACATGGGTGTTACGCTGATTGAAGGCCCGCTCACGTGTGATATATGCTTCATTTATGAAAAACACGGACGCAATAAATGCGTTGTCTTTAGTACTCTATTGCGGAAACCATATAGCAAATGTCCTCCTGGAGTGCCTTAACAGAGTAATAGTTGCATGCAGTGAAGAAGGTATGCTTTCATTTGGTTTCCTACGAGTATCTTCCAAACAATAGATTGCGATAAGCCCACTTGTTGGGCTATCTCTGAGGTACTCATTCATTGTCTTCTGCCAGACGTAAGACCTGTTCCTCATCGCCAGATACCCTCGTCGTTCGCTGTCTATTCATTGTAGCTCATGTTAAACAACCAGTCTTAAGTAACCTTCTATTCACAATTGCGAAGGTCATATGATGTGGAGCACGCTTGTTCAGGAAACGTTCTTGATACAACCGCTAAGATGCCTTGTGCGTTACAATATGCAGTTCCAAACAGGATCAGCATGTCGACCAGCTCATTGTTTGAATACACGTTCATTTTACTACTTCGGAAAACGTCCAAATAATGGATGTTCTGGCATTAAGGGATCTAGAACTCTGCAGAGCAGAGTGAACCAACCCAAATCATTATGCAAAGAAGAGCCCCCAATGATTACTGTTTAAATTTCTATCTGAGAGCGGTTACAGCGAATAATGAAAGCATTTCAAATCACGCCCAATCTCCATATATATGGTATGAAGCACCTAAGCACACCAGCAAGTCAGCCCTTCAAATAAGAGTAAATCACAAATGTTATAAAAATCAAAGTGCTGAACGATAACTAAAGTGCGTAAAGGAACTAAGTACATGGATTGTACCTATAAAAGATGAATGGATAGGTATGCTGAACATGAAATTAAATACTCTACCAGCCAAAATAGATCTGGGCTTATGAATGGATGACCGAGACACCGTCAGCCATGGCAGAGCTTGTGATGTAGATTGCACGAGACAACAGTGGCACCTTGGCACCAGAATGGTACTGTGGGCACCAGGAAAGCGTTGATGATCTGGATAGTTAGTGTAAGGGGCCTATACCTGTAGAATTAAACACTCATCAAGTGCAATTAAATCAGATCTTCCTTATCAGGGTAACAATTTGGCGAATTAAAAGGTAGTATATCAGCGGTGTTATCTTTTCCTTAGACAAAAGTTTGAATTTTAAGAAAATTCTAATATTTAATATTACTTTTATTAAATAATTAAAGTGAAACCGAAACAGCTCTTTCTTATCATGTTAACAACCTGAAAAAACAAGTCATCAAAATCCTTCTTACAATTTGTCGATTTTCAAATCCAAGCTTTTTTCTAAACTGTCTTGATTAATGTAACATCTCATTTAAAATAGCGAAGCAAAACATTATTACAGTTTTGATGCTTATTGTTAGAATTTTCAGCAATAAGCTACTTTTTCATAAAAATAAACTATATTCTGAATGCATCCTGGCATTACAGCTGCTTAATACTGATTAGTTTGCTCATGAGAAGGGATAGGGCAAGAGTATTCAAATTAAAACACTGTCTCGCACCTTTCTGAACCTTTTGGGTGAGCATGTTTTCTAAGTAAAATGTTTTTTCTAGAAATGTTATTTATACTGGAATAAACATGCAAGCTCAAAATGATTTGGTAAGGTAATGATGTGGCTTAAAATATATGACTAAAGTAGCTAATATAGAATATTTTTCATGCCAACTATTAATTACAGTTGGAATTCTATTTTACTCAATTTAAATAACTAGATATAACGTATGGATGACTGTGCAATTCGATGAAATATAATTATGATGTGAGCTATAATAAGAACGTCTTAAATTAAATATAAAATTTAATACATGCTCGCTACAGTTGTAACAACTTTTGAAACAAGAACTGGAGGAATCTAAAAAATCAAAACCATCTTACTAATGAAGGTAAATATTTTTTGTTAATTCAAAATAACTGGCTAAATAAAAGCAAGTTTTCCCTGTACATCATTATTTTTTTAGATGAAATTTTCTATGCTATAGATGTAATTAAACCGCTTATGTCTCATCAAACCTTTTGCTTATTGTTAATGAAATAATAGTGCACATATCTTTTCTAATTATAAAGACACTTTCTGAATTTATGCACAATAAACCTAATGAGTCGCCAATTACACATTGCATTTTCTTCATTATATGTTTCCCCTTGTTCTAATTTGTTCTTTGCACTAAGTAGAAAATTTCTCGTGACTCTAGCTTCGTTTATCATTATCGAAATATCTGCAAACATATGGATACCACCTTCAATTTATCCTTGCATTTGTTTCTCTTTCGGATAGAAATCACTCTCTTGATGTCACGGTATAATCGTCAAGAGGTTACTGCTTCATCTTTCCTCTTCTTTGATCAACGAGGATTTAATTACATTTTGCCGAGGGTATAAGATAAGGATAGAAGAACTTTTTTTTAATAGAAATATTTTTTTTCCTTGGCAAAGGCATAGAGGCCTTCCCTGATGTACTAGTCTTTTATATCACGGACGGTCAAAAAATCGTTTTTCTCATTATCATTAAATTCAGGTTATCTTTTAAAAGGAACTCTTATCTAAAGTTCGTTAAAATTCTTTTGAAAATAAAAAAGAGAAGCAGTATAATAATCAAGAGGACAGAAACACATTTTGTAATATGCTATTTAAGTGCACCTATTACAAAGTTGCAGATGATCAACAAAGATACTACAGATGGAACTGCAGTTAGCTTCCGAAGAGTTTTTAATCAAAAATTGCAACTACGAAATATTTAAAAAAAGATGTATTATGTAACATTTATTAATATACATTGCCGTGTAAGTTGCTTAATTTTATAATTTTGGTTGTTTCAAATTTTTCAAATACCTTAACTCAAGTGCCTTTGAAGAAAATTTGTTCTGTAAAGAGGAAGGTCTTAAGATAAAATCATAACACTTATTACGCGGCTTTTGGGATGTATTACGTAAGAAATGTGACGTTGCTCTTGAAGGTAATAAATAAGGTGCTGATGCATGTAAGTCAACCATAGTAGCAATTTAGCATGCGTCCGCTGGATTAGATTTTACATTGCTCATTCTTTGAATAAAGTCTTTTATTCTTTTAGCCCCTAAATTTGCTACCACTGTAATTCTTAAAGGATCTTTCAAATCACCTTTGTGCCGCAGTCTCTTCTAACAGTCTTTGAAACATGAATAATAAGTTGTTATTTAATTCAGATGTATTTATATTTATTTATGCTGTTAGATATTTTATAATCCAAACAATAATGATCTGGATATCATAGAAAAATGTTAAAATTTATTTTAGTGGATATTTGGTGAATTCTTAAATTTTTTCTTTGAAAAATTTCAAAATTTCTACTGGAAAGTAGTAATGCAAAAAGAAACATTCTTTACTAAACATTTTTTATTGAATTAAATAACTTTTAAACTTTTTGCTTAATACAGAATTTTTAATGAATATTATGACAGTAAACCTCTGTTTAAGGACACCTCTTGGATAAGTACACTTGTAGTTAGGAACAGTTTTCATCATCCTTTCAAAACTTAATATTTCTATGTAATACGAGCATTTCTCTGTTAAAAAGAGTTTAAGTTAAGGAAAAGTAATGGAATAATATTCCAAGAATATCTTGGGTTGTGCTACTTGTTTTGTTGACTTGAACTTCCCACAGCTTTTCAGCTAAAACTATTCAACTGTTGATTATTTTTAGCCCAAAAGGAGCTATTAGTCTCGAAATGGGATTTAGCGTTGGCTCGTTATAAACGGCGCATGGCTTTACAAATTGTTGCCACGAAATATTATCGCCATGAATTATTTTTGCAGAAATTACATAATGAAGAATACGCATGAGTATATACAGATTCTTCATTCTGAAAAAGCGACGGTACCTACAACCATCAAAATTTTAATAACGTAGGCATCCACCGAACATGTGCACCTGGAAGACCGAATTTTGAATTTCCAATTTCTTTTATTATTTTATACCCAGCACGAGAGACTTGCCATAAAAATGTAAGATATTTAGCTTTCAGTTTTAATTAGCAAACTCGACTATATGATAGTAATGTCTTGCTACGGCCGGAAAGTACTTTTACCTTCTACGCACTATTGCGTTGCCATTCATCAAAGCTTAAGGTAAATTTAAGTTTAATCTGGAAGGTTATTGAATAATAAATTAATAACTGATATGAAAGCAATAAACAAAGTTCTTGAAAATATTTTATTCTGGTTTTTAATGTGATTGATTTAAATAAACATGTATTAAAATCATGAGATATCTAATTTAAGACATTAAATGTTTTTATGAAATTGCAATAGCTGGGTTCATAAAAAATCCCTGTATACTTTTCCGTAACTATTTTAGGCTGGTCAGCCCAGCCAGGTTTTAAAGAAATATTATAAAGAATATAAAAATATATATGATACTGTGTAACACTCTATTGAGATTTCTAAACGTATGCTGTATTTAAATATTTTGTGATATTGCTGCTGCACTGAATTTTATGTGGCGTTAAGTGCGGAGAACGAAATACATAAAATGTTAATAATAAAAAGAAAAACAAGTTTTTTGTTAGCCATTTTTCTAAGGAAACTGAATATTGATAGGATGAATTGAGAAGACTGAAAAGAATATAAAGATGTGTGGCAACACCTAGCATTATATCGGAAATTCTCAACATACGCTGGCTACGCAGCTTTTAAAAATTTTGTAATGATGCTTAAATCAAAAACATCATCATCGCACAATTTTAAAGAAATTTTAATTTAAAATTAAATACGATTACTATGCTTAATAATAAAGAGTAAAGGAGTGAGTGCCATACTTACACAAACACATCGTAAAAGTTTTTTTAAAACTCTTTTGAGGTATATTTACAGTTAAATCCCTTTGTTTCAATGTCCATGCCCTTGAATTATGATGCTATTCTAAAAAAGGTGTAAAGTAATTAGTCAAAAGTAATTCATCTCCAAATTTAATAAGAGAAAAGTAATTTATCATTTAGTTTAATGAAAGCAAAGATAAAATGTTTTCTACGTAATTTCATTTAAATCATATATCGTGAATAATAAAATTTGGAAGCCCTTCATAAAAATACACCAATAATTACTTATTTCAATAATAATAACCGATTAATTTGATGCGCTATAAGATTTCTAAAGTAATTTCATCAGCCCTGAACCATGCAAAGAATTAGATTGTCCTGCGTATGGTTCATTTAAAAACTTCCCAACATAACTGAATTTGGGTGAATGTAACATTTAAAGCCGTAGAAAAAAACCGAAAAATTGCACCAAATTTCTAAATAAGTTAAGTTTCTAAATTAAGTTATATTTTTGAAAATTAAATTAGGTTATTCGATTTTGTTTTTTAAGCTTCGTCTTTTTATTATTCGTGATGAAAAATTATAGATGGATTATATAAAGATAATTATTTAATCTCTTGCTTTTATTAAATTCTGTGGTAAATTATTTTCTGTTTTTAGTCATTAATTACTTTATTTATTCAAATAAAAGGTTATAAAATAAATAAAACTTAAAAACCTTTTATTTTAGTACTTTTTAATCTCAATTACATGTATCAATTATTCAATAAAAAATAATTTTTCAACAATGAATAACCACTGTTTTATTTGCAAAATATCTGCTATTTTTTAGAAACTTAAGGTAAAATGCATTATTTCTAAATTTGCATTAAAATTTATGCACATTACCATCGACTAAAATAAAAAAAAAAAAAACACTCATTTTTTCTTATCTTGGACAGGATGTTGGCTTTCTCTGCATTTCCGATAAAACATTGCTATTGTTATACCCTTTTTTTCCAGTCATTAATTTACTATTCAGATCTTGATTTTGAAGTCCTTCCTATGACTTTATTCTGCTAAGAAACACATATCTTCAGCTTATGCGATTAATTTTATTTTCTAGAAAAACGTCCCCAATTGGCATGCATACAATAGTAATTTACACATGCCTGTCAGATAGCTGGCTGCACAAGTGGCTAGTTTAAAAAAATTTCTAGAAAGTCCCCTAATTAATATTGTTTTATCATTCTTGATAGAGGTTGTTTTATAACACATGGAAATTTCAAATCTCTATTATGAGCACATTTTTTGTTTTTAGAATATTATAACCCCTCAAAAGAACATAACACATATCACAACAAAATAAAGATAAATAACTTTTATATTAAGAAATAATGAGAAAATGGATCCAGCACAAGATTTCTATAGCTTAATTTCTTTACAAGTGATTCTTTCCTGCAAATGAGGACAGTCCGAAAATAAATAAATAAAATCAATATCAGAGAAATACATACAGAAGATAGAAAATATCGAGGGAAGTGTTATGATATCATAACCTCGAAACGTGTTCCTCAGAGAAATCACGTATTGCACAAGTAAGAACGGAAATTTAATCTGCTGATTAAAGTAATAATGCAGCATATTAAAAAATCCTAGAAAGTCCCCTAATATTCTTTTATCCCTTTTATTTTAAAAGAGGCCAATTGTTTGTTTTAAAACCTACGAGAGTTTCAAAACTTTGCAATATTCATAATTTTAAACATTGGAAATTTAAAGTAATGGACGTCAAATTGTCAAAAAAAACAGAGTTGATTTTGAAAAATTCCTAAATATCGAATGTATCTTTAAAATATTTCGTATTAGCATATTTAGCAGAACTTTTTCTTCTGTATCCGATGATGTATACGGTTAAGGTCTCAGATTTTAGGTTTATCTTCTAAAGACTTAAGTTTGTTCAAAAATGTTATCTCCCAGAGAAAAATGTACACGCGATTAAAATTACTAGTAATGAACATTACAATGTAAATTCTTTTACAGTAAAATTTGACATCAGCAGAATATAAACCAGAAAAAGTTTTCAATGAAAAGGAAAATAAATTAAAGAATAGTACGAAAGTGAACTGAAAACAGAAAAAAATATTTTCTAGAAGAAGACGTTTAGTTATTGATCAAATAATACGTAAATGGTTTTCTATTACAAGAATTAAAATATCCCAATTTCTGAAGCTTATTTTAAGGAAAAGCTGGTAAAACTGCTTTAGAACTTGGATACCAAAATTTAAAAACATCTGAGGCAGGAGTAATTAACTGGGGGGATTCCAAGTGGGAATTTCCTGGTGTTCCTTTCAAGAAGGGGGGGACTTCATAGTTCAGGGGAGGATGCCGTCAGCCTTATATTTATCTGTTAAGCGTTTATTTTTAGCTATGAACATACACTACCCGACACTGAAAACGTAACATCAAGAAGGAGTGGCCAGAAAGAGATGAAACTCGGCAAACAGAGAGAGACAGAGAGAGACAGCAACAAACAATAAGTGATCTTTACTTCGAAATGATATACATAATACATAGCGAGAACAGCATTGGTTTGTAGTTGCATTGGTAAGTTGTAGGAGCACCTTGGACGGCGATGCACGACGCAATAGGTCTAGATACACAGTTAGTGAGACTTACAGATGGTGTCCTGAGGAATGACTTTCTATTCCCTGTCAACCATTTGCCATAGTTCGTCTGCGGTTCGAATGCGGTAATGGCAGTGTCTGCAAATGGCGTCCATTCACATCCCAAATGTGTTCGATTGCTGAAAAATCAGGAGAGAACGGTGGAGAGGGAAGCACCTGTACACCTTGTAGAACACGTTGG
This sequence comes from Stegodyphus mimosarum, assembly GCA_000611955.2. Classification (NCBI taxonomy): domain Eukaryota; kingdom Metazoa; phylum Arthropoda; class Arachnida; order Araneae; family Eresidae; genus Stegodyphus; species Stegodyphus mimosarum. The sequence continues at coordinate 205,680 of KK114497.1, forward strand.
CTAACGCGAGCAGTGCATGGTCAGGTGTTATCCGGGAGGGAACTTTGTTTCCTGTATTTTTCAATTTATCCGAGTTAAATTTAAACTATAGGGGAAGGTTGCTATTGATGAGCCACTTTTACGAAATAATCCTTAAAATCATCAAATTTAGCATTTTTACAGTTTTGCACATGTTAATATAACAATTACTTTCCATGCTACTCATATCTAGGAATAGACGTTATAGTCATGAGATGTTCAGTAAATATTCAAAAAATAAAAATAGGTGACACTGGCCCAATGAAGGAAATCGCTCGCCTTCAATCAGCCGGAGAGTTTCTATGAATGGGCCGGCAGCTAGCTTCTTTTTAATACAGTTTCATTTAAATGCAAGTCAATAAAATGTTTAAAAGTGTTTTGAGCATGATTGGTAAATATAAAATGCTGATTAGAAACTAACACAGGCCACTGAAAATACATTGAAACATACTCATAGCTCGCATTATTCTTAAGGAATCAGGAAATTGATTTTAGTTTAGTCTTTATAATCATAAAATGCGACTAATGCGAGAATCTACGAAATAACACTGAATTTCTTTTATTAGAAACAATTTAATGAAAATGGGAATTTGAGGGTAGTTTGTAGTTAGGCTAGTATAAAAAAGAACAATAACCATAACTTGAAAACTTTCAAATAGCATAAAATAATTATTAAGACTACTATTTATATTAGCCTATAAATATTACACAAATTACTGCATCAATTATTCGTTCTTGATGACTTCAGTTGAATTTTTCGCAGAAATACATTTTGATCCGCTTTCTACACCAACACATTTCTTATGAACTCACACTTTATACGACAGACACTGAGTCATGTCTTCCTTGAAATCAACACAACAGTAGATAGCACAGAACCATGAATCCTCGTTGGAATTGATGGGCCTATTTTCTGAAAGCAATGAAAGTTTAGTCTTTAACTCTTCTCCGGTCTAAAAGTTTGGAGTCGTCTTTTCACAGCGGTGGCCCCGATTTTATAAGATTAACATTTAAGATGTAAGATAATATTTTATAAGATTAACATAAAAGTCTGAGACATACGACAGAAAATTACAAAGCTACTGTCAGATCACAAAAATATGTAGCGTGTATTATAAAATTAATATCCGGCTTCTATTGGTTAAACTGTTTTAAAGTCACAAGTGTGTATTGTTGAAAGGTCTTGTTGATAACAACAGAAAGAATACGCTACCCTACAATTGAGTATGTTAATTTTCTGACCTAATTCCTATACTGTGTACGTTCCTTACTCTATTTATTGTGCTGATACAGCCTTAAAAAACAAATTGACGTAAATTTCGCAAGAAGTAGGGAAAACTATTACGATAATTTCAATAAAAATTCATTTAACACAGGAATTAGGGATAGTGCGGTTTAGACTAAAATTAGATTAATAAATAATAATTACTTTTATAACAAACAAAATAAGATCATTATCTAATTATAGATTTAATTACTCCCGATAGCTTTATAATAAATCAGATATAGTGACATTTTATTCTTCAACTTGAAAAAGTTACAAAACATGAGCCTCGGTATATTTTTCCATTGTTGGACGACCAACCATTCATAACAACACTGGCTGGCTCATTGAAGGCAACTAACAATCGATATGTAATACTTCGTGATTTCGGTTATAACAAAGTAAACAAGCATTCTTAATACAGTTAAATAACGCTGACTATATACAGTTTTAAATGTTATCAGTAACCAGTAAAACACTACAACGTCTTACTGATATCTACATTTTCTTTACACTGATAAATTAGAAGTACAAAAATCTTAGCTTCTTTTAAAGCAAACATTACTCAACTCCCAATCAAGATAAAGGTTTCAAAGCTTCATGTATACTAAACCGTCAACAGGTAGCGCCTAATATCAATTATTAGAAAATAAAGGTGGTGGCTCAACGAAGAAGCCGACCCATCGACAGCAACTTTACCCTAATCATGCACATTTAAATTCAAAATTATAAAATTCCGAAAGCGGTTTAATGGATATGACATTTTCTGCTAATTAATTAACTGATATACATTTGATTCTATCTGGCTATCAAGGTATGATATCAATATATATCAGAGGTCCGCATAATAAATAACAGCCTTCTATTTTTTGAAAGTTGCCGCTTCAGATCATTACAAAATCAAGCATAGCGTTCGATTTTATATTCTCAAGACAGTTTATTATTAATCTATTTGTGTACTAATAATCAGAAATCAGTATAATAATTCATCTGTTTTTTTCAAGGAAATCAGTTTTAAAACACCCATGGAATGCAACAAGGAACTCGATAATAGTTAATTATTCAGAAATCTATTCTTCAGAATTCCACACCCACCAGCGGCTGAGCGGTAAAGTCGCTGAACACTGGTAGTTCGGTCCGAGGTTCGAATCCCGCGAACCGGCTAGTGCATGGACGTTTTCGTGGTTTTCTCCTTGCGTAAAGTGTGTACGAGTCAGTTTACCTTATAAAGTCCTCTATGAAGGCATCCCTAACCTTATGCAGATAGCTCTCGAGGCTTTGTCGTAATCGCATATGTCAAACCACCCCAGAACTTCCTGACTATTGCGAAGGTCGAAAGTTGCAGGAAGTAGAACTGTAAATTCAATTTCATAGTTTCAGGCAGCATGGGTAACCGAAAGATTCTCATTCACTAAAATTAAGCCCATAATATTATGGGGCCTGAACCGAATGTAATAGTGAGAACAATATATTCCAACCAATAAATGCGTATTGGACAATTGTCCAATATTACTGTTTCATCAGATTGAGAAATAAAGCTGAATTTGGTACTTTTAAACATCAGTTTTACCATCGTCTACAATCCAGAATTATGGCCATCAAACTAATCTATATATCTCTTTGTATTCATAAATGCCATAAATATCAAGGCTAAAAACAAAAAAGAAACTCTCACACAATTTGAAGACATATAGAGATTTCTGCAACATGAAGATCTTATGAACAATTTGACACTGCATTAAATTGTAAAGCTTATATTAGAGACATTACGCACGTGCTGAAAACTATATATAAATTTACTCTTCCATCATTTTTAAAGCATTTTATTTTAATTTGAAATGCAGTTAAAATAATCATTTAATTTTGGAATTAACTAATCATTATTTATTAAATTAACCGAAATTTTAAAAGAAGCATTTCAAAACTGATTTTTAAAATCAGAATTTCATATAAAACCTTCCTTTAGATCAATTGACAGTCAAACGTATTTTTCATAACTATCAAGTTCAGTATTCTTTTATGCGAAAAAGTTTATGTATCAAATGAATTCTTTCCTTTTCTTTAATTATAGCATTTGTTTCAATTTAAAAATCACTCAGAAATAAATTTTTCATCGGTATGACTTCAGACAGACTGTTTCAATTTTTACTTCTTTGTTCGAAATAAAGGAAGTATTGTAATCGCGAAAAATTCTGGGTATCATATTTCAAAGAAACTATCCATTTTGACCACTCTCGAATCTATTAGAACGACGTTTTTGAGTAACATCTATACGTACGGATAGAATAAAGAACTCTTTTTTTCCCAAAGCGGATTATAAAATGGATTTAAAAGGGATTCAGAAGAGTTTTTTCTCTATGTCTATATGTACATACGGACGTGTGTATCTCTCATAACTCAAAAAGAGTAGCTGTAGAACGTTGAAATTTTGTATATGAGACTGCTATGACATGCAGTTGTGCACCTTCCCTTTTCGTTGTAATCGCCTGCACCTTAAGTGTATATATGCGATATACACCCATTATGTTACCTGGCTCGGTGAGCTTAGTTTTTCTTTATATTTTGACAAATTGTGCATTTTTTGCTTTAAAAAATTATTATGCTGTTCTTACTTCCGGTTAAGGAGTTTATGTCTTAACAATGTTTACGTCTTAACTGATTGTCTTTATTCTACAACTATTACACGCAGATGAGCAAGTGTTTATCTGCGTGCAATTAGTTGTAGAATTAACCACAAGTTAGGTTGTTTATGTGGTACTTAGTCTAACAAAGCCGCCATTGGTTTACATTTGAAACTCTTAATAGAACTGTGAATTAAGTCAGTTCGTGCACCAATTTCAGAGTCCTTTTGCCGAGTGAGTAAAAAGTAACTCTAAGTTTTGTGCACCGAAAAACCGGTGTTTTTATCCCCTGGCCTAATTGCCTGTTTTGATATAGAAACTCTAATTGTAAAAACTTTTTTTCAGTTGCTTTTAACTGTATTCGGTGTTTTATGTTTTCCTTTATTTTAGAATTTGTAATGAAGAAATTTTGAGGTTTTATGTATTTTTGCCTTGAATTAATTTAATGTAAAATGTATCAGTAATGAAATTGGAGGGTATAAGTGTAAATGAAATGCAGTAAAAATTTTTATAATTTAGTACGCGGTACAAGGAAGTGATGTGGTTTTCACATCAGAATTTTTACCTTAGTCACACCTTCTGTGATTCAAAGCTTAATTTTATCTTGCAGCGACTTACACATGTTACCACCGAAGGTGTAAATGAGTGATTGATCCATATTACAGAAATACATTTACTAGCCAACAAATTCCTAAGGCTAATATCACGGTATATGTAAATTTCCGTCCTTTTATTACTGCTGTATAATATATTTATAGGTCTTTAGATTCCGCAATAGGTCTTTCATATTTATGAGCATATATGTGCATCTACAGATATAAATCTGTCTTGGGCTTCTATTAGATTTTGCCTTTTTTGTAAGCCTCTATAAATTCAAAATTCAGAATACTTATATTTCATTTCGTTTTTGGTACTTATATGAAGTATAACCAGACACATATATATAAGGATTACTTATTTACGCTGAAATTCTGCCTTGCACTCTTATATATGGCAAAATAAATCTGAAAAGTACATTTTTTGACTAAGCATATTCAGCACGGTCTGGGAGTTTAGTTTTTTCATAACTAAGATTTTATTTCAGACTAAATTCAGAGTCTTATTTTGTGTCAAAGTTATATTTCCCAAAAAATATTGTGGACATTTTAAGTTCTGGTAAAAAATATTTGTTTATGTAGGTAATAAATTAATTCTAAGACTCATTCTAGAATTCCGATTTTATTATTTCCTTAAATGTATCTTCTTTATCAATCCCAAATAATTCATATTTCTTAATCTCTCATTGTTTTGAAAATTAGAAAATTCCTCGTATTTACGTTCTTTTACTTTCACTTTAAAACTGCAGGAGAATACTGAATACCATTATGGTAATGAAATAAATAAATAAGTACAATAGTGCCTCCTGGAAAGGACACCTCTACTTAATGGATAGTTCTATTGGTTCTGGTCCCTTTGAATAAGGACCTTGATATATTTGCTTCTTATTAAGAGACACTCTGTTTAAGGGACTCTGAAAAAGTTTTCAAAAATAAGATTGAAGCACAGAAATAAATAAAAATAAAAGCACGCTTTGCTAGTCATCTTTTGAGGTTTCAAAAGCATGTTTTTGTTCAGTGAAAGATAGTTTTGAGTCAAGTTAAAAAAATTAATCCCTTTCGTATGAAACTGTTTTTCACAGCGAAAAAGGGAACAACGTTTTTTAAACAACATGTTTTAGCATGTATCTTCTGAAGAAGAGGCACCTCTATTTAAGGGACAAAATATCTGGTCCGGTGGGTATCTGTTATGGGGAGATATTATTGTGAAAAGATTTTAACATTGTACTCAATATTAAAACTTTCATGGGTGAGATCACTAATTCTTCTAAACTTAAAGAGCATCTAATTTCTCTGGCTTTTTCTCTGTTTCTTAGAACATAGGCAAATAATATTTTCAAGAAAACGTTTTAGAGTAAAACTTTTTAAAGTACCATAACATAATTTGGACAGGTATTTTATTTCGAATGTTCATGTTTTAGATGTAAATTAGTACAAATAAATAATACAGTTTTATAATTGCTTGTCAACTTGTACTATATTTCAGCATAAACGTTTTTAACAGCTTGTATATTCATTCTGTATCTTGAAGACCGATGTCTTCCTGCTAGTTATGCCAACTCCCATGTTAAATACGTAACTACTACACCCATTTCGGAAGTTACGAATATGAAAGAGCCAAAATCATACCTAAAAAAGAAGCATTCACAAAACAATTAGAAGGTATGGAACTCTGAACTCCAAGGTAAAAGAACATGTAAATTAATCTAAGTAAGAAAAGGAAAAAGATGTTTCATTAACCCTCATTTAAATCAATACCTAGACATGGTTTCTTCCCTCATCTGTTGCTAATAGCGAAAAATATCAGACATTTGCATTTGTTGCGAAAGGGACACACCAAAGGACTCACTTCCTCTTCTGTTGTCGATTAACATAAGCACGTCACAGTGTTAGAATAACTTCAATCGAACTCGAATTTCGTAAATACTTTGGAAACACTCCAAACTTTCATCATAACATAAAAGTGTTATTAAATACCTTCCGGAAAATGGCCAAGATATTTTCGAAAATGAACTGTTCGCCGCAAGTCTATACGTACCCATCAAAATAATAACTAGATGAAAATGTTTTGGTAAACAGTACGTAGCCCCTGTTTTTTAGTACTGGCAGTATCGAGGAACACTACTTGTATCACCATATATTAAAGTCCCGTTTCCTATATGTTTATTCCTGTCCTCTAAAGATACGAATTTTCGGCGCTTCTTGAACGCACTCTGCTAAATTTCTCGTAAGTCGAAATGGGGCAAAATGAAGAAATAAATAATAAACATTTATCTATACTTGAAAAGTCTTAACAGTGTTTCTATGTTTTAGAAAAGACCTATCAAATCAGGCAAAACAGCGATAACAATGTAGTATCCGTTATAGGTAGTTATTTATTTCTTAAATTTCTGAACTAAACTGCTATTTTTAAACATGATGATAAAAAATAGGTTAAGAATAAGTGAAAATGATTCCATTAATTAATTTAGTAACGTAACAAATTTTGATTGTATTAAATTTAAATTTCCAAAAAATTTACAAAAGCAAAGCAGCAGCAGCCTGAAAGAGCTGTTTTTACGTGTTGCTATATATATTACGAATGTTGCGCATAATATCTCAAAAGTAGTCGAAGGCAGCCACACTTACAACAAAGAAAATAAATATTCATGTTATTGAAATAATTATATTGCGTAAATGTTATTTATCTTATTTCACTCTTTAATCTGACATAAACATATACGGAAGCATCTGATAATAGTCACAATTCTTTTGAAAGAAATTAAGTATGAAATTTCAATATATTTTTCTTATCCTTTCGTCAGTGTTTCCCATAGATCCAGAATACGTACAAAAAACATCTTCTGATCACCTTAATGCGGGTTATGATAGTGATTTTTAATATTTATATAAGCTATCCAAGATTTTTAATCTGAATGATATAATTTGCGCTTTAAGCTGAAGCTGCGAAAATGTTGCTATGATATCCCTGAACCACGTAATACTTTTATATGTATTAATATTTCATTTTAAATCTATGCGTGCATGATAATTATACTTATCTTAAAGTTTCATAAATTGATATCAGTAGTTTAATGAAAAAGAGGAAGATAGTAAATTATTAGCTTCAAGTTATTATGGAAAAAATGACAAGAAATACAAAGCATAAAAATATTAATAACTGTTAATTCCAATTTTTAATTTGGAATTTTCAAATCACCAGCAGTTGAATTCGAAATATTTAGAACTAGGTGTTATTAATGAAATGCAACGAAATGCTCACTTTACCATGCTCCATCCGACATTCCGAAGTACCGCAGATTTATAGGTGTAATTAAATAATTGTGAGAGTCCTTAAATTTTAAGACTAATATAATATGACTTTGGAATACAAGCTTAAATCGGTAGATAAATATAGACTAGGGATAACTGAGCAATTCTTCAAGATCTTGCTCTATTATTACATATGAAACCATTTTAATAGCGCAGCATGTAAATGTTAAATAATCGTGCGGGATGAAGTGTAAAGAGAGGATGCATTAGGGTCCTATAATTAATGATAATGATTATGTACTATTCCAATCAAGTGAAGAAGTCATCCTTTTGATTATGGTTTTATTATCATAAGTCTTACACCAATGCTTAGAATAAGTAATTCTCTTCGATTTATTTAGCATAAAGCAATATATTAAACTGCAAGTTACAAAGTTAAACATCTCGGTGTTATACAGCTCTCGCGCAGGTATGATAATATTCATTTGCAGTTCACAAAAATTTCGTCGCTAGGTTATGTCTGTTTGCACAAAATATAATTTTATGTGCATAAAAAAAAGTTATTCCTCTGTGATGGTTCAATTTTAAAACGATTTCTTAAAAGTAATATGAGTAAAAATTGTAAATATTCATGGACAAAGCACATAAATTCGAATTGAAGCAAGAGACATGAAAATGAGTAGTGCCCTCACCGGAACTCGAATTGGACTTCTCGAATACGCGCCGAGTGTGCTACCATTACACACGAATGCATGCAGAAAGGAGGGAGTGAGAATGGGGATTAGGCTCTTATTCCTAATGAGCCTTTATTCTTTAAAAATCCTTTCAGGGTTTGAAAGGTCTTTCTTTTAGTTTCTTTATATTTAATATCTTTATATAATAAATAGCATTTGGCAATCAGTGGAAAATTTTATGAGATTCGATTTGTATTAAAACAGTTAGGATGTTATAGGATTGTAGCGTATTTCTTCTTTGTCAGGTGATTTAATTTTTGCATAATTTTTAAAGTCTTCATCAACTTTATCAGAGGACATGCAGGTCACCATTTGAGTGAAGAAGTAGATAAAAAGGGAAACGAAGCAACACTAGGTTTAATAAATCATTATTGATAAAAGGAATTATATAAAACTCAATCATTCGCTGCTCGGTATTGCGCCACTCGAGCCTTTTGGGCACTGTGCGGTGTTTTGGAACTTGTACAGCAGTGCGACGGAGCAATACATGTGTGAGCATATACAAGATTCTGGTGTTCTGTCCAGTTTTCTCTGCCCCTGGAGATTACGGTACCCAAACGTCGAATCCTGGTGGTGAACAATCATCACTCACCACTTCTTTTAGTTCGGGCGCCATTGTAGAGTCATTGTTTTTGAAGCAGGATAGACGTGAAAAATGTGCAATGCCCTCGCCGGTACTCGAACCTGGACCTCTAGAATACACGCCGATATTGCTGCCGTGCACCACGAAGGCATGCAAAAAGAAGTGAAATAATACCTTATACATTTACTAGGAATCAAGGGAAACAAAAAATTCAAATTCTAAATGTTAAAATATTTTTCAAATATGCTGATGGAATAAATAGCGAAGGAAGATGCTTAATAAACTAAGCGATAGGACGCTTTCCTAAGCAAGAATATTTTGTTTAATTTACCTTTGAAAAATTAATCGCACAGACAGTTTAAAAGGTTTCAGAAAGAGAACTTCTTTTTTAGCTAGTCCTGTAGAAGCTACTGAAAATGATGGCAAACATATTAATAGTTGTTTTGATTACCAACATCTAAACATTTTTTTTAAAAATAGAATGTTCTCGGGGAAAGAAGTTTAAAAATGCATTTGTGTTTGACTTTAGGAGGTGATATCAGCTGTTCAAAGACTGAGCAAAGAGTAGCAATAAAAGCTTCTTTCTAAAATGCAATTATCAATGAGAAAGTTAAAGCAGAACCGTGTGTAAAAGTGTTCTTCATTACTTCCTCTTAGATGACAGGTTTAACACTAGCGAAAATTTTTTTTCTTTTTCTTAGAACTCCCATATTACATTGCATTATTTGATAGCACTTTAAAAATCCGTAAATATGCAACAATGAAATTTAAGGGTAATCTAACAACTGATTTTTGTTAAAGCAAGCAGATAATTTTTGAGTGTCCAAGGGAAAGTATAACATTAGAAGGAATTCCATATGTCCATAAATGTCTTCATGTGGCTTTTTTTTCACAACTGTTAAACATAAACATCAAAACCCCAAAATGTTTTAAATTACACAAATATTCAGGATATGACATCTTTAAGCTTATAAAATGAATTTTGTAAAACTTACGAAATTTAAATTTCTGTACTGCTCGTCGGCCTTCGCAATAATAAGGGATGGACGAATATTATGGAAGTATTTTGAGCATTTGAAAACCTATAACTTACACTCATGTCCATAAATTAAGGATAATTCGGAGTCACGCGGAAATCGAACTCTAAAATAAATATATCACCTGTAAAATCACTACACACATCTTCAAGTATCATATGCAAATTTCAGGAAGTAACCAGATGACACCCATGTTACGCCACAATGACGAGAGTGTAAGAGAGTGATACATACGGAATACAGGCAAAGAAGTAAAATTGTTCGCAGGCGTTTATAAGCATTTCGGTGCAATAACCGAATAGTTATGGCACAAAGGAGCGTTTGGATGATTTTTTACGTGGTAGAATTATCGGCCGTCTGGAATGTGGGCGTACCCAACTGGAAGTATCAGACGAACTTGGAATTGCGCAGAGGTTCATCTCCAGGCTTTGGCAACGATTCCAAGATGATGGTAATGTGAGTAGACGTTACAGCACAGGTCGCCCCAGAGTTACAATGCCGAATGAGGACCGGTATTTGGCAGTTACTGCCAAAAGAAACAGGCGGAGCACAGCCTCAGACCTGTCTCGTCAGCTCTCTTCAGCCACTGGTACAACAGTTTCAAGGCAGACCGTGTACAGACGCTTAGGGCAGATTGGTCTATATGCTTGTAAACCTGTTAGATGCGTTCCACATACTGCAACTCACTGTCGCGTGCGGTTAGCCTGGAATAGAGATCATGCATTGTGGACACCGCAACAGTGGGCTTGTGGGATGTTTTCCAACTAGTCCAAGTCCTTTAGTCCAACTAGTCCTTTAGTTTGCAGTCTGATTCTCGCCGGACCTTCATATGGAGAGCTCCAGGTACCCGTTACCACCAAGAAAACATCATTGAACGACACCATTACGGTGGTGCAGGAGTGCTCGTTTTGGGTGGAATTATTCTGGGTTCCAGAACTGATCTGCAAGTTCAAATTGGAACCATGACAAGCCAAATCTATCGGGATGTCATTCTGGAACAACATGTACGCTTGTTTCGGGGCGCCATGGGCGCACAACTTGTGTTGACGGATGACAACGTCTGTCCTCACCGTGCAAACATCGTAAGCGAATGCCTTCAATCGGAGGATGTCACCCGTATGGACTGGCTAGCATTCTCCCCGAGCTTGAATCCAGTAGAGCACGTGTGGAACATGCTAGGCCGATGAGTTGCAGCCCGTCAACCTCCTCCTACATGTCTAAAGGAACTTCGGAGAGCATTGCATTTTGAATGGTGTAATATCCCCCAAGATGAGATCGGTAATTTGATAGTCAGCATGTCTAGGCGTTGTACGGACTGTATTGCATCGTCTGGGAGACATACAATGTATTAACAATCATACCAATCATGTAATATTGTTTTTTTGTTAAAAGATGTTTTGTGTAATTTGCTCCAGGGAGAAGAAATCGCTTATTTTTTATCCTTAATTTATGGACATGAGTGTACTTGAGTATACAGGGTGGTTCAAAACTATATGTCAAGAATGCAAAGGCAGGTAGAGGGGAGTTAAATAAAGAGATTTCGTATAAGAATGTGTGTGCGGTAATGTCGCTTTGTGCGGGTAGTGAGCGCTGATGAGTGCGGCTTATGAAAGTGCGGTGCTATTTGTTTTTTTCATTTCCCGCACGGATCTCGAGCAGCATGCATCGTTACACCAATGCGGAGCTAGCCGACATGCATTTCATGTATGGGACTGCACAAAGAAATGGATTAGCTGCTTAAAGGATGTACAAGGCGCGATTTTCGGCTGGAAATAGCCGGATCGTAGAACATTCGAAAGTCTTCATTGGGAGTTAAGCACGAGTGGATCGTTTTATGCGTCCAGATTTGATACTGGCAGTGGAAGACATCGTAGAATTTCTGCAATGGAAGAAAGAATGCAAAACACAATAGGGAAAATCCTTCGAGCTGGAGAGATCTAGGACGTGCGTTGCGTGTGAGCCATGCAATTGTTTTGAAGACTTTACATGAAGACGGAATGCATCCGAATCATTCACAGAGAGTGGAAGCAATGACCACTGACGATTATTTTCTGCGTCTCAACTTTGCCCGTTGGTACCTACAGCAGTCTGCAGGCAATCAAAAACGTTCCCTGGATGTTTTATTCACTGATGAGGTTACCTTTACGCGGTCGGGTATGTTTAACATCCATAATTCTCACCTGTGGTCTCATGATAACCCACATGGCACGATAACACACGCCTACAAAGGAAGGTTTCCCATTCATGTTTGTGTAGACATGTGTGCAATAACTTTGTAAGACCGTACATTCTACCTAGTCTTTTAACTGGCCACACGTATAGCATCTGGTTACAGGAGGTCTTACCTGAATTTTTAGTCGATGTTGCTACAGCTGTTTGCAGATGAACGTGGTTCCAGCAAAAGGAGCCCCAGCTCATTTCACCCGGAACGTCAGAAGTCACCTGGACGCTGTCTACGGCCAGCACCAGATAAGACGAGGCGGACCAGCTCCCTGGCTACAGTGTTCTGATTTAACCTGCTTGGATTTCTTCTTTTGGGGTCATATTAAAAGCCTCAGGTAACATCTGCAGAAGATCTTGTGGCCGGCTTGTATGTTGCTGCTGGACATATGCTTGGCATGCATGACGTCATATCTAATGTACGCCGATCCATGCTGCGCCGCTGTGAATCTTGTATCGCTGTTGGTGGCCGCTCCTTCGAGCATCTATAGTAAACCGTTAATAATTTTTTTTTTGTCTTTACTTATTTTTTCAGTTTCCTGTGATTTATATTGCTTTACGTGCTAGCACTTTAATGCGTCATTACTGAACACACATTCCTATACGAAATCTGCTTATTTAGATCCCCTCTACCTGCCTTTACATTTTTGACATATAGTTTTGAAACACCCTGTGTCTGCTTTTGACATACCAAATTTATCAAAATTATAAGTTAAAGAATATTAAACTGAAGTAAATGTTAAAGAAGTATCATTAAATGAAATTATGGGAGAAAAAAATTAAGCTCAAATTATCCTAATTTATTTCAACCCATCCCTCAAGCAGATCAACAAATTTGAATTTCTGGAGCAGTTCACTCTAAAAAAATCGGAATTTACAATTAAATTTTTCACTTTTCGTCAAAATTTACATAATTATTTTTTAGAATGAATATAAACTGTTGCTAAATATAACTATAGAAACCAAAAGATTACGTGAGAAGTTATTTTGAATTTAAATATCGTAATTTAAAAAAAAATTAATTTCTAAAGTAAAAACTGCTAAAATAAAAACTAGGTGTGTCATCTAAAGCACTTTTATAGTTGAAAGTACATATTTGCGACCCATGATTGCGAAAACAAATACGGAATAAGACTTAGAAGCAGCGCATATTCTAGAAGATTAAATAATATTATTTTCTTTAATATTTAGTTCTTACTACGATTTCAAACTTAAAGCTTTGCAACGTCTCGTATACTTTAATAGCATAAACTATCTAGATGTTGAAAGAATATGTGAAGAATTATCTTAACTACGACAGAGTCAAACGAAGGGCGTAAGGACCTTTTTATTAACCCAGATAAAATTTAACAGATTTCACTGACTCGTGCTTACGAAAGCCAACACTTTTGACTTAACTCAAAAAAGTAACGATTAACTTAAAAGTAAATGAAGTTAATATTAGCCTAATAGCTTCACAAATTACTTAATGCGTAGGCTGGATCTGACTTATAAAAAGCGACGTAAAAAAGCCTAATGACAAGAAGCGCTCAACGCTGCAGAAATCTAATCACTAGTAAATCAATGATAGTAACGTGGTCTTTAGGCAGGCAGAACACGCTCTAAATTCACCTTTCAAAACCTTCCCTTAAATAATAACTTCTTTCTACCTTATTTGAATACACGCGCGATAGATCATTTACAGCTTTATATCTATTTCAATGACTGTAGTCATAAAATTTATCTTACCACTATTTTACAAAATCTAATTTTAATATTTCTTTTAAACGCTTAAGATACCAATTGAAAGTAATTTTCTCTTTAAGAAATTAAGTGCTAGGAAAACAGAGGTATTTGATTAAAAAAGTATATTGTTAAGGAATTAAATTTATTTGGATTAAAGTCTTAATATGTACTTCATATGTATCGGCTTAATTTCATAGATGACTTTAAAATGCTGTATATGGTGTATTCGGGACAATTACTAATTTCGTGTTCATTTATGTCGATGAGCATATGTTGCGGTAACATACGATCCGATGCATTTTTAGGTAACAAGTAATTCATTTCTTCAATGTTTTACGGTAGATAGCAGAAACACATGGGAATACACATATATTGTTGCTTTTTTGCTTTTTCATTACGTCTGGCACAGTGGAAACCTTTACACGAACATTTAAATAAATTTGCTGTCTAGACTTCTATTGTTGATGCAAGGACAGACAGGTATTATTTGACGAAAATAAAAACTTTTGAAATTTTTTGTCACTATTTTCGTTCATGATCTTTCCAAGGCGAAAGTACTTATAGCTGGCATATTATTTTAACATTACATCTATTTCTTTTAAGAAGCTTTGGAATATTATATTTAAAATAAAAATACAGCTAACATAGCTTCATTCTTTTTTAGCACTACTTACAAAAATAGTAACACTATAAAAAATAATTTAAAATATTATCAAGTAAATATTTTAATAACTGATTACATTTATGTAATTACTTTAAGATAAAGCATCTCGTATACAGGTACATTATGAAAAAGAGGAATACTGTGAGTGCTTATCTGATAATCTTTGCGCTTTCTTTGTGAGGAAAAGGGAGAGTACAATAAAAAGTACAATAACAACATTTTCCTTAAATGAAAACTGATATTTTGGAGAGAAATAAAGATACTTTCTAATTCTGTGTTTTTAACTTCATTTCATGAAATGTTATGGAAAACTAAACTTTCGAATGTTGACTTTTAGTGTTTAGTAAATTTTAGTATCTTTCCCACAACAAGATTAAAATTTCTACGTATTAAATTTCCCAGAATTTATAAATCATTCTGAGAAATATGTATGAACGGAATGAAAAATACTAGATGTGCTCAAAATCTCAGACTCTAAATCTTTCAGTTTACATTGGGAATGGTAGTACAATTTCATAACTACCATTTTGATCATATTATCTTGAAAGAGGAAATTCCAGTTTGATTAACAGCTGATATCTTTTACGAATCATTTGTGGTTCTGCAATCAAATCCGTCTAATTCCTAATAACTTATTCACAATCTTATCTTTCGTTCACTTTGCGGCCATCTGTAGGAGTATCTACGTAATCCACTTTGCTGAAAACGCCTCTCTACTCTAACAGAGCCCAGATGGCGCCCATCTGTTTAAAAGGCTGCGTTTATGCATTCCGTGCAGCTTCATGAGCCCAGTATCTGAGTAAATAATGAGGGAAGCAGAATGTCTAGGGTTGAACTCATCTTTTTCAGCAAAAAAAACCTAATATAAGCGAAGATTTCGTGGACTCGCGTATGATTGAAATTCGCGTTAGAGGAATGAAGCATTTACAGATATGTTAAAATCTTGACTATATTTCGGAATGATACTCAACGGAATTTTAGACTGTTGGCCAAGTCAAGATGCAACTTCTCCAGACTCTCGAATTTGGGTTTAATGTATAATAATAGAGAAGATGTACCTCGTTGTAGCAGCGTTTGCTCTAAGTATAATTTTTGTTTAACTGCAGTGTGAAATAACATTAAAAAATTAATACCACTTAAAAGAAAAGTATGTGATATCGCAACATCTGCAATATTCAGTGTATAAACATAAATTCTTCTATAGTTAAGCTAAGTACAAAATGTATCTGCAGTGCCAAAAGTTATATGAAAGATGATCAGATGTAAGACGAAAATTAGAAAATATTCAGAGAAGAGAATATACAAGATATCTGATTTCTTGCTGCATATTCAGTTAAAAAAAGAAACTGGAAATATCTTTACTCAAACCCAAGCAGCCTATTATAGCATCCCTCCTTTGTAAAATGTATTATGCTTCTTAACGATAAAATATATTAAGTGAATTCCTTCTATACTATAGTCATCTGATTTAAATTTTCATGACATGGGATGTTTATTTTTCAACCTCACAATACCGAATACATACTGTTCGAAACTTTAGAAGGCATAGACACTTTCTTTAGAATTTATATATGCACTTTTTTATATCTCTCTTGCATTTGCTGTTTATGCCCTAAGGCTAAAATATTCAACATGATTATGAAAATGATGGATTTGTTTCCCAAGAATGGTCTTGGAGAAAACGGTCGTTAAAGAGTCTTGGAATAATATTCAAGAAGAGATATTTCCAAATGGTTAAAACTTCTTGGAAGGCATTTTGTTAGAATCATTGATAAATAAATTAAATTCAGCTGCTTTTTAACATATTGAAAGAAATTTGTTGTCGTGTTAAAAATAATTCTTATGAAAAGGAAAATCTAACAATATTGTTGGGTGCGTACGAGTTCGTTATGGATTTAATGCACAAGTCGTAAAAAGTTAACAAAAATTTATTCTTTCCGCAAGAAATAAATCAAAATGCTGAAATATTTCTTCAGAGATATTCGCACAATATCACAATATCTCAAGCGTTTAGCAAAAACTCAGCTCAAAACAGATAAAATAATTCTATCTAACAGCGAAATAGCTACAATCAATAACAGCAATAAGTAAACAAACAGCAGTTCGCTTTTTACAGCTACATCTACAATAACAACAACTGAGAAGAGGTGTTTCAATTCCGCTTTTATAAGCTTTTTAATTATCACTAGAACAATCTCGATTTTTCCAGATTTTTCTGGATGGCAACAGTAATTACGAGATATTTATTTATTAAACATTAAATGCACGTTCGCTTTTATTTTTATTTTTCCGACGTAGCTTTCTCTTCAAAAATCATCTGCTTTGCCGGGAAAATAAACCAATTTTAATTACAACTCTAAATAAATATCCAAATAAATATGAAATCCGTAACACTGCACCCTTCCCTAAGACTGCACGTCACGGGCAGTATAATCCTTGGACAGGAAGCCAAACTTAATACTAACGCATCAATGCTATAATAAACATTACGTTACAATAACAAAATAAACAATAACTGCAATAAGTAACTTTCAGCAAATAAATTACTATCAAACGCTAAATACAGTTCAAATACTACCAAATAGTTAATACAAATACTTACAAATACTTACAAATGAAATACAAATACAAATACTTACAAATCAAATACAAATGCAAATACAAATACTTATCAGATACAAATACTAAATACAAGTAAGACCATGGTCTTATACTATTTACATTATTATTTACAATTATATACACTACGTACTATGGCCATAGTAATGAACTAATCTGTCGTAATGAACGACTTTAGGTTTAGAGTTCGATGACTTACGGATCCGAACCACGATGTCATTCAGCCTGTTTAGGACTGTGTAAGGACCATCCCAAGGTGACTGTAGTTTGAGAGAAAGTTTTTTTCTACGAGTCGGATTCCATAACCACACCTTGTCTCCTTCGTTGAAACGATGTCCAGTAGCTCTCGTGTCGTAGCGGGTCTTCATCTTCTCCGTCGCCAAGTTGACTTGCTCTCGTGCAAAGTTGTGCATCACTTCAAACCGGGCCTGGAGATCTTGAAGGTATTCCTCAGGAGATGGAATCGCACTCGGAGGGCAACCAAACAAAAGATCAGATGGCAGACGAAGGTCACGACCGAAGAGCATCCGAGGTGGGGAATAGCCGGTAGTTTCGTGGACAGCACTGCGGTAAGGTAGTAAAAATAGTGGCAAATTCTTGTCCCAGTCCTGTTAATTTCTGGAAACCACTAATGAGATGGTACTGAGGATGGTTCGATTAAACCTCTTTACCATACCGTCCGACTGGGAATGTAAAGGCGTCGTTTGGGTTTTGTCAATGCCGAGTAGCTTGCAGAGTTGTTTGACTACAGTCGAGGTAAAATCCCTTCCCTGATCGGAATGTAACTGAAGAGGGACTCCGAATCTGGAAATCTTCGGTCCTTTCCGACTTGCACAGGCATAGCATGATCGGTACCACTTTTGCACGTCATCCTTTGTATTATTCCAGTAGAAACCCTCCGAACTCTCTGCAAGGTCTTCATTATTCCGATGGCAGCTGCTACTCCCAAGATTTCGGATCCCGGACATCCTTAAAAAACTACATAGCAGCCGTGCAGGAGGTCACTTCGCAATAATGAAGACCTTGCAGGGAGTTCGGGAGCGTTTCTACTTTGGGAAGGGGGCAGTGCTACGGATTTCATATTTATTTCGCTATTTATATCGTCCGTCTTATTTTCCCTGCTCCGGAGTGTTCGGCAGTTCCTTCGCATGTGTCCTATAGCACTGCAGTTCTAGCACTTTAAAGTCGGTTTCTTATTTCTAATATACCGTTGCAAGGCATTCACTTTTCTGGATAAATCATCTAAACGAACCATCAACTGATCCACTGGCTCGTGGACTCGCACAGCTTTGACTGGGTGGTGACCTCTACGAGTTGCTTGCTGAGCTACCTCAAATTTCATGGCGTACACTAGAGCCCTTTTATACCCTTCACATCTGCCATTCGTAGTGCTTTCTATATTTCAGGATCCCGGATGCCGTCGATAAAGTACTGCAGCGACAGGATTTCCCTTGTTTCTGTCGGACACTCCGAAAAGGCGAGGTGAGACAGCCTTTCAACATCCGTGGCGAGCTTCTGGAGTGTTTCCGTAGGCTTCTGTTGACGGGATTTTAGCTGCAGCCTGCTATAATCTTTTAAACACTTCTCCCCAAAACGCAGCTCTATAGCACCGGAAAGAGCTTCGAAATCTAAACTTTTGTTTTCGGGAAGAGTCTGAAGGATATCCGCTGCGTCTGCTCTCAGAGTAGCGGCAAGGTGACAGGCCTTAGCTTGGGAATCCATTTGCTTCCGCAACTATAGAAAATTGAGTCTTATATACTTGCCATTAGGTCTTCTCATCATATGTCGATAGCTTGAGAGGGACGAGCAGGCATGGGTAAAACTGCAAATCCATCGGTACTGCTCTTTGCCGCCGCTACGAATTTCTTTAAGATATCAACTTCTTTGGCAACTGCGGAAACTTTGTCATCAATTTGTTGTTCCACTGCAGAAACTCTTTCTTGAATTTGTTCTTTCACAGCAGGAAATTCTGTAATCGATTTGTTGTTCTACGGCAGAAACTCTCTCTTCTATTAGTTCTTTGACAGGAGAAACTTTATTTTCAACCGCGTCTATTCTGCCTTCCATAGTCTCAAATTTATTTTCTATTATGCAAGTAATTTCCTTTTTCATCTCTCCTTGATTTGCTTTAACGGCTCTCATTTCTTCTTTAACGGAGACTTAACCAACTTATATCTTTTCTTGAACAGCTTTCATTTCTTCCTTAACGGATTCTTGACCAGCTTCCATCTTTTCTTTAACGGATTCTTGGCCAGCTTTAATCTCTTCTTTAAATGCAGCAAAGGCTGCCATAAACTGCCTTAATTGTTCTTCCATTGCTCTAGTTAAAGGCATTCAGTCCCACTTCTGACACCAAAAATTGTTATTTTATCTGTTTTAAACAGCTAAACGTTTGAGATATTGTGATACTCTGCAAATATCTCTGAAGAAATATTTCAGCATTTTGATTTATTTCTTGTGGAGAGAATAAAATTTTGTTAACATTTTACGACTTGTGCATTCAATCCATAACGAACCCGTACGCACGCAACAATATATTATGATAGCAAATATAAGTATTCAAAAAATAATCGAAGAAACTTCAGATAACATGAGTATATTCACATATTTTACGGTAGTAATTATCAACCTGTAATGAAATCAAATTTCTTACATAAAATTTAGCTCCTCGTTTCCAATCCCATTTTCAAAATTTAACTTGTTTAAACTTTAAAAGCTAATATGTGAATATGGAAAAGACTAAATCGTAATAATAATGAGAATGTGCCTACGTTGCTGTGACACGTTTATCATTTTATAGCAGAAGTTTTTATAGCCATGATTAAGGTCATACTTAAACGATAAAAATATAATAAAAAGTAAAAAAAAATAAATTAAATTAAAAAAAGGCCCCTCCCAAAAATCTGAAAGGTTTCAGATTTTAAATTACGTCCAAAGCTGCGTTTCGTTTAACGTTTTGTGTGTTATTATTTACTAAATATCATGTTCTACATGCTCAAACCATAAAATGCAGTTCAACAGCAATATCGCAAAATAATTTTAAAGTGGGCATATCTTTAGAACTTTCGATATACAGTATCGCGAGCTGGAGATCAAAATGTCTTTTTTTCATACAGTATTGCTATTGCTCGCTTTGAAATCGTTGAGCTTGTTAATCAAAAATTTGTTAAAAGTTTTACAAAATGAGAAATCCATAATAAAACACATTTCAAATTCCAAATTGAGGCTTCCAGATGCGCATATTCGATGGAAGATTACGTTATTCAAAATTTGATGGCCGTAGGTACCATTGGTTTACCACAAGTGGGAAATATACATACATTTATGCAGATGTTTCATTATTTAATTTCTTTAAATGTAATACAAGGCTATAATATTTGTTGGCTACAATTTGAAAAGTGATATGCCTTTTATAGTGATTGAAAGCAAAATGCCAAAACGAAATTAATAACCCTTCTGTTCTAACGCCCTTTGTACTAAAAAATGAATCTTTTAAATAAAAGGATATATTAAAGATATTTTACACATTGGAACTTGACCAAATCAAAATAGAACTTGATGAACTAATACATAAAATGTTATTATTAAGTGAAGTTTACTTTATTAAAATTTATTAGTTAAAGGAAAAATTTTAAACGTAAATTAAAAAAAGAATTTGTAGGCATTTGTATATAATTGCATATACTACACAGTACAAAGAAATAACTGATGCGTAAATTATACACCATAAATATAATTATTTCGTTAATAAAAATTATGGAATAAAAGGGAAATTGTAAACGCATATTAAACATTTCAAGTAATTTTTACTTTGCTACTTACCATTCCGGGGAAAATAAATAGTAAAAACAAAATTCGCTGTCATAATATAATTTATAAAAATAAACTGAGAGCTGTAAAAAAATGGAAATAGCTTTACTATCGACTTGTTGGCTGGACCTGTTTTAGAATAATTTTTCAAATAGTTTACGAAAGAAATTCTTTCCCATCTCCAAGAGGTACAAATAAAAAGGTATTTAATCAAAACTATTTAACCCATAATTTACATGCATATATTTCTATTAAATTCAGCGAATGTATATCTTAGAATACAAATGTTGTATTTCCGTTTCCTCTTTAGCAGATTAAACAGGGCTGACGTATGCTTGATACAAGATTATTAATATGTGTATAACGCATAATTCCTGTTCTCAGTTATTGTCCTCGACTTATCACTCTTTGCTGAAGTACTGCAGCTCATTTTGCAGTTTTCGTTAATGACAAATGCTGCCCTGAAAGCTTTTGAGTGAATTAGAAAGATTATGTATACTTATAATAAAAAATGGGGTGACTTAAGCCTGTTTGCCTCATGGGAAACAAACACTTTGTTCCCCACACTGCACGTGATAGATTCAAAGCAGCTGTCCAGTTAGGAGGAAATCCAAAGCTAATTTCAAGAACTATACACTTTAGTTGCGTGCGCCTTTCATACGTCACGCAACTCGAAACTTGACATGTTGGGACATGCAATCGGGAACATAAGAACTGCTACTCATTTGTATGCGACTGACGTATAGGGATTGTGCCAAACTCTGGGGCATAATAATGCACTTTTCCGAATTTATTATCATTCAGTTTATGATTCATAGCATGATATTTACAGAAAAATGTACAAGATATGGATAGAATTCAGAGGCAGCAGAAAAATTAAAACTAAGTCTGCAAAAGCTGCAGAACAGCGCCAAGGCTTTCTAACGTATTTCCTCTATCTTCTTTTTTTCTTTACACAAAACAACTGCAGATAAGATTGCTTTCTATTTATATGTAAGCAAAATTATTTTGAAAGCAAAACTATACTCACCGCATTGAATGAAAACAATTCTTTTTTAAGAACAAAATTATATTTACTCATTTATATATTCTACGTCCTACATGTCACACAATATCCTTAAAATTAAAAAAAAAGATCCATGTAATTTGAATGAATTAGTACCTATTTAATCAACAGAGTTCATTAATAATGAAAATAATGAATTCCGTTACTATACACCCGCAGATAATGCTAAATTTTAAAAATGTGTTTTCTGTCTGATGATGTAGTTTATCGAAATAGCAAAATAAATCTAATTAAATCTCCGACTGCATTTCATTTCATATGTAGTAGGTGGACTGTAATAATGACAAGAGCAAATAATTAAAAATAAACAAAAAGTCTCATTTTGAAGGTTTCAAAAGCAAAATGAAGAAAGATATCATAATTAAGTCTGGGATTTTAATAAAACGTTTTACAGTCGCCGCAATACTTATTGGTTTTACATTCTGTGTTTTACATTCTTTCTGTTTGTAGCTCGGAAGGTTTGAGGTTTTAAACGATGTAATTAATTTCAATCAAACAGCTGCAAAATTTGATCCTTTTCTTAATAATTCATTTTAAAATTTATTTCTTGTAAAAAACAATAGCTTACAATGATTTCTAATAAAATATTTTCTTATGTTTTGTTTGTTTAATAGAATAAATCATTTAAATGCTTTTAACAGTAAAGGGACTTTTTTTCTGAAACCAGAATTTTTTATATTTTATAAATGGATTTGACCTAAAAGCTCATGAACATTGAGAATGACAAAATCGCAGGGCATAATTTGTGCATAAAAAATTGCAAAGCAGGAGTTTTGGAACTGTACTTTGATATTTCTCATACCGAAAAATATTCATTATATAAATCGTCCCCATTTCGTCGAAAACTGTTAACTAGAGTTTAAATCACACTACAATGGAGCCTCGGTTCCGGAACGGCTCTTATCACAAGCCAGTCGGTTTACAAATGAGTCTCGAGATACGAGCACTCAAGTATAATAATACTTGAATGATTTTTATAGGTGTTTCGAAGTAACTCCTGATACAGTATTTACACTCAGCAACTTTTACAGAAATCTCTAAAATTTTTTGTTGAGTAACTCTCATTAGCAGAGTCAGACAGCAAATGAAGTACAAGACCACTAATTCGACATGTAGGAGATTGTGGTGAACTTACGTTGCAAACAGAGATTTTGATGGCTTTAACATGGACATTTTTATTTTTGTTTTTGTTATTTACAATATTGCATCTGTAGGTAAAACAGTGAGCTTGGAAATTAACCACGAAGAAGTAGAAAAGTATCTATAGTGCTACGAGTCCAACAAGAAATAAATGGAACAACTTCATAAATAGCAATTACAGACGACTGTGACGAAATGACTTTTGAGGAACAGAAAGAAAGAGGATCCTAGTTCTTCAGTCCGTGAAATCTATCAAAAAAGTTGGAGTAAGGTTTAAAGTTTCTTGTAACGATATCACCCCGATAAAGCAGTAGCAAGTAGAAGCAATTTCACTGAGAATGTCACTTTTCACTTTAAAGCATTTTAAAAGGCAGACAACTGCAAGTCACACTGAACAAAGTTTGAGTCAAACGAGGCCTACTGATTTTCAAGGAAAGTCGAATGCAACTAATTTACAAGAAAAAAAATAAAATATAACTCAGTTAAATAGCTGTTTGATGTTTTTATGGGACTAAGAAAAATTAAATCCTGTCTCGTTAAAAGAAAAGGGGTCTCGTTAAAAGCATAGCACACCAGGATGTCCACTAAAAAAGAAAAAAAAGCGTTGATATCCGCAAAATGCAAAATTAGACATTTGTGACACAAAAAATAGTATTTAAAATAAATCGTACGATTGAAAATGATAATAATAAAAATAATAAATAGCATCAGCACACATACAATGAATAAAATTTACAACTAAAAAAAAATTGCATAATGTAATCAAGCAAAACTTTGTGAGACACATTAGGTAAAACACTTTACATCAAACTAAAGTTAGGTATTAGTTACATACATACAACAATTGTTACATATGCATAATAACATCATTTTCCTTAGTACTGAGCTGCATTAACACCAGTATGGTACTTGGAGTTGTAAATAATAATTTATTGTTATTAGAAGAAATATTACTGAAGAACTGTCTTCAAAATGGTATCAAAAATCCTGCCTTTTCGTTAGTTTCCCACATTTGCATATTCAATTTCCTTCAAAGAAATCGTTTTAATATTATAGAAACTTTCCGCGTTCTGTAATAACTTAAGGTAGGAATAAAATCTATAAGGTTTCAGATTTTAAATTACGCCCAAAGGGGCATATTTTAGCGTTTTGTGTATTACCTTTATTTATTAAATATCATGTTCTTCGCACTTAAACCACAAAAATCAGTTCAACACCAATATCGCAAATTAATTTTAAAATGAGTAAAAAGGCTTTTTTCCCGTAGAGTGTTACAATTACTCGCTTTTAAATCGTTTGAGTTTGTTCATCAAAAATACATTAAAGTTTTACAAAATATGAAATAGATAATAAAACAAATTCAAATTCCAAATCTACGCTTCCAGATGCTCATATTCGGGTGGAAACGTACGTTTTTCAAAATTGGATGGCTCTAGGTACCGTTGTTTTATCCCATTTGGAGAAATATACATACATTTATGCAGATTCTTCATTATTTAATTTCTTTAAATATAATTCAGTGCTAAAAGATTTGGTGGCAACAGTTTGAAAAGTGATTCAGACTTTTAACGTTTCCGACGCAAAATCGCAAACGAAAACAATAGTCCTTCTGGGACAAAGCCCCTTTGGACTAATAAAAATCTAACCCTAACTCAGATTCCGAAAACAGGTTGTTACCTGCTTTCTTGCATCTCCATTAAACTATTCTTCTTGCCATTTTACACTCATGGACAAAAAAATTAGCGCACCAAGAAATAATTGCGGGATCGTAACGAAACTTGCAATGAAGGTACATGTCGGGGAGATATGCAAATGATTAGAAATGCAGCCTGATTGCGCATTACGTATAGCCGGTAGAGGGCGTTGAACGTCGTACTCTGTGGAGTATAAAACAGGTAACCAAAGCTTTGTTTGAGATTGCTGAATCATTTACAAAGGAAGAGCTGAGGTAGACATGCCATTACGTTGTGTTTGAAGACAATATGAGCAGTTGTCGCAGTTTGAGAGGGGGAGAATCGTCGGGATGATGGAAGCTGGGTGTTCAGCCAGGCGAGTAGCTCGTCAATTAGGCCGCTCTGATTGTGTTGTGAGGAGGTGCTGGGACCAGTGGACCCGAGAGATGTCATGTACACGAAGACCAGGCCCAGGACGTCCTCGACAGACCAGTTGTCGAGAAGACCGCCACATCGTAAGAAATGCACGCGTACAACCAACTGCTTCATCGACCGCCACCCAGGCACAGGCAGCACCTTCACTAGGGGCCCCTGTGTCTTCTCAAACCATACGAAGGCGCCTGGCGGAAGAACAATTGGTATCGCGGCACCCATTACGTGTGCTGTTCTTGATGTCCACCCATCGACACTTCGTTTGGAGTGGTGTCGAGTACGAGGAAACTGGACTGCAGCGGAATGGAACCAGGTCGTCTTTAGCGACGAATCCAGCTTCAGTCTCGGCAGTGATGACAATCGTGTTCGTGTGTAGAGAGCCCGCGGTGAACGTCTCAATCCTGCCTTTGCTGTACAGCGACACATCGCTTCCACAGCTGGTGTGATGGTATAGTGGTGTGATGGATTCCACAGCTGGTGTGATGGACCGTGCATTGCTTACAATACACGGTCACCCCTAGTATTGTTCCTTGGCACCATGACAGCCCAGCGATATGTACATTAAATCCTGCAACCACATGTGTTGCCACTCATGCAACGGCTCCCAGGAGCCATTTTTGAACAAGACAATGCGCGGCCTCATACAGCAAGGGCGTCACAAGACTGTCTCCGCACTGTTACTACCCTTCCTTCGCCTGCCCGATCCTCAGATTTGTCTCCAATCAAGCATATCTGGGATCATTTGGGACGATGAGTTGGGCATCTCACGAGTTTGAACGAACTAGAGCCAAGGTTACAGCAACTATGGAACGAAATGTCTCCAGACGTCATACAGAACTTGTATGACTCAATGCCCGATCGTATCGCATCGTGCATTAGCGCTAGAGGGGGTCCAACGGAGTATTAACTCCTCCGTTCTTTTGCCTTTTTTTCTGAAATAAATTATCCTTTTTCTTTGATTTTCTTATCATTTACTTATATCAAAGTAGTCATTACGCATGTAAAATTTCGTTTCATTTTGACGACTCCTTCTTGGTGCGCTAATTTTTTTGTCCATGAGTGTACTTTGAACTCTTTCAGAACCAAATGTTTGATAATTATCCTTAAAAAAGGATTGTAATAACGATATCATTCAAAACTGATGCAGACATCGCAAGCGAGTTAATCAATTCATTATAAAGAACATCAGAATGACCACGAATCAGAACGTTTGTCAACCCCTGTATGGATGGAAAACTATTTTTATCTCCAAAATACTAAGCCTTCTATTTGCGTAGGATGCTGAAGCTTCTAAAACACTTCAATTGTCACTAAAAACTTTATCAGTGTCGATATCTTGTGAACCTTCTAGATTAATGATTATCCAGTTTAAAGCTTCGTTTATTGATTCCAATTCGACTTAAAAGTCTGAAAAAGTACCCTCGAATCGAAATTCCGTTTCCACCATAACATTACTGGACAACACTATAAATGTTTCACATATGTTATCTTGCGTGTTTGAACCGTCAGTGAAAGTTTTATTCCTTGACCATTTTTATAACCACAGTGCCAAAAAAACTTGATTTTAGCTGGACGTAAAGATTCTTTTACGATTTAGGATCTTCATCACGGTTTTTCTTATTTCTTTGGCAGAAATATTTGTTATTTCTGTGAAAAGAAGAATGCACCATTTTATAATTTTGGCTTTAAAAGTGATAGGTGTTACTCCAGAAAGACTTTTGAAATCCCATCGGTACAGTTATACAACTTTTAGCGAAAGCAATCTTTGCATTTGCGTTAGCTTATAAAGCTACTATACCGGTTACTTTGTACCAAACAGAACAGCTATAATATCATTCTTTCTAAACCTTCTAAATCTCTACAAAATTTCCTTTTCAAGCCATGTCTATCTAAGGAAAATCTGTTTAACCTTTTTTTTTATTACATTTATCGTTTCATTTTACTAGAAGTAACCACCAATGCAAGTTTAGGATCGATAATAAATAAACATCAAATATTTAATCACAATACAGTTTTTATTGGGATATCATTCCGATGTGATCTTGGTTATACATTTAACCTATAGTCAGGAAAAGTTAGCAAATGGATCTTATAGTGATACTAAATTCAGGTTTATATAACCGACGCTAGTCATGGATTTATATGTACATTTTTATACCTTTTTACAGTATTGTTACCTTATTCATCATACAGTACAGTAAAATCAGATAAATAATGTTTGCTCAATGTAAGAATATTTGTTTGGCAGTTTAATGCTTTAATCTTACTAGCACAGACGGCTACCATAAATAATTAAAAGCTGACTATGTTAATTAATTCTTTTATTTTCATGAACATTACATTTACCACTGTAACAACCACATCTATCACTGTAACAACATTACATTTGCCTAGAACAAATCCAAATATTAGAGTAAATAAGATAGGTAGTTACAGATGAGATAGTATGCTAAACGTCGATTTATAATTTTATCAAGAATTTTTCCCGAAGCTGGCAAGAGGCAAATTGGCCAATAGGCAGCCGGATCATTGAATAAAGTTTACGAAATAAAATCAAATCGGGTATTTTCCAGCAAACAGGAAAATAACTATTATTTAAACAGGCATTAAAGATATTTGTGAATGATGTGGAATTTACAATTATCATTTCATTGAAGATGTCCAGGGTAATCCGTTATCCGTAATGGGATCACGATTAATTTTAATATATAAAAATACACACTAAAAGTTTTCTTCTGCAAAATTAAACCGCCTTCAGAATTTATCAAAAACCTTGCTTCTATTCTCATCTCAGTGTGACTTGGCAAATCTTCTGAAATTATATTTTAAGAAAATAACTGTATATTGAAATGATTACTTAATTTACCATTGTTACACTCACAATATTTTCGTAATCTAGCACACAAGGATGAGGTTTTGATATTTGTAGACTAATCAATGGTTTCCATTGATTAGTCTACAAATATAGATTAGTTACATTACAAATATAGATTTCCATTGATTAGTATACAATACTGCTCTAAATACGTTTTCAGATAAAAGGTTTTAAAACAAGTTTCTCGTTTTCGATGTTCTTCTGTAAAGAAAACTTTCACGGGCAGTATATTTTATTTTCAAATATAATTCAAACATTATTCCTTTGTAAATGTTTTAAAAATGAACGATTTATTTACGACAAAGGTTGCATATAACATTTGCACTATTTTAAACTTATGGGCTTAATGGGCTGTTTTATTCTCAAAGGAATAATACCTATATATTGAAAAGGCACTATGTTTCTTTATAAATAAAAATATCTGTAGCTACAATTTAATGTAAGTATCAGATACAATGTTTATTTATATGTCAGCAGGACTCACTGGGAAATCCAGCGAGTCAATGCAGATTAAAGGAGAGGAAAGGAGAAGGATTTCTTCATTTTCCTCCGTTTCCCTTTGCCAGCTTTCTTTCTACTTCGAAGATTCAAGTCTACGTGACCACTTAGCATTAGACACACTACCTGCATTTACAGTGCCAGAACGGGTCACGAAGTCACATTCAGTTCGCGAATTTTATTCTGAAAATGGTGGAGTTATTTTCTTTTATTTAAAGACCTTGTTCGCTTTAGGGCTTCTTGTTGGGAGATCGTTCTTCGCGTGGGTTGAATAACTGGAAGCCAAAAGATTTAGTATTTTTTCTTTGCTTTTAAAAGTTCTAAGACAAAAGCCGTGGAGAAATCATACTAAGAGGCAGTATAAAGGAGATGAAAGTGATGCCAGCTTCCGATCAAGCACATAAGCGGAATAGAAATGCTTCTTATTCCCTTCAACCGGAAAAAAAAAGTCATGGCTGAAACTAACAGAAAATACACAGATCAGAGAGATTTAACATAAAATGCAGAAGGTCATTATATAGTCATTATACAGTCGTTAGATTCTTTTTTTTAAAGGCGATTTTAAAAGACTTAACCAGCATTAAGAAGTGAACCGAGATTTTCAAATTGCTAGATGATTGCGCAATAATATATAGGAGGAAATAATTTAACTCCTCACAACCTTCACAGAAATGTCATAAAATTTCGTAATTTTTAAGTAACGAAATTACGTCGCACTCGAGACCTAATTAATTATAAAACTGAAGAACGATATTATAGCAAAAAAATAGAGGAAATAAGTAAAAAGCACATTGAAGTCTATTAAATTAAACAAGTGGATCGATATTTTGTACGAAAAATATAAGCTTAATGTTAACGTTTAAGGGGTGAGTGAGCCATTACGTATATTAAAAACTCAAAGTCTTTCCTCATTATAAAGAAGCAAATCCGAAAGCAACTCTATCACAAAAGAACACATTTGCAATAATCTTCAAAGTAACAAATATTGCAGCCGAAAAGCAGGTTGGCTCTGAGGTTTAGTGCATATCGCACAAAACAGAAAAAAGTATTGCGAGACAATTTGCACTGAATTACTAAAAGCTTATTGATGGATTCGAAAGTGAAAGGTCTGTCGTCACAATATAATTTTTATAGCTTTTTTTCCTCAGTTTGATTACTAAAATATGGCTCAAAGTGGCCTGAAATACCACACAAATAACCTAAAGGGGCCCACTGCAACGATATTTGAATGTATATATGAGTTCAGAATGGCGTTTTCAGCATTCAGTATCAGCTTCTCTATTAGAAAATATATATAGCTTTTAGCAAACGTTTATACTGTACATACTTGGATTAGCAAGCCATTTATTCTAAACGAATTAGTTGTTTTTAAGATGCTTGTAGATACGAGCTGGATCTTAGGCCTAACAAAGCCATCAAGAAAAATTCGAGAGATTAAATTATGATTCAGAGTAAAAAATACTTGATCTTATTTACTTAAGTTCCGACATCGATATTCACTATCGCCGAAATCATATGTAAAAGACTTACGAAAGGCAGATTGTTACCTGTCCCTCCTTTGATGTTAATGACTTAGCAACACTTGCATAATAAGCAAAACAATTCCTGTTACAACCTAACAATGGATAAATAATCTTTAGCTGAGTTAACCAACAATGTCTCACGTCGATTTCTAACGTATTAAAAATGTCACAATACATAATGTTATCATATGAAATCACTCATTGCATGCATTTGTGCACACACACACACACACATATATGTTAGAAATTTCCACGCACACACATATATATCATATCTCTACACATTTTTTTCAGGTGTACATAGAACATATCATTGTTTCTATTCAGATGCAAATTCATTTTTCACTCATTGCATGCATTTGTGCACACTCACACACAGGCATATATATTAGAAATTTCTACGCACACACATATATATTAGAAATTAGCCATCTTAACTACCTCATCCCCTTTAAAATATAATCGCATTAATATATATATATTGATGCAATTTTGTGTGTGATTCTGTTGACGTTTACCAAAAGGAATTTTAATAACAAATCTACTGCTGGAATAATAAATCTGAAAACTTTCGCAATCACACTTCGTACAATGGCCCATTAGCGGCTGAGCGGTCAAGTCACTGAACAAATATTTTCACAAATTTCACATAGGAACTATTTTATACACGAGCAATGAATTGAGTGGGTGCAGCTCGCCAAACTTTAAATTGCTATTTACGAATAGAAATTTTGTTAAATTCAAATATGTATATATATATATATATATTTCATTTTCAAATGTATATACAGGGAATATTGGACACATAAGCCGACACAAAGGCATCCCTCCCCTTAGGCAGATTGCACTCGACAGCTTTCCCGTAGCTGAATACACTATGTCACAACTTCACACAAGGAGGTAAACGTGACACTTCCTGTAGTAGTTGCCTAATTATTAAAAATATTTTGATAACTGTTATCTTTTCTTAGAATTTTCATAACATTACCCATATTATTTGACATTCTGTTATTTACCAGCAATTTTACAATTTTCATTGGCATCAAAACATTTAGATTCTTTTGCACATAGGTTACAAAATATTTCACTGAACAACTTCTCGCACAATTTGCAAATGAGTTCAATACATACATTGCCTTTCAAATTACATCTAAAGAACTGTTGTAGCATTCATCACATTTAACATTATACGACAAAGATGACCACATTTCGCTGCTCATTAAAATATAGGAACACTCTTCAGTCACATTTTGAGTAGAATTTCATGAAGATTGAATAGTTGTTTTGTTTTCAACTCAGGTGCACTTACACTCGCAGTTGTATTCGTAATTGATTTTGACGCTGGACTTTCACCATTTATCATATCCGGTAAGATTTGATTTCAGTGTCAGCAATTCTTTCTGGCGTAACAGCATCTACAGATGACCACCTACCATTAATATTCTTCAGACATGCACGAGTTGTTTTCAAACGGTGTTGCTTTGGGTTTATAATACTGCTTGCTAATAGTATGCATTATAATAGCATAAGTAAAACGAAAGAAACTAACCAGTATAATCAAAATAAAAAAAATTCACAAATAAAATACTATCGAGAGTCTTAGAAGACCCTTAGAAGAACATTTTTAGGAGGTCAACAAAGATAACTGATTAATACCGTTAAGCTCGAAAACCCACGCTTGAAAATGTAAACAAACGCGCAAAGAGCAGTTACAGTTACGGCTAAGGATCAAAGGTTTGCTCGCAGTAAAAAGTATTATTTGCGGAAATGAAAAAATTGTAAAATAACGCTTCTAAAATATTTGTTTACTATTTTACAGACATCTAAATGCCGGTATATATTTAGTGTTATGAAACAAAATTACAAAAGAGATGTGGTTATAAAACTTATAGCCAGGAGTTGAAGTTTACCAAAAAGAATTTTAATAACGAGTCCACTCTTCAGGTAGGATGGCTTCCGATCTAAGGATCATTTGCCAAATGGAATATAATAAACGAAAATTTTCGCGATTGCACTTCCTACAAAGGCCCATTAGCAGCCGAGCGGTAAAATCGCTCAACACTGGCAGTTCGGTCCAACTTTCGAATCCGGGCGAATGGGCTGCCTGCATGGGTGTGTTCGTGATATTCCGCATGTGTAACGTGTTTGCAGTGTCTTGTGGATGCATACGTCAATAAAGCGGGCACTGCCTGGGGAAAATAGCTGAAGACTGGTAGTTCGATCCAATTTTCGAATACCGGCGAACGGGTTGCCTGAATCAGTGTTTTCGGGATTTTCCGCATCTGTAAACGTGTATGCAGTATCTTGTGGATGCAAACCCGAATTAAAGCGGGCGAAGCCCGCTCAACTGACGGCCTTCCCCTCTAGCTGTCAGGTAAAAACACATGTTATATATATGATGATATGTTATATATGTGAATGGCACATGTTATATGAATGGCCCAGCCCGCTCAGCTGGCGGTCTTGCCCGCTAGTATGGAACATAAAAACAAGAGTGAATTATGTTAAATATAAATAGAATAAAAAAAGTACACACACACAGTATATATATATATATATATATATATATATATTATGACGTATTTAAAAATGTTTTTAATTAACACATTAAATATTCTACACGCAAGTTTCTGAAAAGCTCACGAAGGTACATCTTTCTGTATAAAAATGTTAAGAGTATGAATGTCATTTTTCATGAAGCTCGCATCGAGTATCCTGTAAGAAGAATATAGTAGTACATTAAAAGCAAATATGTAGGCTTGCTTATATATGCATAAAATAAATAACAGCATACATGGTGTCGAATAAGAAAATATAATTTATATAATGCTGATAGATAGGCATAAAGGACTGAATTTTCTTTGCTCACAGTGCGCCTTAAGACAGCCAATTATAGCAAATATCGATTTACGTGTTCTGCGCAAAAAAAGGATAGAGAGACACTGTGTTGCACTATAGCAGTGTCATACTAAGTCTAGCACTTTGACGATAAAATGGTCATCTCCTGCCCCCAGTCTGGCGTCTAGACTCGTTCCATGTGATCCCTTTGATAGTTGTTATTAAAAATGCAAGTGTCTCACAATATTGGTTTGCAATCGAGCGGACCACAGCATTCGTACTATCCCCCAACGCATTTCAGTTTCAGGTAGTTCCTTCTACTCATTGTTTATGGTACGCTACTTGATTTTCATTTAATAATATTAATTAATGCGTGAATAAAATTAAGCTATTTTTGAAACGTTTTTGTTTATGCCGCTAATCTACTTGCTATGACACTGTCTTCGGATGACTGAAATCGAAATTTCATAATATATTACATATATTTAAATTTTCCATTTTAATTACAAATAGTGATTTGTGTACCAGGAAATGGGATGAAAGTGCCAGATTTATTGAAAATAATAAAGTGATAACGACTATTTTTGAAAAGATTTAAAATGGTGAATTAAGAGCACAAATGATTAAAATGGTGAACTAAGAGCATAATTCTCTTGTGCTAATTCATTGATTTAGAATCAACTGCCAAAACTGAAATCCTTGTGCATGGAACAGGTTAATCTGCAAATAAGAATTATTCGCAACAATTTTACTTCTTTTTTTTCCTTCTACATGCTTTACTCCCAACTTTGTCTAATAGTTTTAGTGCTGTTAGGATCGAGCTAGAAAAAGACAAAGATTTCTTGCCTCCCGACGTCTCCTTAAATTCTTGTCTAAAGAAAGAATCAATAAAGAGTGAAACTGGGTACACATCCATTATTTATGCAGACGCAACTTGTTGTGATGGCATTATTTTTTTAGTCGGAAGGATCTTCACATAACGTATGAGCAAGGGCTGTAAAAGAAATGGTTTAAATCAGAAAGAAAGTCAGTGGTTGAGAAAAAGAACGATTAATTTAAGTTTCAATTTTTTTAATGTTTATTTTTTTCATAAGGCGGGAAACTGCATGCTACTAAATGTTTAACAACATCAGTCAGTCACTTTTAATTTTGTTCTTCATCCCTAGTTAGTAAACTTAATTTTAAATAACAAATGTTTTGTGGTTTTTTTTTTCTTCTGAACAGAGAAAGTTACATTTATTTCAGATTATCTCTAAATTTTCTTTGAAACACACTGTTTTAGTTCTTGTAATTTAGTTTAAATGACATCTTTTTTTATCATTGATGGAGATACGGTTAGTTATGTAAGTGAATTCGTGTCCACACTTCTGCAACTCGCATGTTTGAGCACCAAAATAAACTTAATTATTCAATTAGAAAATTTTAAAAAGGCAGCAAGAAACATGAAATAAAATAATTACCATTTTTGAGAAACAAGTTAATTGAATGAAAATATTGTATTAACTTATATGAAAGAAAAATTATTGTTTTTCTTTAACAGAGATTAATTCATTTCCAATGAAGGTAATTAATAATTTGGTCTTTCGAGAAATATGTGAATTACTAAGGCAATAAACATATGCAAACTATGCTTATGGGTAACGTTTGTTATTATTTTCCTTGTAAATAAATGTCACTGTTGTGTACTTCTGCTTAAAATGCTGAATGAAATTTGAGTAAATAACCAAGCTGCTGATCGGAACAAGAGTAAAATACATTGCACAGGATTTATATTACAGTTTTAGATAGATGATTGTAGATAAAGATTATCCAATGACAGACCTATCGCTATGATAATTTACATAATTAAAATATATCTTGAGATCGAAAGAGATTTATAATTTATGAAAGAAAATGAGAAGAAGAATGCCTGTGAAGTTTTAAGCAAGTTTACGTTTCTACTTAATGAATACTGTTTAATTGTTGAAAGACATAGTTTTGTAAAAAGGAATGAATCGAGGCAAGAATAATAAAATATGTTTTCTTCGCATATTTTGCTCAGTATCTTCCAGATGTTTAGCAAAATTCAGAAAGAATTGTAAGTGTGGGAATAAACAGTATTTGATGGTCAGTCTTATAATTGTGCCCAAGATTCAGAGATAAGATTTTATATGCCGTTCATTAAATTTTATTATTTAAAAAGGCCGAAAATGTGAAGAAGACAGATATTTATTGTATTTATTATGTTTAACCTTACATCAAGAAAATTATTCCTTTGGCTTTATTGCGTTTATAAAGCAATATTAAGTGTTTAACTATTCTTTGCTTCGTTCTTAGAAGTAAAATGATAATGACGAAGGTATTTACGTAACTCTTCACAAAATAATAATTTAAAGGTTTGGCATCAAAATGTTTAGCAACCAATAGAAATAAAGCTGAAGCAAATCTAAACCGCTCTAAAGCTTGCTTTTAATCGTATACACGCACGCCGCATCCCCGTCCTTGCTTTCCTGCGGCTAGCATGCTGCTGTTTGCTCCACTGAAATTAATTGTTATAAAAAGACACTGAGGCTGATAATATATATTCAAATTTGATCCAAAAGGGTGCGTAAACTACCTCCATCATTATTTTCAACATAATTAATGTTAATGTTCTTTGCAAAAATAAAAAAATAAAAATGTTAAATCGGGCCCTATGATTGTTAACACCTCTCGTCAACTATTGTCTTTCACTGATGAAAGTTGCAATCATTCATGTGCTTCTGCTCTCTATCCGTGCATCGCCTGTGAAACTGATCTGTCACCTCGATCTGGGTATCATTGGAACGATAATCAGTATGATAATCAAAATTAAAAGTTTATGTATGCCCCTATTCTTTCAGAAATTAATACAGCTTTGGTGTATATTTGAGTACAACAATATCGTTCAACACAGCGAAGAGTGAAATCCCAATCATCAAGTGAAGTACCATAATAACACGTTTTTAAATTTGCAACCGAGACTGGAGTATTCAGCCCACAAGTAATGCATCATTGGCTATTTCGAAGCGTGCTCTCGGAAACGTGTTTGAGTGTTGTGAGTCACTAATGTGATAATTTCTGCACTTGTTTTAATTAGTGCTACTTCTCTTCCATTTTTAGTGCTTCTTGAGACATCAGTTTAATTCACATGGAAATAACAGCCAATCTTCTCCGCGGCTAGGTAAGCTATGTTACTGACTTCATATAAATATTTTACCTCTACCTGTAACCTCATTTTATCAATATTAATCTTTTGTTTTAATCAACGTTTGATCATCAGTATCCTCCGTTTCCTCTGCTTGGTATCAGAGGTAATCAAATATCAGAGGATCTGTCGTTACAATTCGGCAATCAAAATCACTAATAGGTAAGAATAACTTATCCTCGATCAAGGTTATTCAGCAGCAAACACAGCCAATTGCAATGGCGGTCATTTTAAGTTTGCGAGCTTTTAGAAGACAATGCTATCTTTAGTAACTTTTAGCGTGTTATATGTCCATTTCAACAATCATGCACACCATTGGATTACCTGTCCCAACTGTATTTGATGTTTCTTTACGTTTTTCAAAACAGCATAATCTTTAGTAATTATTACTTGGTTATCTAAAATCCATTTCATCATCAATGCGCAGCATTGGATTATTATTCATAACTGTGTTAAATATTTCCTTAGGTAACTTACATTTTTTTGCATTATTTTGTATTGCCTGATTTAGATTATGTTTACATCTAGCCAAAGCCTGCGTCACATTATCAAATTAGTAATATTAGTTGTACTAATTTTATGGAGACCTGTGGGAGATTTTCCGTGTACAGATATGAGAGACATACTGTCAGCTACATTTGGAAATTTTATGTCTGACATTGTAACCATGCGATTTTGGCGAGATTTTATTTTGTATGGTAACCTATTTAAGCAGTTTAGGCATTTCTGTGTATTTTTGTCTGGTTATTTTTCTTTTTTCTGCTGTGCGTTTTGTCATAAAAGATTTTTTTTATGTTTTTAGAAAAGTAAGTGTACTTGTTTAATTATTCCCCAATTTTAATTTTTTGCTTACATTTCGTACTTTAAGCCGAACACGTCTGCGAAAATAGAGGTTTCTTACCAAAACGTTTTGTAGGGAACCTTTCCTCAAAGACATGGGTCTGTCACATTTGTTCCATTTTCGGATGTTAAAAGTCTCAGGCAGTGAAGTATAAATAGTCTATTCCCATTTGCGAATTTGTAATTCCCAACATTTGCGAAAGTAGCATGGCGCAAAAGTATTTTCTAATGTATACTGCTTCAAATTGCTACTTAAATTGCTCGAAACATAGTGCGAAAGAAGCATGAAGAATTAAATGTCGATCTTTTAAATAAATCAGTTATTGACATCACTGTTTCATACGATGGCACATGGCATAAGCGTGGTCATACGTCACTGTACGGTGTTGGAGTTGTTGTAGATGTTTTGACGGGACTTGTAATCGATTTTCAAATACTATCAAAGTATTGTGCCGAATGTGTCAATACTAAAAGGGATCTTTGCACAGATACTGCTGAATTTAGTAGTTGGTTCGAAAGCCATATGTCTGAATGCTGTGAAAATTTCAAAGGATCGTCTAATTTGATGGAAATGGCTGCAGCGGAAATTATGTGGAAGCGATCCGAAATTTGTGGCTTTAGATATGTCAATATTCTTTCTGATGGTGATGCAAAAACTTTTCAGCATTTATAAGAACTAAATGTTTATGGCCGGGATACAAAACTGTCAAAGGAGGAATGTATTAATCACGTATCAAAACGATTAGGGACTAGTCTTCGAAATACAGTCAAAGAGTGGCGTTCTAAAGGTGTGACTATCGATGGTCGTAAGCAAGATAGTCTCAAAGAAGAAACAATTCTTAAATTAACGTATTTTTATAGGAAAGCAATAAAGGATAACATACCTAATGTGCAAGATGTGAAGACAGCAATTTATGCAACTTTGTTTCACTGTTCTTCCACAGACGACTCGTCCAGACATAATAAACGTCCAGTAGGTGTCGAATCATGGTGTTTTTTGAACGTAGCATTGCCAAAAATGAGAAATGTAAATTGCCAAAAATGAGAAACGTGAATCTTATTCAATGATGAAAACTAAACTAACAGTAGATGTGTTATCCAAAATACGGCCAGCGTATGGCCAACAATGAAATTTTAGCAAGATGTATATCTGGGAAAACACAAAACACTAAAGAGAGTTTATACGGTGTCCTTTGGAAGAATTGCCCGAAAGAAACATTTGTATAAAAAAAGACTCGAAATGGCTGTTAGTACAGCAGTTAGTGACTTTAATTTTAGATGTTTAAATACATTAAGTATAGAACAGGAATATGTAAATTCATGTTCAATATCTATTGCACAGAGGCGAGAGACAAACGTGGTATGGACCAAAGTGAAGAGAGGTGTTCGAATGGATATAAGAAAAGGCGAATTACCAAAAAAATGTGTAAAACAGCTAAATATAATGAAAATGTAAATAAGGAAGTGAAAACGAATGGTCCAAGAAGTCCATATCACAATTTGTGTATCTTGTATTTTACTTTATATGTACATTTCAAAGTGTATTTCAATACACATCTTGTATTTTATATGTACAATTCAATGTGTATACAACTCTTATTGTAATGCGTATATCTTTTACTGGAATTATTTGTTAATCAACTGTTTTTGTATTTCATGTATTCAAGTCACTGGCGGGATGTTCTGTGGTCATGCGTCAGTTGAGTGCATCGCCAGCTAACGTGACATTGTTTCGCTATCTGCTCCGGGAAATTCAAATACCATACGCTAATTTCTGTTCTAATGAATAAGTCTGTAAACATAATAAGTTTGTATAAATAAAACTTGATGGTTTTATCTAATAAGGACTCATAGCTTATAGAAAACAACATCGAATCAACACGAAACATCTAAAATACTAAGAATGTTAAATATAAATGCTGAAAACGGGTGGTAGCATAATTTTCAGCTAGTTCTTCTTTAAATACTAAATACATCTATGTTGCTATATAGTTTATTATTTCGTATTCTGCTTATGTATTATTACAAAGCCCAGCCTGATTTAGAAGTAACGAAAGCATATGTACAAAAAAATATTTTTTTTCGCAGAATAAGTAAACTGCATTTAAGCTACACAAGAAAGTCCAACCCCTAAATGTTTACCTTATCAAGAAACAATGTTAAGAATATGCAAATCAAAATAAATTTTTAATGTCAGTGTAAGTCAACGTCATAATATTGATTGTAACATACAAGAGTAAATTTGCAGTTTAGTAAACATTACTCCGGCGGAATTTCAAATATTTGTTCGTGACTCATTCAAATTCTGGAGTATTCAAACACAGTGTCAATATTTAAATTACACAGTTCCAATACTTAATTTTTTTGTCAAATATTTTGATACTTAGAGTGTATTTTAAGAGAAAGTGTTTTAGTACATTGAGTCTGAAAGAAGTATTTATACTGCTTTTTATCTCCGAATTATATATATATATATTTCCCGAAATATGAAATATATATATATTTCGGGCTCAATGTACTAAAACATTATATATATATATATATATGTTATTTCATAATGACTCCGTAAATATTTACGCTTCGTCTGCAGCTAAGTTTCTTTTTGTAACCAACAAATACAAGTGATTCAGGCAGACAACAAGCTTACGATGTTTTAACAAGCATATGTCGGAATCAGGCAGTGAATTGGACTCATTCAACAGCATACTCATTCAACAGCGCGCCTTTATAGAAATGTGAATTTGTTTCCTGATATGCCTTAAACGCGTTTTCCTATAAAATTGCTTGTGGCTGACCTTTATGACCGACAAAGCTGACGATGATTCTTTTCAATGAATATACTTTTCCTTTACCTAACTTATATTTCATTGGTTCATTTAAAGCACTTTTCTTTATATCAAGCCTAAAAAAAGAATGAGCATCTTTAATAAAACAAATTATTACAGTTTTATTGAAATAATTGTGCTTAAATTTTTAAATTGATATCTAGGAAATAAAGTTGTAAAATAAGACGATGAAAGCTAAAAAGACGTTAGTTATTGCTGATAAGTAAATAAATCTAAAATGTTTCAGATTTTAAAGATTGCCCAAAAGGTTTTGTTAAGGTATTTTACGATCTCGCTCACCTCGCAGTCTACCAATATGCTATTGCACTCACTCCTATTAACCCTTTATTTAGATGTCTTTTTAGCTTTATTATTAAGCATCGTTTTCTTTTCATGTACACCATATACAATTAAACAACAAAATCACAAAAATATTTAAAAGCAGTATACCAGCAAAATCACACAATATTTAAAAACAGTATATCTTTAGAATTTATCATAGGCGGTCTCATGACCTGGAGATAAAAATGTTTTTGTTTCGTACAGTGCTTCTCTGCTTGCTTTCAAACCGTTGAGTTTGTTAATAAGAAATTCATTAAAATTTTGTAAGATATCAAATATATGTAATAAAAAATATAATATCAATGTATGAGAATATTCAGTATTTTTAATTTGATAGATCATGAATTAAAAGTATTTGCATTATTGGTAATCAAAAGTATTCCGAATCAAAAGCAAGAAAAGGATAGCTTTAAGAGTTGCATCTAATGTTTTCAAGTAGCTCAGTTTGTTAAGTCTCAACAAACAGATTCAGTCTGCAAGATAGTAGTCTGAAGATAGTTTGAAAGATAGATGTTACATTTTGCCGAATGGCAACCGACTCGAATGAAAACTGAAACGACGCATTTACGGTGATTCGAATTAAAATCCCATTTTGAGATTAATAACCTTTTTGGGCTAAGAAGTTGAAAAGGAAAAAGAAAAGAAAAAATTGAATGGAATAGTAATGGAAAAAATGGAAAAAATTCGAAAAGTGAGTATTTTATTTTTTAGCTTGCAAGCACTATTGGTTACCTACTCAACAATGAATTCTTTGTGAAAGTATGTGAATACCTATGTTGAATTACACTGAGTTATTTGATTACAACAAAGCACACTTTGTCTGACTACTTAAGGGTCGTTTTCGTGGAGAACATTTTAAAACAAACTAGCTCGTTTTCACATTACGCGTGAGGAAAACGACTCACGAAGTCTACCTATTCTCTGGTATTAACTAGAGTCGAATTCACAGCGCGGTAGTAAACGAATAAAACACGTTGTATAAATAAAAATGCAGCAGAATGTACAAAATGTATCTTTGAAGTTACAAAACGTGATAAAATTTATAGAAAAGCTAATTGCTCATCGAATTATGTGGACAATCGTAATAGATGAATTTGTTTGAAACCGGAGAATCATCGAGAAGTGGGAAATACAATATATCTCAGAAATGTCTGGTTTTTTTTCCAGAAATCTTTTGGGGTATTTTTTAACGTGAGTAATAAATCACTAAGAGATTTGTTGTATAATTTATTTTTCTAAACTTTGATTAAAGTCCCTTCAGTTTCTCTAATTTTTGCCTCAACAACAGCCGAAAGGTAAAGTCGCCGAACATTGGTAGTTCAGTCTGAGGTTCGATTCCCGGCGAATGGGCTGGATGGATGGGTGATTTCGTGGTTTTCATCTTGTGTAACGTATACACGAGCCAGTATTCCCTGGAATGTCCTCCTTGAAAGCGTCCCTCCTTTTAAGCAGATAGCCTCAAGTGCTTTGTCAAAATCAAATAAACCAAACCAAACATTCTCTAGTTCTCTCACTAGGCTGGGAAGCAATTTTGTTAAATGCACATTCTCATTAACAAAAAATGTAAGTCATTTTCTGAACGTGATATTTTTTTCGAAATAAAGAGGAATTCTCAAATTTACTGCTTCTAAACACGATATATAAGATGACTTCTTCATAAAATTGGTAGTTACCTTCAAAGAATAAAAGACTAACAAAGAGGTTAAGTTTGAATGAAAAAAACTGAAACATCGTTTTTCTGGCTGTGTGATTCAAGAAAGAGTTAGACTTCTTCAGAAAGCTCTTCACGAAGACAATTCTCCAAAGTCAACAGATTTCCTTTTTAAATCAGTATAAAATAAATAAAAAAAGCAAATGAGTGCTAGTATTTTAACTTTTCACCGGATTCTTTACCTTGGTTCAAAAGGGATCATTTCGGCTGGATCCTTCCTCCAAAGTTCTGAAGGAAACGTAAATATTTTATTAGAAAAGAGATTTTAGTTCCTTCTTACATTAAGTATAAAAAAATTCTAAGATCTCAGTTTATGCTCCAAAAATATAAGGCTGTATATGACGACAGAGTAAGTTATATATAATCTCTTTAAAATATTCGTATAATTATGTGGAATAGTAATGTAAAAGCAAAATTTAAATTTTGAATGTTCAGTTGCTAAACAAATGTTCTGGAAGTAAATAAATTATTTAAATTAGCAATTTTGCATTTGTAAATAGTTTAATACTAGTGTAAATGCAGCGTGTCTTTGATTAAAAATCTTTTTCTTTGTCTTACTTTTTCTGTACTTGGACTTAATTTTACAATCCTGCAATAACTGCAGATTATACTGAAAATTATGGTTTTATGGTTTTCTAGCTTAAACGTATCGCGTAAAATGGATATACGAATAT
Source organism: Stegodyphus mimosarum (assembly GCA_000611955.2). Taxonomy (NCBI): domain Eukaryota; kingdom Metazoa; phylum Arthropoda; class Arachnida; order Araneae; family Eresidae; genus Stegodyphus; species Stegodyphus mimosarum. The sequence continues at coordinate 248,465 of KK114497.1, forward strand.
ACCGTAGGACAGAAGAAATGTTTAATCAAATGCATGCAAACAAAACTCTCCCACTCTTCCCAAACAAATCTGAAAGGTTTCAGATTTTAACTGTCTTCCAAAAGGTTATTTACTCTGAGCTCGCAGTCTATCAGTCAGCTGTTGCACTTATTCCTGCTAAACTTTTTTTTGTTTTTTTAGCTTTATTACTGAGCATCGCTTTCTTCGCCACATACAGTTCCAGAACAAAATCACAAAATTTTTAAAAGCTGCATAGCTGCATATGTTTAGAACTCCTTATGCATTGCAAATTCTTGGCATATAATTTTCTATATTTAAAAATTTTTTTCTCTGTTCATCATATTTATCATATGTTTTAGTGATATGGCTAATAAAACAATTTCTTTTCTTTTAATTATTAACGTTTTGTGTGTTAACTTTGTTTATTAAACATCACTTTCTTCGCGCTTACGCCATACAAAATTCAATTCAACAACAAAATGACAAAATAAAAACAGCATCACCTTAGAATTCGCAAGTGATAGTCTGGCATGTCCTACAAATCCTTTATTCCATACAGTGTTGCTCCTACTTACTTCCCAATTACTGAATATTTCATTCAAGAATTCATTAGTTAGTTCAAAGTTATTTTCTACCACGATATTTTAGAACTACGATGGTTTCTCCTCGCTTTATTTTTCTCTGCGATGTTTTGCTCGACGATATTTTTGCCTTTCAGTTTTTCTCGGCGACATTTACTTTCGCGATATTCCGGACGCCATTTTTTGTGTTTTTTCCTCTAGGCCTATTTGCTGATATGCTTGACTCCCTGCACTATGCGGAAACCTTAAGCAAAATTTTGTATAAACCAACAGGTACTTTCTCCGTCAACCAGCAACTTCTTTGAAATGGATTTTCCAGCAAATTATTGTTCTTTTTTCTGATTTCTCTCTATCCTTATAAATTTGTTTCTACATTTCTTCTTCCACATTTATTTTCAGTGTTGACCCAAGAATAATAACATTTTGTGACAGTTACATTTCAATAACTTTTGTATTCTTATAATTTTTTTTTTTAAATTTCAACTGCGTCTTAAGGTTAACTGCTTTTCGTTTTCTATCTACTGTGAATAAAGTTTAAAGAAAGTCCATGGGACAAATATTTGAGTTAAAGAATTTTTTCCAACTGATAAAGAAGTAAAACAGCTTCCAAACTATTCTAGTCAGCTGAAAGTAGTGTTTATTTTACCCCAGTGACACGGTCCTCAAATCTGGTAAAAACAATCTAAATCATATAATTTTGAAAAATTTTAGACCAATAATTTCTGTATTAAAGAGAATATCTTTTACATAATCACTAAATAACAAAAAACATTAGAAAACATTAGCTACTTAAAACATTCTTTGTAAGAGGATTAACATAAAAATTTATCTTTGATTTATTTCTACGGAAAGCTTAGACATGATCCAAACTGATCATGTCTCCGTGTGATCAGCAACTGAGCTTTCTCAGCCTGTCCCTTAAAGCTTATATATCTTGTTAAATTTTAACTTGAAACTATGCGCGATGAAATATGTATATCATATATAAGATTTTTGCTTTTATGAAAGAAAGCAAAGAATTAATTAAAAGAATTTTTGATATTTCTGTAAAGAATCCGAACAAAGTTTCAGCAGGCCAAAACTGAAGGAAAGCACCCCTCAAAAATAAATACTAAAAATATGACTTTGAATCGGTATCATTTTCTAAATTTGCGTTATCTTACGTTCGAATTTCTAGTTTTGATAACCCTTCCATCAAAAATTTCGATAACTGAAATCCAAGAACTTGAAGTTTTAATGTATATTCACTGTATGGCAATTAATAATTGCAGAAAAATATAAAATTTGCAGAGTTTACAGCTTGCAGATTTGCAGTGATGCAACTTTCTGTCTTAATATAAATACGACAGGTAATTAAAGAAAAGACTTGTACAGGTCTGTTTCTAGCACTATTCTAAGAATAGAATGTGGTATTCGTTTTATCTCTTCCATATCAAAAAAAAAACTTTCCTTTGAGAGGAAACTTTAGTTTTGGGGAAGCGAAAATCATTCTTAAGAATCAAATATGGAGAGCACGCCGGATGACTTGGGTACACATACGTATGTTCAAGGCAGAGCGGCTTCGCAAAGTGGTTATTCACCGGTGGGAAGATGCATTATCGTGCAATAGAAAATTTCTTACTGAATAACATCAGATAAAAATTGCCTGCTTAATTCTGAATCATTTAAGTCAGCTACTCAGGCAAACATTTAATATAGCAGCATTGTTTTGACTCCTCAACTTGTAAGATAAACCCAATTTCACTTAATCTAAGCACCTGTTTTATCTTCCCAGAGTGAATCTTCCCCGAGAAGATAATCATCAAGTCTTCGGCTTAAAATCCAAGAACACCAATTGTTGCGTGCCTACGGGTTCGTGATAGATTGAATTCACACAGAACCAATAATAGCTTGAGAGAATTTATTTGACCAAAAAAATACTTCCCAGTTCTGCAATTTTCCACAAAAGGACTCGTACAACTCTTCACAGTATCATAGAGTACAATCAATAGTTACACTTCAAACTACTAAAGACGTTAATCCCAGCTCAATGCAAAGGGCATGTAAAGAGAAAAGCTATCACAGATATCTTAATACTCTGAATTCAGCTCTGAAATAACAACTACTGAGAGCAAATGCCCGCTCCGGTCTTATATAGGTTTTCATCAGGCCGCCGAGAATTCTCTAGTAAATTCCATTTCTCGAAATTAGTGGAAGGCATATACAGTTTAAATTACATGTAAGGGCAGGATACGTTTGCAGTTGCATAGCTATCAATTACATTTTTTCAGTTAAAATATCCATTACAAATATATAGGAACTTGACCTAAATGTCGCTAAATGTTCACAAAGTTTGGCAACTTCTGAAGATTTTCCAGCCAAATTTTGCGGCAAAAATTAGTTACCAAAAGCATCAGCAGCATGACAATATCCCTCCAGTTTAGGGAGATAGCCATTTACTGAAGTTAAATAGACTTTCCCCGGAAAGCTTTGCTTCTTCAGATTTTTAAGCCACATTATACAATAAATAAATAAATAAATACTATAATATCACATATAATTTCACTAAATGTATTTACGTACGTACAAAATTCGTAACACAATAATAACAAATGTAAATTAGCGTTCATTTGCATTGCGACTTGGTAATCTAAAAAAAAGCTCGTTAACAACACTCTGCTTTTGGGGCCTGAGAATATAATAACAGTTTAAATGTTTTAAAATCAAATAGTAAATCAGAATCTAACAATCTGGCTCCTAATTTAAGAGGTTTTACCAATGGCCAAGCGGTTAGTTAGTCTCGGAATACAACTCAGGTGAACTAGCTAGCTGCATGGTTTTCATGATTGGCTGCTGTGCAACGTGAATACGAGTCATGTTTCCTTTGAAAAGTTCTATAAAAAGTCGAAAAATTTGAAAAGAATAACCAGGAAACCTAGTTTTTCATGATTTCTAAAAGCAAATTTCTGAACTAAATTAACTGATGTGGATACCACATTACATCCTTGTACGGCCTATTGAATTATACACATTTTCTGCTGCACTTCATTCAAACTTTATTTTTCGAATTTCATTAGAGATATATTTCTAAATCAATCAATTGAGTTCTCATAGAAACTCGACCTTCATTAAAAACTGTAAAATACAGTAAAACCTAAACACCAGATGCAGTTAAAGAAACAATTTTTATAATTGAAATTAAAGTTTATCCGCAAAACGAGCAGTTCAGAGAGAGACAAAATTTTCAATACACAAAAATGAAAGTTAACTTTCGGTCACAATGGAATAAAAGATGCTGAAATTGGTGCGAAAGCTGACTTAATTCACTAATCTACCAAAAGTTTCAAATGTAAACAAATGGCGGCCTCATTAGGCTTAGCGACGCTTCTTAAATTTCCGGTAATTTTACAACTACTGCTTACATATTAACTAAAGGCATAAAAATCTTAACCGAAACATAAGGACAACATAATTCAGTCACTTTTAAAGCAAAAAGTTCACAGTTTAGCAACATATGAGGGTAAAAAACTGCTCTCCGAGCCAGCTTACAGATCGACAATATGCATATACGCATATATTTATATATGTTTGGTGCGGTCAATTGAAGCGAAAGAGTAGGCTCACAGCAGCACTCCCGTATACAAAATTTTAACGTTCTACGGCTACTCGTTTTTGAGTTATGCGAGATATTACGTACCTACATATGTACAGACGTCATGAAAAGGAATCCATTTTGCAATCTGTCTTGGAAAAAACGAGTCCTTCATTCTGTCCGTACGGACAGTTGTGAAGCAAAAACATCATTCAAATGGGTTCGAGAGAGGTCAAAATGGATATTTTCGTTGAAATATGATACCCATAATTTTATTTTACTTCATTAGTTATACTTCCTTTACTTCGCGAAGGAAGTAAAATACAGAAACTCTCTGAAAAACAACATTGACAAATCAACAAACAGAAGAACAGAACAGTCTGAAGTACAAGAATCTGAACACACAACTCTTTAAGTGCAGGTATTAAAACTTTGATTGATATAAAATTATCAATACACTCACCGAGAAGAACAACCTATTAAAATTTTGAAATTATTTTACAAAACGAATTTTAATACAATCTAATATAAGTGAATAATAATAATGCAGAAATTAATTTATTATTAATCATCATTTCTTACTTAATTATTAATTATTAATTTATTAATCATCATTTACAAATGATTAGAATTCAGATATTCACAAATAAAAATTTGACTTTTAAAAATACATTTATTCTAAATCTTATACTTAAATAAAAATATATTTTGCTTTGTGAAAAAGTCTCTTTGATGATACTATTAGCGACCTTTTCAAATGTAAATAATAGTTTCTTTCAGAAATTTTCTGCGCAGTTTCTGCTACAAAATATCTTTGGACATAAAAACATCTCCAGAATCATTCTTATGTGTTGAAACACAGGAAAGAAGACAAAAATCTTATATTCTAGTAAATATTGTATCTATTAAACCATTTTGTAGTAGAAAACAGCATGTTTAATTTATGATATTCTTACCGTATTATTTGACGTAGCCAGAAGTATTGAATATATACTATATAATGCACATCTTTGAGTTGCATATAAATTGAAGTTGAATAAAAATAGCGAACGATAAAATGGAGATGGTAAAAATTTACTGTTAGAAAAGAAGAAAAATTAAACTTTTAATTACGATTGTTTTATATTATTATAAAAATATCTAAAGGCATTATTAATAAAAATAAGAATAAATAAATTCTAGATTAATAATCCTCAGTAAAATTTTATTTTGAAATTTAAGGTTCAAAATAGCTCTTTCATTTCACGGTAAAAGTGCGTAGGCTATATCTAAGATACTACTGCTTATAACAAATACGCCAAATGTCAAGGCGCACCGTTAGATAAATTCATATATATCTTCGTAAATTTTAAATAAAATATCCTAACATTTTGCAGGTATGCGTAGAAACATATTTGCTTTAAGATGATGACAGAAATTGTATAGGTCAAATTTGAAACCTTTTTCAAAAAATTTATAAAAAATATTTTAAAATACAAATTTTTAGAATAATTCAGAAAACCAGACTTGCGAATTTTGTTTGGATTGAACCTGATTTCGAATTATGAAAGCAGAAATTGAATAAGTTTGGTTTAAGAGTTGATATTGTTAAATATATCTCAAAATTAATTAATGTTGTTGGGCTAAAGGTTTGACTGCTAATTCAAAAAAATCTTCTGTTGCGTTGTTTTTTTTTAATTTGGCACTTTATCATGTTTTGACTCGTAGAACGATTTTGCCATATTTCGCATTTACATATATGCATGCCATTCCAGAAAACGTCCGATTGTCAAAATTCGCATTTTAAAACGCAAGTTGAATTTTGTCAATCGGGATAGTAGAACGGGAAATATAAACTTGTCCAAATTTTTTCGATGGTTGTATTTATAATTCTTAAAAGAGAACGTTTTGAATCAAAATAACATAAAAGTTCTATAAAATCTGAATTTAAACTTTTCTTTCATCCTTTTATCATTACCCTTCTTGCATGTTCCAGAATTTAGATTTATTATCTCGTTTACATTTGTGATATGTCATGAAACCCAATTAGATTTAAATGTATTACTTAAACACTAAGAATGGTGTCATTTCCCATTCAGATCACAACATGGTGTTTGTGGCATATTACTTTCAAATAAATGTAAGAATTTTCTGTTTACAATATAATAAAATCAGTAAATTTTCTATACTCTAAATATGGAAGCATATTTTGCAAGTCAGTAATATAATGTTTTTTCCGAACTTTAACCACAAAGTTTTATTTCAGGTTTATAAAAACGAATGTTTATAAAGTTTTCCGTTTTTATTTCCATCTCTTCTCTAAACCTTAAATATTTTTATTATAATCATCTCCACAGCTGAAATTGAAAAGATTTAGGAACACATGACAATTATTTTCCCAAAAAGTTCTTTGTACAACAGAAAACTCTTCTGAAGCTTCTAACATAAAGAATGTAATTTCTCACATACTCTCAGTCTCGAAAATAATGCATAACATAAAGGTTGCGTGCTCATAAATTAAAATAAGCTTCATAACAGTATTAAGTAACTCAGTTGGAGCAACGCAAACAATAACATTTTATAATAGCTCAAAATAAGATACTTGAGCAACACACGCAAGAGACTTGGAAAAGAGATTAGTCCATTCAGCAATTTTTCTAGAAACTGTGAGATTAAGAACCTCGCATTTCCTCATGAACTAGAAAGTAATTTTCTCACCTTATGTACTAAGAGAATTCTTTAAGTAACTATTATTTCCGTAAACAATATGCCCTCAACACGCAGCTAATAACTTTAAAAAAATACAAAAACACTTTCGCATTAAAGCTTTCTACACAGAGGCATTATTTAATTACTTCAAAGTAATAACTATTAAAGTTATTTACCTTAAATTAAGGCTTCGAGATATCCAGTTGATTGTCTTTGAGGAATATCATCTAAAATGAGGGATTTTTTCAAGTGCTGGAAATAAAAAAAAAAGTTTATAAAATACTCATAAAATTCGCTTTTTTAGAATTTGTCATGACTTGCCCTGAGGTTGAAAACATACACTTTTAACACACACACACACAAAAAAAAAACTATGAATTGCCCTCTTATACGGCCGGAGAAGGCATAAGTTTTTGTAATAATAATTTCTAAATATTTTATTAGTTATATACACATTATTCATTAAAGTTTCTTATTGTTCATGTATAAATACAGATTAATTTGCATCCACAACGTGAATTTAAATATTTTTGCAGAAAACTGGAATTGTTAGCCATTAAAAGATTTATAAATAATGACACGATGTATGCCTAATAATCTTAAAAAGTGATTATATGCCATTTAAAAGAAGCCCACCAGCGTCGAACAGTGAAGTCCCAGAACACTGGTAGTTCGGTCCTGGCTCCGAATCTGGGCGAACGGGCTGGCTGCTTGGGCATTTTCGTGGTTGTCCCCATCTGCAACGTGTATACGAATCATGTTCCTTAAAAATCCTCCACGAAGATATCCCTCCCCTCAAACAGATAGCCCTTCAGTGCTTTGCCATAATTAAATAATTCAACCCAGACCAATATATTTAAACAATATAAACCCAGTTATTAATATTATGACGCAGTAGTATAGAAATATTAACGGAAAATATTTTGCATGAAGGAAAAAACGTTTCGTAAGAAACACAAGTATTTCTGACATTTTGCCTTGACATTCTTATCGGACTAAGATCCTTTCATCTTAAAGCGTATTACGAATATTTAACTTGGATACGACCGACCTGGTACATGTATATATATATAAAATAAGAAATTTAGAACTAAATTTTCGCAAAGACAAAACTAGAAATTCACAAGTAATAAATTTCAAATAATCCTATAAATGCAATAAAGAATTTAATAAATGTTAAAACCGAACTTTTCAGACAAGCAATACCCCAACTGAAAATATCAGTGAAATTTAAAGAAAAACGAACATTATAGAAGAGGCATTCAATCAACTTCAGTGCCACTTCGTGAAGAGTATGAACAGTGCCATCAATTGAAATCTCTTCTTCGTCAAAAATCCTTGCTTTTCTGTATCCAGAATTAGCCGATGAACTATTTAAATGTATTTTAATTATAATAGTTCACCCGAAAATCCTGGTCCTCCCCAAAGCAAGGAAAAAACAAAGTAAATTCTAATTATAATCTTGTACCTTAAACCCAGAGGACTCTATTTAAAGAATTGAAAAGGCAAGTGAAATAATAAAACACTTCAGTGAAAAACTCGAAAAAAAAAATTTTTGTTACTTCCTTGCATTGCGGAAGGCCAGAATTTTTGGGTCAACTATTATAATTAAAATGCATTGAAATGGTTCATCTGGTAACTATGACAGAAAAGCAAGTATCTTTGTAGAAGAGAGATTTCAATTGATTTCAGTATTCCTCCTCCTGACGAAGTGGCACTGAATTTGATTAAATTCCTCTTCTATTATGTTCGTTTTTCTTTAAATTTCATTGATGTTTTGAACTGAGGGATTGCTTGTTTGAAAAGTTTTTGTTTTAACATTTATTAAATCCTTTATTGCATTTATAGGATTATTTTAAATTTATTACTTGTGAATTTCAATTTTTGGTCGAAAATACGATTCATGTTTATATTTTGATTTAATAAAAGATGTTTTGTAATTATATATATATATAGCCGCTTAAACTCTTTGCCCCCTTAAGCTCCTTAACGGGATTAATGCCCTTCACTTTAATCTGGGCATTTCCCCTCTCTGTTCTCAAAAAACAGATGCTTAATAAAGTTTTCTGGACTGCGTCATTTCTAGAATAATCCATATCACATGACGTTTACATAACGATGATGACGTAGGTAGTTCGGAACTTAACAGAAACCTTAATAATATAGTATGGTTGTTAATAAGTTGTCATATTGAATACCTGCGCCCTTGTAACTTTATTGAGGCTAAGACGCTGCCTCCTTGCTTTCTTCGTAGTACCAATATCAAAAATGGAAAATTTCTTGAAAAGACACGTTTAGTTTGCCAATTAGCTTGTGGCTGCAAAATGTTTATTGCAATGAGGAGGAACATTTAATCTGCCTTGGTTGCCACGTTTGCTGTTCATTATGGATCGACATCAACAAAATCAATACTTTCTAAAAATATTACATATATTACGTTTTCTTCCTTTTAAAGTTTATGGGATAGATTATTTAAATCTTGCGGACGAAATTAAAAGATATTTGAATTACATTTGGGAAAGTCAGCCTATAGGAACCACTAAACCATCTAATTTGACAGAGGATATCAAATGCGTTTTCCTTTTTCATGAAAAATATTAGAAATTTTTTCACTTAAGTCTTATTACGTACTTAACTATACTAATACTCCTCTTAATGAAGGAAGAGAGGAATGTTGTCCTCTTAAGACTTAAAGCACTTGAATACCTCTTAAAATCTCAGAGCACTTAAGATGACCGAATTCCTTTTAAGAAGGACGTCTATTAAGCTATTCGAATATGGTGAACTACACGGGGGCTGAGGTAAGGGATGCGTTTGTTGAGGATGTTTTAAGGGAAACTTATTCTGAGGAAATCCACGAGAACTGGAGCTGCAGCTAGCCCGTTTTCCTACGAACTGTCAGCATTCAAATGTTTTAACCATTTGGCAACTAGTTGGCTAAAGGATGTTTCTGATTCCTAGTGGATTTTAAATCTAGAAGAATGCATTCCATAAATAAATAGTTGCAACATACTGAAGACTCTTACAATCAAAAATCTCTTATAATCAAATACTGAAGACTTATAATATACAAAAGACTCTTATAATCATCAAAATCTTATCAATCAAAAGAAATAATAAAGTCTGTATGGGGTGTCTTTAGCTCTTCATTGCCCACTTCAAAACAAAATAATCTGCTTATGCCTATCATATACTGCGTCCCTGGCTAGGTACTCAAATGTACAGAAAGTTTTGTAGAATGATAAGAAAAAATTCTTAACGTATTTGAATATTATTTTATCTGACAAAAGAAGAAAAACCAAAGCTGGTTTAGAAACCAATCTGAAGGTATCTCGAAATTTTAAAGGCAAAATTTGATGACTCATGAATCACCAAATAATTTATTTTATTTTAGGAACTTTGAAAGAAGATATGACAGCAAATGCAAGCTTATCGAAGAATGTTAGAAAAACTATTTTAAGGCTAGGATTGCATTACGCAAAAAAGAAAGAAATTACAAAAATAACAAATCAATATAACAGCATAAATAAATTGAAAAAAATAAGAAATTTTAAACTTTCGTGAACTGAGTTATAGAATTTTCATGGAAACATTAAAGATTCTTTCGCATTTTTGGCTCATTTTTAGGAAGATAAATGAAGATGATAATATATATTCTAAGGATAAATTTCAGTGTCTTACAAACGCTACCGTGATAAATTTTTGGGCTATAAAATTTCCAGATAGTTATGTTGCAGTAAAGAGGAATTACCAAAGGTATTAGTAAACTTAAAAGGCAGAATGGCATAAAACTATTAAATGAAAATGATCATCACTTATATTTAGTGCTTAAATATATGCTTTCAGACTCAGTACTATCAACCGATAAATTACAGCTGCTTTTGAGAATACTTAAGTATCACGACTGAAATATATCTTCTTCGACGCTTACCTTGAGGGAAGCTTGAGCCCAAGAGAAATTATTCAAAACCCAACAGAAACATCGTTACGAGGAGCATCCGCAGATAGCTTTAATGCTTTATTAAAATAGATTCGCACTCAAATCAAAATTCAACAAAGAATTTCAATAGTAATTAACCAGTTCCGAATGCAAATAAATTATTGCTACTACGAACTTAATTGTTGGTGAATGGGAACTAAAAGCACGTCTTTGATCATTAATGCAGAAAATTTCGGAGAGACATATGACGTTGACACAAAAGAATAAAATTGAATTAGGGAAAAAGTGTTCCTCTTATTGGCTGAAATCCCAATGCAACACAAAACTAACATTTTAGTGAAATATACAATCTTAAAAAAGGTACTGTACATTGAATTACAAAATGAACGACAAGAATAAAGAAACAAATATTGAGATTGATTTTTCACACATCTGAACCAAACTGTGCTGTAACTCTGAAGAGACTTTTAGAATTGTAATCCCATTAATAATTGTAATTTAGCATTCCGTCGCTGTAGGTGGTATTTGTCGAACAGCTGCATTATTTATTTTATTAATACTGTTACGAAAAATTCGGCGGTTGCGCCTGTATGTAAACTTTCCGGCATAGCACTAGGGTTGCCAGATTGGCGACTTTATCGCCCATTTGGCGACCAAATCGGCGATATCCCATGGTCCAATCGGGAAGCTTCTAGAATAACTTCCTGTCGAGATATTTCTCGAAACGTGTGGAACTTAAAGAAAAGCTATATAAATCCTTGCGTTTCTGAGAGCAGTTAGTTAAGAAGTGTTGCGAGTAGATTGTGAAGCAGATTGTGAGGAGTGTGATTAAGAAGAGTGTGATTAGTTGTGAGAAGTCTGAGAATCGCTGCTTACTGTGAGTGCTAAGCTACGCGAGAGTTTTGTGAACGGAAAGCGATCGAGATAGTGCTTTGCCGTGAAGCTACCTTTACAGTATAGCTTGGCAGTGTATTGGTGATTGTTCCACGGTGTTTATTATAAGTTTAGTGTTGCCGTGAAGCTACCTTTACAGTTACAGCCTGAAGCTGTGTTGCTGATTGTTTCAGCGTATTTATTGTAGATTTTCGACGCCTTTAAAGGTAATTTTGGAACTGTGCTGTAAATAGTGATTCTTGTAAATAAATTGTGCTTTTTATTGTTCTGCATCGTGTTTTCATCGGATACTCTCAAATCCACGAACCCGTATAACGCAACAACTGGTGTCAGAAGTGGGATTTGAGAGTGAGTGCCAGTCACCCGTCTACAGGAGAAAATGAAGGTGGAGGAAATGAAAGCTTTGATGGACATGTTAGCAGCTCTGAAAGCCGGACAAGAAGAGATGAAAGCCGCTCTGAAAGCCGGACAAGAAGAGATGAACGCTAGACAAGAAGAGATGAAACAAGAAATTAAAGCTGGCTATGAAGAGATAAAAGCCACATATGATGATATAAGAATTGGCTATGAAGAGATGATAGCTGATATGAAGGCCGAGCGCGAAAACAGGAAAGTCGGCCGAGAAAAAGTACGAGAGCAACTCCAACAGATGAAAGAGGAGCTTGCAGAAGAAACTGGAGCTATGAAAGAAGATGCGGAAATCGCAGAAGTGGAATCTGAAGAGTCAGAGGATGAAGAAATGGAGGAAGTAGCTAGTAGAGTGTCTGAGAAAGATCCCGAAATTATGGATGAAACATCCAACGGGATGAAAGAAAAAGAACGAAAACATGAAGAAATTAAAGACGGGAACGAAGATTTTGATGCTCACGTGCCTGAAGTAGAGACAGAAGAAAATGAAAATGCGACTATCAAGATCATAGAAACTGATAATGAAGTTACGAAGTCGCAGATAGCAAGCATTGAACGATCTGATGAGATGTGTTCACATGTTCACATAACATATTCATGTGATGCTGAGATGGAAGAAGCTGATGCACAACTTACGCGGAGTGCTCCAGCATTGCAAGAAAGTTTACCCATTTCGCAATCCATGTGCGTGTCTTTTAGTGCAGATTGTGCAGACAAAGACTTGATTCTAAACCTGGATACTTCTGCTTGTAAAGGATCGGATTCTATTCATGGTCCTGGTGTAAACATTGGAACTCGCTTTCAGGAAATAGAGGTAAATAAGCATGTACCTTCTGCTGTGAGTATCGAGGTGAACTGTACAAACGGTGCGAATAAACTACAGAGTGGTGAACGAACTGTTTCAGATCTTCCTGTGCAAGAAAATTCTGAAATGACTGAATCTTCAGACTGTGATATGAAAAACAGAAATATATCTGAGAACTGCCGTGGAAAAGTATTTGACCCGGGTATAACTTAGTGAAAAGCCTAAGACTAAAATCCATTCTGAACTTTATTGGAATAGTTTAAAATTGTTATGTGTTTAACTTATGTATATAATTTGTATGTAATGTAAATATTTGTTTCTTTAGTTATGTTATTTGTTTGTTTTATTACCTTTTGTATGTATCGAATTATGCTCCCAACCAGGGATTGTACTGCCAGGGACGTGCAGTCCTTGGGAGGGGGCAGTGTTGCGAAAAATTCGGCGGTTGCGCCTGTATGTAAGCTTTCCGGCATAGCACTAGGGTTGCAGTAAAATAGTGTATGGCAGGGTTGCCAGATTGGCGACTTTATCGCCCATTTGGCGACCAAATCGGCGATATCCCATGGTCCAATCGGGAAGCTTCTAGAATAACTTCCTGTCGAGATATTTCTCGAAACGTGTGGAACTTAAAGAAAAGCTATATAAATCCTTGCGTTTCTGAGAGCAGTTAGTTGAGAAGTGTTGCGAGTAGATTGTGAAGCAGATTGTGAGGAGTGTGATTAAGAAGAGTGTGATTAGTTGTGAGAAGTCTGAGAATCGCTGCTTACTGTGAGTGCTAAGCTACGCGAGAGTTTTGTGAACGGAAAGCGATCGAGATAGTGCTTTGCCGTGAAGCTACCTTTACAGTATAGCTTGGCAGTGTATTGGTGATTGTTCCACGGTGTTTATTATAAGTTTAGTGTTGCCGTGAAGCTACCTTTACAGTTACAGCCTGAAGCTGTGTTGCTGATTGTTTCAGCGTATTTATTGTAGATTTTCGACGCCTTTAAAGGTAATTTTGGAACTGTGCTGTAAATAGTGATTCTTGTAAATAAATTGTGCTTTTTATTGTTCTGCATCGTGTTTTCATCGGATACTCTCAAATCCACGAACCCGTATAACGCAACAACTGGTGTCAGAAATGGGATTTGAGAGTGAGTGCCAGTCACCCGTCTACAGTAGAAAATGAAGGTGGAGGAAGTGAAAGCTTTGATGGACATGTTAGCAGCTCTGAAAGCCGGACAAGAAGAGATGAACGCTAGACAAGAAGAGATGAAACAAGAAATTAAAGCTGGCTATGAAGAGATAAAAGCCACATATGATGATATAAGAATTGGCTATGAAGAGATGATAGCTGATATGAAGGCCGAGCGCGAAAACAGGAAAGTCGCCCGAGAAAAAGTACGAGAGCAACTCCAACAGATGAAAGAGGAGCTTGCAGAAGAAACTGGAGCTATGAAAGAAGATGCGGAAATCGCAGAAGTGGAATCTGAAGAGTCAGAGGATGAAGAAATGGAGGAAGTAGCTAGTAGAGTGTCTGAGAAAGATCCCGAAATTATGGATGAAACATCCAACGGGATGAAAGAAAAAGAACGAAAACATGAAGAAATTAAAGACGGGAACGAAGATTTTGATGCTCACGTGCCTGAAGTAGAGACAGAAGAAAATGAAAATGCGACTATCAAGATCATAGAAACTGATAATGAAGTTACGAAGTCGCAGATAGCAAGCATTGAACGATCTGATGAGATGTGTTCACATGTTCACATAACATATTCATGTGATGCTGAGATGGAAGAAGCTGATGCACAACTTACGCGGAGTGCTCCAGCATTGCAAGAAAGTTTACCCATTTCGCAATCCATGTGCGTGTCTTTTAGTGCAGATTGTGCAGACAAAGACTTGATTCTAAACCTGGATACTTCTGCTTGTAAAGGATCGGATTCTATTCATGGTCCTGGTGTAAACATTGGAACTCGCTTTCAGGAAATAGAGGTAAATAAGCATGTACCTTCTGCTGTGAGTATCGAGGTGAACTGTACAAACGGTGCGAATAAACTACAGAGTGGTGAACGAACTGTTTCAGATCTTCCTGTGCAAGAAAATTCTGAAATGACTGAATCTTCAGACTGTGATATGAAAAACAGAAATATATCTGAGAACTGCCGTGGAAAAGTATTTGACCCGGGTATAACTTAGTGAAAAGCCTAAGACTAAAATCCATTCTGAACTTTATTGGAATAGTTTAAAATTGTTATGTGTTTAACTTATGTATATAATTTGTATGTAATGTAAATATTTGTTTCTTTAGTTATGTTATTTGTTTGTTTTATTACCTTTTGTATGTATCGAATTATGCTCCCAACCAGGGATTGTACTGCCAGGGACGTGCAGTCCTTGGGAGGGGGCAGTGTTGCGAAAAATTCGGCGGTTGCGCCTGTATGTAAGCTTTCCGGCATAGCACTAGGGTTGCAGTAAAATAGTGTATGGCAGGGTTGCCAGATTGGCGACTTTATCGCCCATTTGGCGACCAAATCGGCGATATCCCATGGTCCAATCGGGAAGCTTCTAGAATAACTTCCTGTCGAGATATTTCTCGAAACGTGTGGAACTTAAAGAAAAGCTATATAAACCCTTGCGTTTCTGAGAGCAGTTAGTTGAGAAGTGTTGCGAGTAGATTGTGAAGCAGATTGTGAGGAGTGTGATTAAGAAGAGTGTGATTAGTTGTGAGAAGTCTGAGAATCGCTGCGTACTATGAGTGCTAAGCTACGCGAGAGTTTTGTGAACGGAAAGCGATCGAGATAATACTTTGCCGTGAAGTTACCTTTACAGTATAGCTTGGCAGTGTATTGGTGATTGTTCCACGGTGCTTATTATAAGTTTAGTGTTGCCGTGAAGCTACCTTTACAGTTACAGCCTGAAGCTGTGTTGCTGATTGTTTCAGCGTATTTATTGTAGATTTTCGACGCCTTTAAAGGTAATTTTGGAACTGTGCTGTAAATAGTGATTCTTGTAAATAAATTGTGCTTTTTATTGTTCTGTATCGTGTTTTCATCGGATACTCTGAAATCCACGAACCCGTATAACGCAACAATACATTAGCTGTGTTACTTCAAATAGCGTATAATAAGACTGTGTGTTAGATTTTTGTCTTGGATAGGTGATAATTTGCCAACCCATATTGTTAACTTCGGCAACCCAATTAGTGATCCATTGGGAGGATTTGGCTGGTTATTGAAAACTCTTAACAGTTGGCGAAGACTAGTGCGAAGTTTGACGGGGTAGGTTCTGTGTTATAATTTTTTGGAGGAACGCATTTTAGAACGCATTTCGTGTTGTGTTCAGAGCTGGAATTTCAAAACATGGTAAAAATGACATTTGTGTTGGAAGTAAATAAAATGACATAGGTAAGGGCTGTCTCATTATTAAGCTTACGTGGACTTTCGTGAGAGATTGACTACATTTACACGACTCGGAGACACAAAAATATACAGTAATGCTTTCCTGATGCGATTTGTCCAAGCGTTCTGGCAGAAAAGCTTTATTTCACGGCAGTCAGGCAGTCGACTAAATAAATTTACTCGAAATGCATATGGTATACAGGGTGTGGTTTGCTTAACTTTTCCAGGAGCTCCTTTCTCTTGGTTCACCAGGCGATCTTCTTCTGCAATCTATCGTACTAAGGAATATTAATCCAGTGATGAGCACAAGATTGCATAACATACATTTTAATAAAAACGAACATATTTTAATGAAAATAAGCATACAGTAGTATATGAAGTATTAAAAGGGTCTAAGTGAGTTATTAGGAACTACCCCCAGTATTAACTCTCGAGAAAGAGTTCTTTCAAGCACGACGCAGTGTGCAAATCTTTCCGCTTCTTCAAAGATCTCGAGCTGTCCGCTTTTTGAGTTCATAATTCCAAATGTATCACTTTCTCGCGATGATGTTACAGAGGTGATGAAGCATCTTGAATCACAGTATCCTTTAGTCCGAAAGGATAACTTGGAATTGCCCTTACTGCATTCTAGTTCAGATAACTTGGAATTGTCCTTATTCATTCTAGACACAGCTAAATTGATCTTTTGATCATATTAGTGACAGACAAGGAATAGAAAAAATTGTTACTTTACCCTCTCCCCTGAAAATATCTCCGGTATAATATCCAACTTCCATATCGACTTTGGCCTCTTGTTTTCGTACAATAATATAATACTTTCTTCTTCCGAATAGATGCTATTTTTTCCCAACTTACAGTGGCGAATAGTCTATAAATTCATCAAATAATCTCGTCTCCATATCTTAATGACAGCATCCGTCTCCCTATCAAAAAATCCTTTCGAGAGAGAAGAATCCTGGTTCTTCTAGGTCCTGGTGTATAACCATTAAATACCTAGAATTAAATGTAAATACTACTTGTATTAGGAATGACACTAATTTTCTGATTAAGTCAGAGATGATTTGCTTAAGATTTTCTTCAAACAATTTCAGAGTGAACCTTATGTTCTCAGAAGTTCCAAGCTGCTTGCTCTGTTACAAGCTTCCATTTGATTCCTTGCTTACAGTATTTATCTTGAATTGTTTTATCCTTTATCTTCTACATCAAACATCTAATTCCTTCTATGCACTTTCGGAGGTTTTGGAATTCTCCCTATATTATACACTGGTTACCATAAATTAAGAAAAAATCGCAAGAATCACGATTACTCAAAAAGTTACATGTATAATTTTATGAAACTTACCCACAATATACAACACATAGTAAAGTATCAAGTAACATAAAAAGAAATTACCAGACAATTATGGTAGTATAGAAATTAGCACTTGTATAAAATGAACAAATCGAAGGTGTCAGTTTGCTGTAGTCAAGTACCTGCAATATGGAATATGATCGCCTCTAGAAGCACTACAGCACACATCCATCAGTTCCATAGGAAGCGAGAGCCTTTGCTCTTGCAAAGCAGTTGTAAGCACGACAAGGGTCTGAGGGGGCTGATTGAGAGCCGCTAGACGTCTCCCTAAAGCATTCCAAACGTGCTCGATAGGATTCAAGTCCGGGAATCGAGCTGTATTGCCCCGGCATATGGGCGCAACTAAGCATCAAAGATGTCATTTCTATAAACCTGAGCATTCATGGTTTCCCTTGGAAAGACATGGATGTCTGTGTGTCCACCCAAAGATATGCCACCCCAAACACAGACACTGCCTCTTCAGTATTCATCTCTTTCACGGATTTTTGACGGAGGATAGCGGGTTCCAGGTTTTCTACATATCAAATAACGCCTACTATCGCTTTCTAGACTAAACCTGGACTCACCCGTAAATAGAACAGCCCTCCATTGATCAGGCGTCTTTCCCACTGCAAACGTGTTTTCGTGCCCACTGCAAACGGTCCCTCCTACGGCGTGGAGTGAGCTTCACGCAAATTGCTGGTCGCCTCGCATACAGACCACCTTCGTGAAGCCTTCTACCCACAGTTGACGTTGACACCAACCTTTCGGTGGCTGCGGCAAGGGAGGATCTAAGAAGAGTAGCTGTACTATTCTTACGTGCACATAATGCCAAATATCGCGCTCATCGTAGCAGTTGTCCATCCTTGGCTGAACCTCCTAGATGCCGAATCTGTGGTTTGAAATTGCTTCCAAAGTCTATGAACTACAGAAGGACTCGCATTTATCCATTTGGCCACTTCCGTTTGACTTTGTCCTGCCTCTAGTCTCCCAATGGTTCTCCATTGTAGTTCTGTAGGCAAATGATGCCTGAAGGTCATTGTTACGAATTGGCTATCTCAGATTTCTGATGTCACTATCACAGTGAAATATGCGAGCTTGCTCTCAAACATGGACTTTTATGCTCCTCTCAGATGACATATTCCAAGTGCAACCCACTAATTTGCATATTGCAGTTTTACTCAGCTACTCTTACTTGGCAACATATTCAAATTGTACACGTTTTGGCTTCTTTTTGAGGGAGTTATCTCTATTTTTGAAATTTTTCCTTAACTTATGATAACCAGTGTATAATGCAACTATTTTTCAGTAAAAGAAATTTATTGATGAAATGTTTCGTTTATCTGATACAAAATGATATTCGAATTATTTGATGAAATAGTATTCGTTATTATTTGATGCTTTACATCTTTTACTTTTCGTCGAAGTTAACACGTTCTGTCTATAGACAATGTTATCCAGTAATATATTTCATCAGAAAATTTCGATGCGCAACTTTATACAGCCTTTCTTTTATGAACACCCAGTACTATTATGGTAAGAATCTGGTAGTATTATGACAATATCTTCTGAATACAGGATACCAGCAAATGCTAGCTAATTTTGAATCTTAATAAGACATGCATATTAAAAAGTTACCATATCTATAGGCTTAAAAATTGGAAAAACTGATACTCTGTGATAATAGAAAATGGAAACTCTCCGTAAAAATATTTTTAAAAGATTAAAAGCTACAATAATATTTTTCCAAGACATGGGCTCCTTAAAAATGTAAATGCGTTCGTAAAAGAAAGACTGAGCTTCAGTACGCGTTAGAAACTTTCTAGAATAGAGCTGTTAGGCTTTTTAACAAAAATTCTTTTTAGGATTAGAATTTAAAATTAAATGTAGGTTATCTTATTTTATTTAAAGCGTAACGCGTGAGCTCGATCTATTACATCTATTTAACATCGATTATACATCTATTTAACATCAATTATACATCTATGTTAAATACATGTATAATGACGTAATTAAAAAATTGATGTGTCCACCACATGATTTCCTTGTACAGGATATTAAATTATATGCATTTTTTCTTGCACTTAATTTAAACTTATTGGATTGAATTAAATCTACTTCGTCGATAGCGCATAAACCAAAATAGGAAAAAAAGCACTCTTTAAAATTCATTATATTTGTTTAATATAGGGAAACTCTGCCTCTAGGTTAATTTAACAGCGTTACATCTCATTCATTTTATAACTCAGAATGGACAAAACGTTATACTCAATCTGAAGAATTATCTAATATTTGCCAGATGCTCAAATACTATAATAAATCTAAAATGATGTATAAAACAAATTAAAAGAAAAAGGAAAAAGAAAAAAAAGAACACTTTTCACGGACGATTCAGTAATTCTCATTCAATTAATTCAGTTCTCACTTCGCGACAAGGCATACATAAAAACTCAAAACATCTATATTAAAAATTACGAAATAAATCTTAAACACTTATTTCCTCGAATAAATTCCCAGTAGCTTAAACATCATTTAATTTGCAATAATAAAAGAAGGCGTTATCTTTGTTGTTGCGAAGCTTAGTTTCTCTAGATTGCCAACACTATTCTGCTAAGTTTCAAATGAAAAAAAATCTGATCTGTACACCACATGACTTCCTTGTACCGGAACATTAAATTATACGCACTTTTCATGTCATTTAAGCTTATTGGATTGAATTAAATCTACTTCATCAACAGAGCATAAACCACAATAGAATAAATGCACTCTTTTTAAAATTCACTATATTTGTTTGCCACAGCGACAATCTGTAGCTACGTTCCCTTAACAGCAGCTTTTCTTATTCATTTTATAACTCAGAACGCACGAAGATTATGTATATTATCTGGAGAATTACCTAATAGTTGCCACATGTTCTATTCAAATACTATGATAAATCTAAAACTATGTATAAAAGAAATTAATCAAACAAACGAAAAAAAAAGAAAGAAACAGTTTTTCACAAAAGATTCAGTATTTATCATTCAATTAATTCATATCTCACTTCGCGACAAGGAAAAATACATAAAAACTCAAAATATCTACATTAAAAATTACGAAGTAAATTTTAAACAATTATTTCCTCGAATAAATTCCGGAATGGATTAAGCACGATTTAATTCGCAATAATAAAATAAGGTGTTATCTTTGTTGTTGCGAAACTTAGTTCCTCTAGATTGGCAACAAATCCAATATTCGCCTAAGTGCGAATTGTAAAGAAATATGTTCGCCATGAGAAAAAAGATTAGGCTAGCCGCACTCAAATAACTTTTAAATTGTTGATAATTCTAAAAATCATGCATGCAGATTTACTAAAGGCATAAAACCCTTAACCGGAAAATAAGAACAACATAATTCAGTAATTTTTAAAGCAAAAAATGCACAATTAACCAACATACAAGAATAAAAATAGCTCCCTTAGCCGAGTAACAAAGTGGATATATACACTCTTACACAAAAAAAAAAAAAAAAAACCCACAAAAAAAAAAAAAAAAAAAAAAAAAAAAAAAAAAAAAAAAAAAACGACGCACGACGACGCACCGAGAAGATATAAAGCAAATTGGACACAAACTGATATGCATACAGGTTTCTACGGAAAATGCAAAATTTTAAATTTTGGCTGCCAATGACTGAACGGTTGTTGCTACAGCGCATATGATCTACGCAACTGGCATTATATTTAAGAGGAGAAATTACGTTTCCAGGTCATAAATTCTTCACGAATTTCATTTCGTGTACTCTGGTAGACAGTAACTATGCCTCACACACAGGTGCGCGAACGATATGCGCTGATGTCAGAATTTGAGAGAGGTCGTGTAGTTGGGCTTAAAAGCCGGTTGGCCTTATCGGCGAATAGCTCGACATTTGAGCAGGAGCGATGCCACTATTAGACGATGTTGGCAGGAATGGGTGAACCATGGCCGCACACAGCGTCAAGAAGTAAGCGATAGGCCTAAAGAAACGACAGAACGTGAAGACCGAGCAATCACCAGAGCGGCACTCACAGCCCCAGGTGCATCCTTATCATCGATTGTACGTGAAACTAGTGCTTCAGTGACCGCAAGGACCATTCATAGACGGCTCACAGAAGGGGGGCTGAGGTCACGGTGTCCCTTGCGCCGACTACCATTTACCTCTGTACAACGTCAAGTCCGTTTGCAGTGGTATCGGGCTCATTCGCACTGGAATGTCACTGACTGGAGTAGAATAGTCTTCAGTGATGAGTCTCGCTTTGAACTGAGCCCCGATGACCAGCGAAGGCGAGTCTGGAGACGCGCCAGACAGCGGTGTGTTACTAACCTGACTGTCTTCCAGCAGACAGGCCGACAACCAGGAGTGATGGTCTGGAGTGCCCTTTCATTTCATAGTGGGACCCCTTTGGTTGTCATCCGTCGCAACCTTACAGCACAGCGGTACGTCGACGAAGTTCTGAGGCCCATTGTGTTACCCTTCATGTCACTCCACCATGGACTTACATGGTGCACATCTTTTTCTGCATGCCTTAGTGCCCACTGCACATCTTTTTCTGCATGCCTTAGTGCCTGCCGAACATTACTTTGGCCAGCAAGGTCGCCGGATCTCTCTCCTATTGAGCACGTTTGGAGCATTATGGGCAGGGCTCTCCAACCATCTCGGGATCTAACGCGCTAGTTTTACAGAATTTGGCACGATGTCCCTCAGGAAGACATCCGCAACCTCTATCAATCGATGCCAAGCCGAATAACTGCTTGCATAATCGCCAGAGGGGGACAAACGCGTTACTGACTTTTTCACTTTGTGAAGCTCTATCACTTCAATAAATCATTCAGTTTTTCTCAAACTGTAATCATTTGCTTTTCTGTACATGTACATCACTTCTACCGATTTTCGTCCCATTCGGATAAATCCTTCTTGGTGCGTCGTTTGTTTTGTCTAAGTGTATATACATAAAGATATACACTTTGGTGCGATGATTGCAATCAAAATAGGAGGTACATACCTACACGTTAGAGCAGTCCTATATGCAGAATTTCAACGTTCTGAGGTTACTCGTTTTTGAGGCTACACGTTATCCGAAATACATATATACATACATACGTATGCAGGCACAGACGCCCAGACAAATCTCTTCAGAATTGATTTTAAATCAGCTTTATAGTTTTTTTGGGGGAAAAAGCCCTTTATTCTGTCCTTGCGTTCAGATTTCACCTAAATACATCGTTAAATTGCATTCAGTAGGAATGGATGCAATATGTATATTTTTGTCGAAATATGATACCCGAAATTTTTTGCGATTACAATACTTCCTTTTTACTTCGTACAAGGAAGTAAAAAGCATAGTTTTCTGATTAAATCTGCATAATTTTAATCAAAGTTTGATATAAAATCAGGAACATAAGTAAATGTTTATTAAGTATTTTAGAAATATTTGAAAAACAGGGAATTGTATGCAATTTTTTTAAAGCTTAAAACTGAAGTTAAATACTATGCATTTCTTCAACTGCAAATATTTTAATTTTCTTGATACAGTACGTAATTTCAGCACTAACCTGTGCTATAAGCTAAAACTTTTACAATATTTCTAAAATTTACTAAAATATGACAAGTTACGCGAAAAGCACAGTTTTTTTTAAATTTCCTTTCTTTTCTTTTTTTCTTTTTTTTTCTTTTTTTTTTTCTTTTTTTTTCTTTTTTTTTTTCTTTTTTCTTTCTTAAGCCTAAACGAGCGTTAGCTTAGCAGGGCTATTAGTGTCGAAACGGCTGTTCGAGTTAATCACTATAAACGGCTGAATCACTTTTCAAATTCTTGCCACCAAATATTATTGCCCTTTATTATATTTAAAGGAATTAAAAAATAAAAAACCTAGATGAATGCGTGTAGTTTTCTCGTATTTCTTAGAGCCATCAAATTTTGAATAACACAATTCTTCACCCGAACATGAGCACCATTAAGACCGAAATTTGAATTTCAAATTTGTTTTATTGCCCAGCTCACGTTTTTTAAAACGGTAACGAATTTTTGATTAAGAAACTCAACGATTTCAAAGCGAGCATTGGCAGCATTATACGAAAAAATTTGAATTTAAATAATCAAGAATCTGCATGAATGTATGTATCTTGCATTGAGTAAAAAATTAAGGTATACTGGGACAGTTATATATCTCCCGAAAAATTTACGAAATTTAAATTGCGTTTTTCATGTCTCAAAAGCGCGACTTTAATATATATTAGGTATATATTAAATAAATATATAGCATTGTTCTAATAGAGGACTTTTCTGAAATGACATGCCAAGTTTTTCCATATTTCAATTCTACAACTCAAATTATGCTTAAATAATAAATTTCGTAATATAAGAATAAAAAATCTGAGCTCACTAGAGCCGAGAAACAGAGTGGGCATATATATATATATATGCATACGTTTGGGGCAGCCGATTGCAACCAAAAAGTGAATTGCACATCTACATGTTATAGCAGTCCTATATACAAAATTTCAACGTTCTGAGGTGACTCGTTTTTGAGCTAGCGAGCTACATACATGTATACTTAAGTGTATACCAAAGACGCTAGGAAAAAAAATCTCTTCACATTCTATTTTAAATCCTTTTTATATTTTGTGGGGAAGAAAGAATCTTTTATTATGTCCTTTCTTACAGATGTCACGCAAAAACATCCTTAAATCGCATTCGATAGCTGTCAAAATAGGTATTTTCGTTAAAATATGATACTCGACATTTTTCGCGATTACAGAACTCCTTTTTTACTTCGCACAAGGAAGTAAAAAAGATACACCCATAGATTTCAATCAATAATTTCAGGCGTTCATTTATTAGAGAAGAGCTTCTTTTGGCTTGATTACGGCTCACGAGTGACCGATTGAAAACGGTGCTGTGCACTGGGTAGATCGGCTCAGAACCAAATCCTGGCAAGGGCTAACTATATAACGTGTATATAAGCTAATTTTGACAAGAAAGTTTTCTGCTAAGACATCTTTTCCCTTAAAAGATTAGGCAGAATGACATTAAGGTAAATGGCTCATATAAATGTGAAATTCAAATTATAACTTAGATTGAAACTTTGCTAAAATTTAGTTGAAAACCGGTAGCTGCTTGACGCACTTTTAGATGTCAAATCTCATTCTTCTTTAGGTCTAAAATTAACTTTGTAAAACTGCAATCAAAATTACCTTTAATAGATAATTTAAAAGATGATTTTCAGCTTTGCCAAATAACATTAAATCGTATTAAATGGCCTAGATTTTGTACATGTTAGTTCGTAAAACTTCTCTTTTTTATGTGTGACAATAAACATTAATATTTAATTTTATGCTTGAGAAGCACCGTGTTTTTCAACTAAAATCTGCCTAGAGCTTATGTTATTGCAATAACAGCAACACACTGCAGTAATAACGACCATATATCGAAAAATCTTCAGCAGTATTGAAAAATTTCTCTTCATTTATTTTTAAAAATTTTTCTTCACTTATTTTTAAATACACTATTTTATTCGGAATAAAATCTTTTCCTCATAATTTTAATTTTGACAAAAGTTGAAAAATTTTGAAAAAAAACATAAAAAAGTTTCCTTTGATTTGTAAAGTTTTTTAGCTGTTCTGCTTTTACTTTGGTTTAAAATTTCATTTATATTTGTTTAGAACATAGATTTTACTTTTTATTTAGTACATTGCTCATTTTGTTTTTTTGCTTGTGTGAATGCTTATTTGTTTTAGTATCTTGCTATACAAATATTTTTAGAACATTGCTTTCCATTTACCCAATAATTTTTCACATTTGTTTTTGGAAAATTTAATTAATTTAATATTTTTCAAAATATTTTTCATGTGTTTATGTATTACCTTTGATTTACACAATGGTGTTTCTTGTATCTTCCCAGAGAATTTTTTTTATCACTATTTGTAGGGGTCAAGTCAGAGCAGGTTATATCCTTATGATTAGTTAAATTTAAAAAAATAATAATTTAAAAAAATTTACTTTGTTAAACTATAAACGCTTCAATTAGGTATATTTTAACTAAATTTTCTTTGTTTACATTTTCTAAAATTTCAGAATTTTTGTCAGTTTTAACAATCATCTAGATATAACTTATAGAAAAAATTAGGTATTTTGAAGCAAGAGACGTGAAAATGAGAAATGCCCTCGCCGGGACTCGAACCTAGGACCTCTCGAATACGCGTCAAGTGTGCTGGCCATTACACCACAAAGGCATGTTAAGAAAGCTAGAGAAGTACCTCATATACGACTCCTTTTAAAGAGCAACTGGGATTTGGGGACCCAATCGCCAAATTCAGGTGGTGGAGAATCATCATCGACCACAGTTTTCAGTTCGGGCGCCACTATAGAGACATCACTATTTTTGATGCTGAAAGACGTGAAAAATGAGCAATGCCATCGTAGAGACTCGAACCTCTCGAATACGCGACGAGTGTGCTGACCATTACACCCCGAAGGCATGCTAAGGAGGCGGGATAAATATCTTACATACTCGCCCTTTTAAAGGGCGACTGGGATGAGGAGCCCAATCGCCAAATCCCTGTGGTGGATAATCATCATCCACCACCTGTTTTAGTTCGGGCGCCACTGTAGAGACAATAGGATTTTTGATGCTGGATTCGTTAAAAATGAGCAATGCCCTCGCCTTGACTCGAATCTCGAACCTCTCAATTACGCGCGGAATGTGCTGACGTTACACCAGGAAAGCATGCTAAGAAGAAAGGAGAAATACCTTATAAACTCAGAAACGAATCTCTGTTGAAAGTTCTTCGGCTGCTCCTTGAAAAAGACCGTTTTAAACATTTTCTGCAATGCTTTAAATTTTTTTGATATCTCATCTCGTTTTTTTAATAATTTTATTGATATGCTTTTGTATTTTGAAATGTTTATGCTTTTATTTTAGTACATGTATTTCCTATTGGAAAGCAGTCCATGCATATTAATTTCTCTCATATCCTAGTGCAGATGGGTATTTGATATTTGGTTTGGTGAAAAGAAAAAATGACGACGTTAAAAATTTCTATCAGAATATCGGAAATACCTTCATTTAGAAACATAATATTAACTTTCATGAATATTGCTAGAGAAAAACATGACGCATGCAGTGAAGATTGACTATGAATATTATTGAGGTGCTTCTCTTTGGTTCGATATGCCAGATTTGTTTATAATACTGCTGGCTGAAAATGCATTTCCAAAGGAAGTCCTGGGAAGAAAAAGATGCTCTATATATATGGAGAAAATTGCATTTCACGAACTGTCCTATAGTAGAATGGACTTTTCTCCCAAGGTTGTGGAATCTTACTGGACGATACAAGGTCTGACTAATGAAACATTGTACATGAACAGCGTAAATAAAAGAAAGTGGATCGCAAAATGCATTCTGTAGTTGAAATACTATTTTCAAGCAACACATTCAACAAACACACCTTACGCTTTAACACTACATTATCACAACTGTCACCTGACTGGAGTGCACCGTTACTGCTATTATTACCGCTACAACAAACTACGAATGAATTTCTTAACTACAAGGTATATGGTTTCCTCTGCATGATGTCCCGAACCTCGTTTTCCCTTCCAACATCTGGTAAGGTCAAAATTACATTTGATAAAGAATAACTATTATATATCTTCGCAAGAAAGGGTCTTTGTAGTCGTAGCCACGTTTTCATTTGACTAAATCAAATACAAAACAAACTGAAGGAAAGTGCTAATTTCAGAATCTTGAGCTTCTAAATTATTGCGGATTTATTGTATAAAATCACATCAAGCCCGTCATCTGGCATAGAAAAAACAGTGGTTTAATTAAAGGCATTGCAAATATAAATCTAGTACACTAGGTGAAATGAACACGTTTATTTATTAACTAACTTGGAAATAATTCAGTTTAATTTATCCAAGATTCATTTACAAACAAAATTTGTTTATACCATTAATTAACAAAGAACGTTTCCTTTCTCCTATGAAATGGATTCAAATGGTAATTTTTTAAATAAAATTATAAATGAATTCATGGAAGAGTATTTTAAATTAAATATTTAAACTACTTAAAATTTCATTTTTTATTTTAAGATAAATTTTTTTACATTTGTTTTAAACATTTTTTTATTTAAGCTTCTAATCATTACACATTGCCAAGACACAATCTGTCTTTCTCCATGTGATTTTATTTGCAATTTTTTTTCTAATTCAATTTTTAAGATTCAGTAGTAATCTTAAAAATATTTTTGATCTTAAGCAAGAAATGTTTCATGCAAATTGTGTCACTGTCTCATAAAATGCTCGAGATCTAGATTAACCTCTAATGGGGCAAATCCAACTAGGATCAGACTGAAAAGCATTTTCTTTTCTTAGGTTGCAGATGTTTCAGTGTTGGAAGCAGCGAATGTCTGTTGCGTGATTGGGTACTATGGGATCTCATCCACCTGTTCTGTAACTAAAAATTCACCATCCATCTTCGAAACGTCGAATTTTAGGCGACTTGAATTTATATTTGCTAAATAAAAACAGAATTTCATTCCTGTTATTTCTGCAATTTTGTAGTTTTAGGGAATATGGGGGTTTGAATGAGGTTTGTAGGATTTTGTTGTTATTACATTTCCTGTCGGGTTTTTCAATTTCTAAAATTGTTTGTTAGAATTAGATTCCGTGTATGTTGAAAATAGATCTTGATTTGCTTTAAGGTTAGAAACTTCCAAATTCGTTCTTGGAAGTTGTTCTTTTGTATACCAAATATTTGGATTCTATTATTATTTCTGTCTGATTTAATTTAAGTGCATGATATTCGGCTAAGCAAAGAAATTCCATTATTATTTCTGTCTGATTTCATGATATTCGGCTAAGCAAAGAGATTCTATTATTCTTGTTGCTCTGCTAAAGGAATTCATATTATTAAAAAGGGTCAATTATGTTGACAACACTGGTTACTTGGCTTGATAATATTCGCAAGACATGTTACGAAAAACAGTGTCTATCAGAGCTTTCTACTATTTACAGGTATTTAAGGTCATTAAAAACTGATAAAATTTGGAACGATATTTCTAGCATTTTATTTACTAATGGAAGCAGTTTCCTTTCTCTCTATGAAAAAACAATATTGTATTAATGTATACATACACTCGTGTGGACAATTAAGAGAATTAGCACATCATGTCGAATTCTTGAGAGATTAATGGATAGATTTTAATTAAATTTTGTATTAATAGTCATTTTTAACAGAGAAAGCGGTGTAGCATTTCCATACTCATTTTATGAGGACATAATTTTCAGTAAAGCTCAGTGTGCACTGCTATACGAAATACAAATTCTAATGTTGAATTGAAAATGAATTTAATATTGTTATGTAGCGATTTTAGTTAGATTAGAATTGTGGATTAATATGTAGTTAATTGCAGTTTATTTGATAATTAATTATTGAGTGAGTAAAATGTTCTAAATTCTTTCTTCACTAGTTGTGCCGCTTACGTTAATGAATCAATTATTTTTATGCGAGTTAAACAGGGTTCTCATTCTTACAGTTACGCGTTCGGTAGTACTAGCTTTCGGGAAAAGGAGACAATGGGAAATTGGTTGCTTTCTGCGTAATATTTGAAATTTAAAAATACTTCCTTTTTATTTACATGGATGAAATTTATACCTCTTAGAGAGAAAAAAAATTAGCTTTCTTATGAATCTACTTTCATGACTGCACGTCGCCCCGTTGGAGAATTATGCCCATTTAATTGTTAAAATTGTTGAATTTCGGGTCTAAAGTTTTATTCTGCTAAAAGGGTGTTTTTTCGAGCACTTTTCGTCCAAGGTCGTGTTCAGCGTCCGCTCGGTTGTAGGGTTGTTACATTCTTTCCCTCACCCCTCTTCCGTTGGCAAAGGGGTGGCGAAGGTGGAATTGTTTTTGCTGTGTAGAGGGAAAAACTAGGTTTTCGCAGCACTGTTTTGTGCTTGGGGAGATTTGCATACTTTTTCATCAATTTTGGTGAATTTAGAAAATTCTGGATTCTGGACGATCAAGAACTGAGCGCAAGGCCTTTCTCGCTCTCTTTTGCCTCGGATTGCAGCTGTAAGAAGGACTGGCGATTTCCTTCCTTTGGAAGAGCCGCCATGTTGACCCAGGGAGTCCGGTAGAGGATAGATGTCCAAGGTTTTGTCCGGAAAAGGCCGCCTTCGGCTTGTTGCTTGTTCCCATTGAGGAAGAGATGAAGAATAAGAAGGAGATGTACTTCTAAGGAGAATTGATATGTTACTACTCCTCTGCACCTTGCCATCCTTTATCCAGTCGGGGAGTCTAGATTGTTTTTCTTCGAATCTCAATGCATTTTCCACCAGAGCTTGACGTTCCTTGAAACCCGCTGAATTCGGCTTCTTCCGGATCTAAGAGATGTAGGTCAAAAGAGATCTGTTTAGCATCTACTCCTCTGCACCTTGCCATCCTTTATCAAGACGGGGAGTCTAGATTGTTTTTCTTCGAATCTCAATGCATTTTCCACCAGAGATTGACATTCCTTGAATCCAGCTGAATTCGGCTTCTTCAAAATCTCTCACTTCGAAAACATCCATGCATCTATCATCTTCCTACTAGGATGGGACATTTCGTCGCCAGATTATCATCGATGCTGGCAAGATTTCGTTCGGTGGAGTGCCTTGTACTGCTCGAGCAACCTACTGGTTGTCTGGGAAAACATTTCAGCAGATAAGTGCTTTCGTTTTTGTCCATAGCTGTAGCGTTTTGTAAAAGTAAATTAAGATTTAAAATTTCATTGATAACCGACACCTTTTGTTACAATGGGTAACGCTTCTATTAAGCTTCAAAAGTTTTTTTTTTCTTCAAGTGAGTTCAACTTTTTGTTTGTTCTGTTCCTCCTTTCACCTGAAATTTTAGTACAGCATTCATCCTTAATTCAGTGAACATGCGTTCTAAATAATAAGGATAATTAAATTCACACAAATATTGGAAGGGATTTGTTTAATTGAAGGAAAATTTCTAGCTATGATTTATTAAAGTAAGGAGTAATAATATGTATATTTAATTTCTAATTAAATTCTATTCAACTTATTTGTCAAGAGTTTTTCTGTTGGATCTTAAATCCAGGCTGTTTAATTAAGCAATTGCTGGGCATTTACTCTATTTTGGACCTTTTAACTTTAACTTGGGAAGTAATTAAAATTTATATATATGAATTAAGACAGAGATCCTAAATTAGTTAACTTTATCTAAATTTTACTTTTTTTACTCTTTAAGTTGCTAATTCTTTTGGTTGTGATTAACTTTAACTTTTTGCAAAGATAAGGAGCAAATAAAAATTTAAATTCTACTTTAACCATTTGATTTACCTTTAATTGAGTAACTGAATGAAGGAATAAAAGTACTCATTTTTCTCCAACGGGACTACATGAATATGAAATACTTTCAGACTGCCTAAGGGATTACTTATTTAATGTATGCAATTTTCTTTACCTGTGAAAATTAAGAAATTTCTTTAGAACGAAGTAATCATTCTCAATATTAGAAAACACTTAAGATACCATACTCGGTGATTCATTAAAATTTCCTTTTTGTATTTTATGCTGGCCAGCAGAATTTGATAAACTGCATAAAAATTTAATATTTTTACGTTGAAATATTTTTTAGATGTCATCTCGGTACAATACTGAAAATATAATTATATAATTAGTTCTAAATGCATTTTTTTATATAGTTGTCATCCCGGTACCACAGTGGAAATTTAAGTTGTAAGATTGCATGTCCTTTTTATAGTGCTGTAATAAATATCCTTGGCTATCTATTTGATTCAGAGTATTTTCTTATGATGTATTGTGTAATGTCCATAACACCAGTACTCCTGCTTGTTCTTAGGGGTTGTTCGGATTAGTTCTTTTGAAAAAACGTCACACAACGCAATAAACAGATTTGGTGTTTTGAGATTATTGTAGGCAAATTATTTAATTTTAGGATATAATTGTAACAGTTAGTTATTTTGTAGTATTTAACTTAGTAGTTTAACGTCTGGTACCCATAAGGACCAGAACAATATGGGGTATGGTCTCCTCTCACAGTCAGACTGACGTGCAGTCTGACGGCATACTGGACTGGAAGCAACTGGGAAGTCCATGTGGCAGTCGATCTGTCACCTGCAGCATGTCAGTTTTCAACTCCGGGATGTTTCTTGTAAAGGGATGGCTAGATGAAATTGCCCTCATAATAGAGTCCCACATGTCCCCCATAGTCAGAACATGATAAATATGACATGCTTTCACATACGTGTTTTTCATTTTATTCGTCTTTCTTTTACGTTTCTATTGGATGCCAAAAGAATCCCTTTAACATAACAAAATTTCAATCGTTCAAACTCTTTTAAATGAAATAGTATAACGAAATGCAAACTCTTGAATTATTCAATATTAGTAACGCATCTATAAGCCTTATTCATAAAACTGAATAAGGCTTATAGATGTTTCAACGCATTGTTTCAACGCATGTTACCATAATCTTGAAAACTCAGATTATGGTAACATGCGTTGAAACAAATACCGCAAAAAAGTGAAATTGTCAATAAGGGTACAATAATTATTTCTGAAAATCTCTTGTCTAAAGAGAAAAGCAACTTCTGCGGATTTAAAAAATAGGAACAACAGCTGGATTAGTGGGATGAAGTGCAGTGTGTAAATCCTTTATTTAAATATTTTTGAATGAATACTATGCGATTTCTTAAATGCTCGTATACACATTACACATGAGAAAATTACGAAAATGTCCATGCAGCCTGACCCATGGTACTGACCATTTGTTCTAATGAAGAAACATCCCAGTATGATCATAGGATTTGGGAAATGCCGTTCAGGTACATTATTTGACAAAGTGTAAAGCATTTAACGTCAGTAGTTGCTTCGAATGTAGTTCATGTTGGCAGTCCAGGAAAATTATCTATTGAAGAAGGGATTCTGAGGTAAGAAAAATATTCCAGTGTTTTAAAAGTACTGATTCACTCAAAAATATGAGAGTGTGAAACATAATATATAGATGACCCATGCATAACACGACAGTATGCCACAATTAGAAAATATTTTATAATTTTTAAACTAGAAATAAAGTAAAGTAATTGCCTAGTCTATTAAGTAATTTACATAAAACCCGAATAGTTAATGCAAAGGCATCTGTAAGAAGAAAATGAACCAAAAAAAGAACAACTGGGTTAGAAAAGCACATCTCAAATCTTACTCAAATGTAGTACTATGAAATAGATTTTAAATAACTTACATATCTTTTACTGTACACCGAATGTATCAAAATTCTTAGAACATTAAAAATGCCTCTCACTAAATATTAAATTATTATCAGTGTATTGAAATATTTTTATTTAATGATCTTAATCTAACAATTTTTCTTATTTTGCTTGTGTAATATTTGGCCTCGACTGTAGTATTGATTTAACACACAATACTGTTAAGTTTAGAAATTAGACTTCTTATTCCTCCGATTAATATATATTTGATATTTGAACCATACACACGGTATTTGAACCATACACTTCTTAATCATTTTCAGACTATTGTTCTTGAAATATTACGATTTTCGATTTCCGGAAGCTTTTCATAAAATATAGCTGCAGTTTCTGTAGCTATATTTTATGAAAATCCTTAACGGAAATTTCCTTCATGCTGCATTTTAATAGTAATAATATTTTAGAATTACTACTAATAATAATTTAGAACTAATAACAATAATAATTTAGAATAACTCTGCAATATAAGGAGTGCATTTTGAGGCAAATTAAATTAAGCATAAAAATTATCAAGAAAGAGGCAAATCGAGTTCAATCCTTATAAATAATTCCAAATATTTTTAAGATTTAGAGACTGCAGCTAATTATCTTCTTTACATATACCTTCACGTCTAAAAACTACTGAGCGTTTCAACAGATTGATACATATGGTAGAATTACGCAGGAAATTAAGAAAAATCAGAATCCGAAACAAATGCTACTGTTTAGTAGAATTTTCCGCTCGACCTCTATTGGAGAGCTAGACACTGAAAGGTGTAACAGTAATTAATACATCACCAAATAACACAATTGAACACCATTAGATGTTATAATAACTCAATATTTTAAGATACAATTTGTGATAGGTAACAACTCAAATGTTTTTATGTTTAAAGAATCAAAAACAAAATTACGATATGATTTCAAAAATAATTTAAGATCTCGGAATTCAGTAATTTTTTTTAAAAGTAAAACAGAAGTAAAATAATTTTATGATTGCTTTTATAGCAAACGATAGAATAGAAAGATAGAAGTTGGTTTCCTGTGCTAGAATAAGAAATTTATACTTAGGTATCATAACTATAAAATAAAAACATGCAAACATTTCAACATTTCTTTCAGTTTATAAAACAAAATGTCGCTCTCTCTCATCTCTCCACTCAAAAGTCCTCAACAATAGAATTCGCCGCATTTTTGCTTCCGCTATAAAACCTAAACGTCTGACAGTCCATCTGCTTCCTGGAGTTCCATATACCATAGGAAGTACTAAACAACATAAAACTTTATGGGGCTACATTCTACTTTCATTTTCAGCTGTCTCTTATACGCTGAATGGAGTTGAAGTTTCAGCAATGAAGTTTATGATCGGATATTGTACGTCTTCACCTGGGCATTAGATTGCTATTAACCTTCGCTTGACTTCAGGAACCTTCAAGTAACATAAATAATTCATTAGATTTGGCACATACCTCTATCGCGTTGGAACTCCTAAAATTTATTTATGATGGATTTTAAAAGAATAGAAAAGAAATTTGCTGGATAGAATATATTTGACCTTGTATTACTCGTGAACTCTTCTTATACATATCCAGTTGTAATGGTGTAGTGTTTATCCATTATACATATTTTCTCTTGTGTAACTCAATATAAAACACGAAATAGACATTTTACTTTGATGTCTTTTGGTGGCATTTTATATTGACAGAATACACTCAAAACAATTTTTGTGCGGTCTTTTTTTTTGTGCGATTTTTCTTTGTGCAGTACTAGTGGTGATATTATCAGAAAACTACCGCACAAAAAAGTCGCACAAATAAAAACATCGCACAAAAAAGACGGCATAAAAACAAGTTTGAGTAGATGCATATCAAGTGCACTGAAACCACAAATCGTTTACGACTGCTTATAATGTTATTAATCATATGATATTAAGAATTAAATCACTACGTTTCAGGTGAACATGTTTCACAAAGAGTGCTGTTGCGCGCTTGCGCTCTGCCAGAGTAAAATGTGTTGGCAATTTTCGATCTGTAGTGAATCGAGCATGAAAAGTTCTCAGATAGAGGGACTGCGTACATATATTGATACATTGACATATTGATATCAATAAATACTTTTTAATAATATACTCAATTATCTAAACACTCAGGATATGTACAATACAGAGATAGTTGATGCGTTTTGGAGAATTTCTGCAATAAAAAGGTTCCTTGCTTTGTCTATCTTCACGGGAATATAGAGAATGTGCTGACACATTCTGTTCCACATTTTTCTTCATAATATACATTATATGTATTATATTCATACATATATTGTATTAAATGTGTGTATATATATATATATTAATACAATATATATATTGTATTCTTACGAATAGAAATTTCGTTAAATTTAAATTTCATTCCTTGCAGCAAAGGCGCAAGAGAATTATTTAAATTTAATTTAACTTTACTATATTTTTATGAAACAATATATATATATAAATGTAATATGTATTATATTCATACATATATTGTATTAAATGTGTGTATATATATATATATTAATACAATATATATATTGTATTCTTACGAATAGAAATTTCGTTAAATTTAAATTTCATTCCTTGCAGCAAAGGCGCAAGAGAATTATTTAAATTTAATTTAACTTTACTATATTTTTATGAAACAATATATATATATAAATGTAGTATACGCTAAAGCTCCGATAAGGATAATAAAGTAATAAATCAATAATTTATGATTAGAAAACTTTCACTATATTCAATTTAAAATCATGAATTATTAAAAGAAAAAAATTAGTCAGTATTTTAATCAGTATTTTCTAGACCTCTATTGCATTAAAAATTTAGAAACATAAAAATCTGTGAAGAAAAGTCCTTAAAAGAAAAAAAAAACGAAATCAGAAGTAAAATTTTATTGAAAAAGTAGCTACTGTCATTGATCGCAGATTAATTGACTTATCAAGGGGAACAAATCAATCTACTATCAATTAACAACAACTAAATTAAGTGAGAGTGTTTCGCCTTTCTTCCAAGTAAAGATCAAATTATATTTCTGCTGGAGCCTAATCATAAATCACGAACAATACTCAATCAATAGAAAGACATTAATCCATTTTAAGACAAAAGAACCTTCAAAAACAAAATCAAATTAGTAAACAATCTTTTAAATTCAGTGAGTAATGCCGTCTCGCTTGTGCTCGTGTGCAGAGCATAGCTCTTGTAGCTTATTTTTTAAAATATAAAAATTGCTGTGTTCCGAAGATGATTAGTGGTTTAATTGTAATTGTTAAGTGAATTAGTTCTCTTCAATATAAAGACGTCCCAGTACGTTGTAGTTGTATACACGATATACTAGACACGTTTTATTCAGAGGTTATTTATTCGTTAGCCTTCCCCGGGTATATAATCCTGAATGATTTACCGAACAGCTGAAATCCTGAATATAATCCTTAATTAACCGAACAGCTGTTGAGTCTGCTCATAAAACGCTAACATTACTCAGTGTTTTCTCAAAATTAGAGAACATCATTTTCTTTCCCCACCTAAAAATTAATAAGTAAAATAAAATAAAACAAAGAAAGGCCAGTAATTAAGAAATAGGCTTATTTCATATAAAATTTAATAATAGAGCAGACATATAATTCCACATAGAACTTTAAATACCTTCTGGTATTCCAAATCGGACTGCATATAAAAATCGTTTAGTTTTGAATCCTCATTTCTTTGTGTCTGGGATTTTAAAAATATTTGTTTTAACAAACAAAATGATATATATACATTATCTATTTTTTACCCTAAGTACAGATTTCAAGGTACTTCTGCCTTTTTTCAATTTATCAATGCCCTTAAGTTAAAAATCATTAAATTCAGAATTCAAACCAGTTATTTGAAAATTAAAGACAATTACACTAGTATTTAATGACATTCTATGCATGAAATTTATTAATGTTTGCTACAAATAAATTCATTAGAAGAAAAGGGATGTTAAGTAAAAAAATGAATGTTCCTCATTAGAAGCGTACTGAAAGCTATACTTTTTTCCCTCACAGTTATTATATGTTTCTTTTTAACTAATTGTTAAACGTAATAGAAAAGGTATTATCAGGTTGCAGACAAGTGCCTAATAAATGATACTACAAATGTCTTATGAATCCACTAAATGCCAATTCATTCATAAAGAATTGTTCAACCTGGGCTCCTATCTCACGATGAAACTGTTTGGAACCTTTCCCCATGCGTAATGAGAATATTAGTCTTTTTCCATTAAAAGGTCATTTGCAAGACTAGCCTTCCGTAATATCTTTCAGTAGTTTTTCCCTAATGTATGTAATTCCAGTTTTGATCTTCTATAATGACAGCTGTAGTGTTATAGGACCAGTCAGATACATAAAGCTAAATTTCAAGTCCTAGAGTCATAAATTTTGCTACTATTTTAGATTATTAATTAAGCTATCATGTATGTTAAAATTAGCATTTACTTTACTTTACGTTAAAATATTAAAAATTTGCTTTCTTTAAAATTAATTTTCGTATGAGCTATTCAAATTATTCCGAAGTTTTAATTGACAAAATGCATTGATGAACTTCAATGCAAACAAACAATTAAACAAAATTACAAGAAAAATTATTTACAAGAAGAAGTAAAAAAATCTTCACTGGAACTGGAAGACAGGCACTCAGAGAGCTTAATTTTTGACAATATGCCTGAACCAAAAATCGCTATATATATTAATTTTGAAAATGAATCACCACTGTCGTCCATGTCATAAATTGGCTAATTTATTACGGGAGTATATCTTTCCTCTGATAAATACCGCTTTCTCGGCATATTAAACTTTAGTCAAGTCATTCCAAAATAAAAAGGGGAGAAAGCGAAATATATATACGAAAAACAACACAAAGTGTAACAGAATACCACAGAGTAACTTTAGAAGACCTTACAGGAAAAAAAGAATAAAAAAAGGATTCGGATGGATTATCAGAAACGCGAATGTTAATATTACATGGCGAGTTAAATAAGACGAGTCCGGTTTGTTTACATTATGCTTTCCCTTCTCCCCTGAGTGAGTTATATTTTCGAGCAGAAGGGCAAATCTGCATGTATCTCAAATCCTGTAGGCATGAAATCCCATCTTGTGGCAAAAGTTATAGTTTTTAAAACATACCAAGACCCTGGCACAAATGTAGGATGGCCGGGGATGAAGGAAAAAATGCTCTGGCACTCCAATGTGACGGCCGGGACATGCTTGCTGGTACTTATGCTTGACAGTGAGTCCGTAATATATATACTCACCTCCGTACCCGACTTAAAAGTCCTTACTCGACCTTTATTTCCGCAATCGTTGATCATTGTCATATGCTTGCAAATTACAGAACTGTTGTAAATGACGAAAATATTCAGGTTTGGGCTATGTCAAATTAAAAAAATTTTTTTTGACAGAAACGAAATCTAACCACATATATAATAACAGTTGTATGTGTAGTTAGTCTAACAATAAATATCTAACAGTATTTGACATAATTTTATTATTATTCTGAAAAGGACCTTTGATGGGCCGTTCATGGAAGCTTTGTGGTACTCACATCAGATTTTAAAATTTATTTAAACGATGGTCTGATTTTCAAGAGTACTTTCATACTTCTCGACTTATAGAATTTTAGGCTCAAACCAAGATAAGAAAAACAAACATTTGAATCTCGAAAATTAAATATTAATGCGCTGTATTTCTCATCTGGTTACCTGGCAACATGGCTTGCAAGTTGTAGCAAAAGCACTAGCACTTTGCTCAGCACTAGCAAAAGCGAAGGAAGTAAGCATCGATCGTTAAGAAATTAAGGCAAAATATTTACATTTCGTCATAATAGTATATATCTCAAACTCTATTCAAGAATTTATCATTGAATTCTACTAAGAATAATTGCATTGTTGAAATATCATTCCCCTATCTATTTCGTGAAACTGAATTTATTGTTGAGTCAGAATGATTTCGATTGTTATATGGTGCCTATCCGAAAATATTTGAAAGAAATGCTGATTCCCAATAGAAATAAAATTCATTTGAACATTTGAAACAGTGCAAATTCAATATTTTTCTAAAACCTCTTTTGTAGTAAGTTCTATGAATTAACGTAACATACAGTGTGAAAGGAAATACTGCAGCAACTAATTTATTATTTGCAAATCAGATCATAAGAACAGACATCGTTAATTCTGCACAACTGAAAATATAGCCTTTGTACAACAAAACCTAAAAGTTGCTGAGAGAATTGAAAGTGAGTTTCATTGCTGAAGGAACTTAAAGAAATCGCTTTCAGACCTAAATTTGAAAATTCTGATTTTGAGTTTATTTCTGCCTTTGAAAGAAGTTCTACTATTTTAGAGAATTTGCTTTCTGGATGCTGGATTTATGATCCAGAGAGAAAATTTTTCAAATTAATAACTTATTTTCAAGATATTCTGAGGACTTTTGAAGTTAATTTGCTTTCTTTAATCGGTATTGTTTCCCGTAAAAGAACATTAAAAAATATTTGCAAGACGAATTGTATTGCTATTTAGTTTTGAAACATTATTGAATTATTTATTTGATTTACATTTTAGTGCAATTGTAAATAGTCTGAAACTCTTAAAAATATTCTTAAGTTCTGAAAATTCCCAGCTAAATATTTTTAAATTAGAAGGCTAATAAATCATTTCTCATTCTTCTTGACACAGAAATACACGAAAATTAAAATCACTTAATTTTCTCTACCTAATGAACTGTATGAAAGCTAATAAATGTATAATTCTCGAATCTTAAAACATTTGACGGATAAAAACACCTTTATATGTAAGTTATTCTGTGATTAATCAATATCATCATCATCATCACCCCCATTAAGATTATTACTCTAGTTAACTTTGAAATACCTAACGCAACTGATAGACAACTAATCCGTTTACAAAATAAATTATAATAATATAAAAAAATTACTTTCTAAAGCAATGAAATGGGACCGGGAAGATTTCATCCCGTAAGGTTGCTTGAAAAATACTGTTAGAATTTTTCAAGGTCAAAATATCTGAATTTCATTCGTAAGAAGTAATGTTGCACTTCAATTGAATTCAGTTGAATGAATAATTTTTCGAAATCACAGAAGACATCCTTTTTTTTAAATTTTATCCAATGCTGAATCCCAATATTTTTCAGTGATCCTCGTTGAAAGTAAAACATCTTGAAGTCATTTCATTTGGCGCAGTCATGCTTTGTCAGAATG
This sequence comes from Stegodyphus mimosarum, assembly GCA_000611955.2. Classification (NCBI taxonomy): domain Eukaryota; kingdom Metazoa; phylum Arthropoda; class Arachnida; order Araneae; family Eresidae; genus Stegodyphus; species Stegodyphus mimosarum. Next base: position 288,608 of record KK114497.1, read on the forward strand.
GCAAAATTCCTGGTAAAATGTGATTTTTCTTTCATGTTCTTTTATTCATTTCATTAACTCTAAATCATTCAGTACATCTGATGATCTCCCTCGAGGACGAAAATCTGTCTGTAATTTCTCTCACGCTTTGTACATAGTCTAGAATCATCGCCTCTTTTTCTTTTCTTGTTCAGATTGCTAAAATATGAACTAATTCAAAACAAAAAAAAAAAAAAAAAAAAAAAAGAAAGCTCTTCCCCCTAAAATGTCCCTTTTTCGACAAAATCTTTCCTATCTAAAGCTACCTAATTATTAAGAAAAATCCATGTTCAGACCCACTCACGCCTCATTTGACTTTAATAGGTGAATCACAGTTCGCCGTAGCCTTTTCCGAGCTAATCATAACTACACATCAATTAAATTTAGGCACTGGACATATTTTTTACAGCGCCCCAAGATAGGAGAGTAAGCTATTTTTATCTTTTTCTTTGCCGTGGTAATTCTTCGAAATAATTTAGCGCCCCAACAAACGTCTTTCAAGAAGATAATTAATTAGTTTGCCAGAAGGTTCTTACTCTTTTGCTGCAGTACCAAGAACCATTTAAACAATAAAAAGCACCATACTCCCAGCCTTTTTTACAAAGCTGCCGCCTCCGTTTACCTCCTACAACAAAATAACTTTTAACCCTTTTTTTGAGGATTTCAGACCTTCACCCGTAAGAAATCTTTTTCAAAACGCACTCCTGCAGACTTTTCATAGTTCGTTCCTCTTTAAAGAGAGAGAAAGCATTCTGTCTGTCTGCAACAGACACAGAAAGCAAAAAGGATCCTTTAATCACAACTTTATTGTTTAGTTTTAGCGGTGTCTGCATTTTACCTTTCAACAGCTATTTCCTCGAAATTTTCTCTCACGTAATCCACAACACTTAGAATAACCCTGAAACCAGAAGCTGTACATAATACTTTCTTTTAATTTGTGTATTGCCCCTTTCTGTCCCAAAACTACTTTACTATTTAGAGTATCAGGTATTTTCTCCCTCCTTTCAGCAAGCCTTCATCGTGTAACGGCAGCACAGTCGACGTGTATTCCAGAGGTCCACGTTCGAATCTCGGCCTCATATCTTTTGTACGATATTAAAACATTATTAACGACTTAAAAAGTTAAGAGGAAGCATTTTATAGAATTATCTAATAGCATTTATAATTGTGCTTTAATTTCTCTAACTGCTAGTTTTAAGATAGATTTTGTCCTTTGTTTCGATAGGTTTATATACCCGAGGATAAATAAAAGCTGAATGTAAACCAGAGGTTCATGGAAGCGCAATGGCAAAACGCATAGTTTAAAGGTAGCATGTTAGATTTAACCATACCCCTATTGGAGCTTGTTCTATGTTTCTATCGCTTTTGTCTGTGAAAGTCGTTTGCAGAGCTCTGAAAGCCATTTGTCGAGCTATCGATTGCAGAACTCAACCGAAAAACTTGGCTGTTCACCATAAGTGCTTAAGAAAGTTAGCTTTAGGTAATATTTTCTGCTTTATTTTGTTCTGTCGAAGTTACATTACTTTATAATTACTATACTATTCTTTTACTTTTCATTAGAGTTTAAAAATATTTTAATACATAATTGAAAAAAATTAATAATTATACTGTCACAGTTGATTTCATAACAGGACAGAAATTAAAAGCTACCACAGTTTTAGACTGAAAATATATCAGTTTTGAAATGAAAGATTCTTAGGAAAAAAAGGATATTTTGTTTAAGGCTCGGAAAATATTAAAACGTCGAAAAATAATACACATTTCCAATTACATTCCTTACACTAAAAATATGTGATTTTAGGTGATACGGCGTGTCTGTCATGTAGTATGGGGAACTACTCGTTTACTGCCATTTACGTAAGCGAGAACAAAGTCATTTGAATCACAATGGAATAAGTGCTTGCGAAATACCAGTTTTATAATGCATATTTATTTTTTCAGTTGCCTTTTGTTTATCTTTTTAGTCATTCGTTTTGAAATGGCGTACGATATCTGCCGATGAATAAAACGAGCATATTTATAGTAGTTAGAAAATATACTCATAATATGTAGATCAAATGCTGATGAACAGTCGAAGGAATTCCTCTGACCATTTTATGATATGCCTGATGGGATTTTTAAAGGATAAATTCAGCGCTAGAGAATTAAGTATCGAAAAATTAAACTGCATCGTTGAGGATAAATTGTGTTTGATTAAGAATGCTTTTGACTTTTCTTCAAGTAACAGTAGCTACTCTTCTCCTGCTTCAGGTTGAGAAATTTAATCAAGATGCAGGTACATTTTAACAATTTATTATGTTTCCAGATGACACATTTTATTATTTTGTTGCTAGATACATTTAACATATTTACATTTCTTAACTCAAAGAATGTCAATAATGAAATAACATATGTTTTTTAAAGGGTTTCATAGGTTTGTAAATTGCCATGTTTCAATATGTTACATTTTGTTGTCTTTATACTAAAGATAATTTGTTAATTGGTAAGTCTGGAAATTCAAAGCGTTTCAATAATGAAACTGAACTTTTGTTTTTTAAATTTCTTCTACTACAGTTTTTTTTCGTCAAAGGACTATATAAAGCCTAAAAATGTTTTTGGAGACAAAATAGTAATCAAAATAGATAATCGCTTCTTCAGTATTAAATTCTTAGAGAAATTTCAAAAACACACTTTATACTGAAAATATTGTTTTCTTTAATATACACGACTAAATGAAACTCCATATAATGAAGAAATAAATATTCTGTACGAACAAAAATGTTTATTAAATAAATTGAGGATAAGGAAAACTGAAATTCCGGTGAAACATAAAAGATGTTATATCAAGACATTATCATATCCAATATAAAATACTTTGAAATATTAAAAATATTAGAAAACTGACAGATTACCTTGTATTTTTTTCTGAAATAATTTAAGCGATGATGTATGAGTAAACATATAAAAATATAGTATAATGCATGAGGTTTAAGATTTATTCTCAATTTATCCAGCTCTTAGCTCTTATATAAAGAAAGATGGAATAAAGAAGCATATTGTTATTTAATCATATTTGGAGTCTTAATCAAAACTTTTAATGGTGCTTCAACTACACGAAAACAGAAATTGATGGAATAGTTAAAGAGATAGTCCCGAAAATCTCATCTGAGTCACATAAATTATATATGAAATAGTTTCTGGGAACTATTCTAACAGATGGTGGATTCCAAACAAATATATGATAAGTACCTAGTGTTACCTGACAACTAAATGGAGTCTTTCAGTTTTTAAACTATACCGTCTGAGCACCCCATCATGATCTCCTACTATATTTTTATTTTAAATTCTGAAATATTTTTATACGAAATTCGTATTAATCATTTGCAATGTTTAAAAAGTGTCATAGATCATTAAGAAATATGGATGTAGCTAATAGCCTTCTTTCCCGTTTTCTCAGTCATTCAAGAAATTAATAAACTGATCTGAACTGTTGTATTATACAATAGTTTCCTGTCTTTGCATACGTAATATCTAACAAAATCCGTTTTAATGCTCTTACTAAAGCTCTCATTCTGAATCTGTCATTTTCTCATTAGTTCATTAGATAATTTCAAAACTTTTGTAGTTTTTGTTGCCTGAAACTGCTTAGTATGAGAACGTGAAGGTAAATAAATATATTTCAAAACTAAAAGCTAATACAGTTTCTTTTTAAGGTTAGTATTAAATGCTGCGTAAAACAGACACCAATCATATTAAAAAAGTACAATAGTATGTCTTGTAAGAGATTTTCTCAAAGCCTGTCTGAGATCCCTAGAATCCTCCTTTAAAAACTTTTAAAGCTTTTCAGTTATTTAAAGTTTCCCTAATTGTTTACATATTTCTGCTAATATTTGTATTATTGGTTTATGTAGGTTTATTTTTATCTTTCATTTAATGCATCATATTAGTGTCAATAAGTTTATTTTATTACTCTAATTAAAAAAAATAAGGCTTCTTTTAAAATGTGACATAATTAATTTCATATTAAAACCAAAGTCTGCACTTGATACGCAGATAAACTTAATTATAATAGACATGGTGCATACCGCAACACTCTCTTTCTATAATTTTAATATTAGAAATATCGTAATTCCAGTCCCACGTTTCTGAAAGGATCCATTGGTATTTCATGTCGTAAAATTTCGTATTCGTTCAGATGAAAAAGCAAATAAATTATATTTTTGCTTGCGTATGGGTTCCTATTGGATTGAATGCACAAATCGATAAAAGTTAATAAAATTTATTCCTTTCATAAGAAATAAAACAAAAGGCTGAAATATTTCCTCAGAGATATTCGTACAATATCCCAATATCTCAAACGTTAAACAGAACTCAATTCAAAACAGAGAAAGTTAATCCAATCTCATACAAACAATAACAGCATTAAGTAAACAAACAGTTCGCTTAAAACAACAGCGACTGAGCTGAAGTGTTTTAATTCGGTTTTTGTAAGCTTTATAGCAGGACTGCTATGTAGTTCTTTAAGGACGTCCGGGATACGGGATCTTGGGAGTAGCAGCTACCATCGGAATGTCTTTCCATCATACGATTCGAATTTCCGGTACAAGACGCCATTTCGAATATGGAGTGAGTCCCAGAGAGCACAATATTGTTTTGTCATGGAACTTTAGCTCGAAATGTCCTGCCAGGTAGGTTTTCTGTTCGAGGTCTCCATTAAGTGAATTATGGGTTTAATTTCACGGTCTTGCAGCTGGTAGCTTCTTTGTCACTCCATGGGTCTTGGTCAGCCGATGTTGATGCAATTTGCCTTGCGACTGGATTAAACAGCTGGTATTTAGCTTCGACCCTGGAACAATATAGGCAGTTTTCTGGGCAAGGTCTTCTAGACAAGGCGTCAGCGTTTCGGTGAGATGATCCCTTCCAATGACGGATAGTGATGTCATGTTCTGAGGGATAGTCTCGGTATCCACCTGGCTATTTGACCCTCAGGATTCTTGAAATTTGAAATCCAGGCCAATGATGCATGATCCGTGTGAAGCAGGAATTTTCTGAAGTATACATAATGATGGAAACCTTCTACGGCTTTGACTATGGTGAGCAACTTTTTCCTGGTGACACAGTAATTCCTTTCCGGTTTAGTCAGGCACTTGCTCCAGTAAGCCACTACACGTTCTTGGCCCTCTGTTTCTTGGGACAAAACAGCTCCGACTTTCATTACTCGCGTCCGTGTCGAGAATAAATGGTCTGTCGAGCTGAGGATATGTCAGGATTGGAGCAGATGTTAAAGCTTCCTTCAGGTTCTTAAATGCATCCTCACGTTTTTTGTCTACAAGACCTTTTGCTTGCTCTGTGTCAGCTTGTGAAGGGGCCTTGAGATGGAAGAAAAATCCTTCACGAATCTTCTATAGTTGGTGCAAGCTCCTTAGTTGGAGGACATTTTCGGGATGTTTCCAGTCTTTAACTGCTGACAGTTTTTAAGAATCCGTAAGCAAACCTTCAGCAGAAATGAGATGTTTAAGGTAAGTCACTTCCTGTCCGAATAATTTGCATTTAGCGGGACTCAACTTTAGACTGGCTTCTTTCAGTTTCTGAAGCACTTTTCTAAGATTTTCTTGATGTTCTTCGAAACTCTTTCCGACGATGATGATGTCATCCAGGTATATCAGACAGGCTTCTTAGGGAAGACCTATCAAAACAGTCTCCATTAGGCGTTCGAATGTAGCCGGCTCATTACATAGTCAAAACGGAATCTCTCAAAGTCCTTGTCCTGTAGTAAATGCCGTCTTTTCTCGGTCATCAGGATGTACACTCACGTTTGTGAAAATTGCAACACCATGAAGGACTTACGCAAGTGAGCTGAAATTTTCAGGAAATGCAAAGTAGCGCATGATATGCAAATGATTAGAATTGCAAATCCGTAGCGCATGCGTATGCTGAGCAGCGCCCTCTGAACGGCTGATGGATCCGAATAAATAGACGGCTGTAGCGAGGCGTGTATGGTTATCGGTGGTTATCTGCTAGTGGTAAACGTTAACTCAATCTGTACTTATGC
>KK114497.1:295855-343934 GCA_000611955.2 Stegodyphus mimosarum
ATGTCGTCAGTTTTGGAAGGGGAAAACTGTCTTTCTTCGTAACCTTGTTCAACCGCAGATAGTCAACGCAAAATCTAGTCAAACGTCTTTCTTTCTGATGAGGACGATGGGAGATGCCCATGGACTTGCTGAAAGCTCGATGACATCGTTTTCTTGGATGTTCTTTAAAAGTGTTCGTAACTCTTCCTGTTTCGCAAACGGCAGACGTCTTGGATGTTGGTTTAAATTGGTGGATGTTTTTCTGTCAATCTTGATTACTGGAGTACTTTCTGCAATCACTTCACCTTTTTTAATAACTCTCGTCTTGTCAGTTGCATTGGCAACTCTCAGCGGGATATAGTACTCGTTTCGGGCTACTACAATTCTTGGGATATTCCATGATGCCGTAGCGGAAATTTCTATTTTCTCTATGGATCCAGGAGGTAAAATGTATTCTTCCCGGTATTATGATATCGCCTTGAGGTAGGATTTTGTGCATAGATTTCACTTCTTCTTCATTAATCCCGAATAAGGCTATGTCCTCAGAGGCAGAATGCAGTTCGTTATTTTTAAAGGCCAAAGAAAAATTGTATTTCTTTAGAAAGTCCGATCCCAGTATGCAAGTGTCTGTAATCCCTGCTACATATGCCGTGTGATGGTAAGCGGCATTTCCAAACGTGGTGTTAATGTTTAATTTTCCTTCGATTTGGATCTTCTTGCTTGATACAGTCTGGAAAGTAACGCAGGGCGGCGTCCAGATAAGTTTGCCTTTCAGTTGTTGAATGATGGTAACATTGGCTCCTCTATCGATGGTCGGATTGCAAGGAAATCCATTGGTATGTCTCATGATGAAAAGTCCATTACTGCTGCCACTCACTGCAGAAATCGGAGTATGTTAACGCGCTAATAGTCCGCCCCGCGAGATGGTTACGAGATAGTTTTTCTCCTTCTTGATAGGCACTGTTTAAACATCCGTGTGCCCTGGGGTGTTCTGTAGTTTCTTCGTAAGTGCCCTTCAGCACCGCATTTCCAGCACTTTACGGTTGATTTCTTGTCGCCAATATTCCGTTGCAAGGCATTCAGTTGTCTTGTTAAATCATCTAGGCGAGCAGCCATTTAATCCACTGGCTCTTTGACTAGCACAGCTCTGATTGCGTGTCGGTCTCTGCGAGTTGCTTGCTGTGCTGCTTCGAACTTCATGGCGTACACCAGAGCGCTTTTTAAGTGCTTCACACCAGCCATTCGCAGAGCTTTCTGCATTTCAGTATCCCGGCTGCTGTCGATGAAGTATTGCAAGAACAGGATTTCCGTCGTTCATCTCGAACACTCCGTAAACGCGAGGTGAGACAGCCTTTCAACATCCGTGGCAAGCTCCTGGAGTGTTTCCGTTCGTTTCTGTTGACAGGATGTTAATTGAAGTTTCCTGTATCTTTCAAACGCTTCTCCCTAAAGCGCAGCTCCAATGCTCCGGATTGCGTTTCGAAATCTATTTTTTGATTTTTTGGGAGAGGTTGCAGGATATCCGCTGCATCTGCTCTCAGAGAAGCGGCGACATGAGAGGCCTTAGCTTGGGAACTCCATCCATTAGGATCCGGAATTATAGAAAATTCAGTCTTATACACTTGCCAGGAGATCTTCCCATCATACATAGATATCGTCAGTGAGGGACGAGCAGGCATGGGTAAGAATTCAAAGCCATCACTATTGCTCCCTGCCGTCGTTACGAACTTCTTAAATTATCAACTTCTTTGGTAACTGCGGAAACCTTTTCATCAATTTGTTGTTCGATTTGTTGTTGAACGGTAGAAACTCTTTCTTCTATTTGTCCTTTTACCGAAGAAACTCTTTCTTGTATTTGTCCTTTTGCCGAAGAAACATTTCCTTCAATGTGTCCAACTTTATTTTAAACACCGTGAATTCTGCCTTCCATAGCTTCGAATTTGTTTCCTATTACGTAGGTAATTTCTTTTTTCATTTCCACTTGACGTGCTTCAATATTTTCCTGAACAGCCTTCATTTCATCTTTGACAGATTTCTGAACAGCCTTTATTTCATCTTTAAGAAATTCCTGAACAACCTTTATCCCATTTTTAACAAACGCTTGATCAGCTTCCATCCTTTCGTGACCTGCTTTAATCTCCTCTTTAACGGAACTTGCCAGCTCTCATTTCTTCTTTTACCAAGTTGACGGTCCCTTCCATTATTTCTTGGAATGCAGCAAAATCAGATACGTGCTGTCTCAAATGTTCTTCCATTGTTCTAGTGAATGGCATTCAAATCCCACTTCTGACACTAAAAATTGTTGCTTGCGTACTGGTTGGTAATGGGTTGAATGCACAAGTCGATAAAAAGTTAACAAAATTTCTTCCTTTCACAAGAAATAAAACAAAATGCTGAAATATTTCTTCAGAGATATTCGTACAATATCACAATATCTCAAACGTTAAAAAAAACTCAATTCAAAACAGAGAAAGTTAGTCGAATCTCACAGCGAATTCGCTACAATCAATAACAGCATTCAGTAAACAAACAGCTCGCTTAAAACAACAGCAACTGATTTGAGGTGTTTTTAATTCGGCTTTTGTAAGCTTTTTAATTATTCACTAGAACATTCTGGTAAAATCTATAAATATCTGGATTTTCCTGGATGGCAGCAGCAATAAGGAGATATTTATTTATTAAATATTAAATGCACGAGCTCCTGTATTTTTACTTTTCCGACGTACCTTTCTCTTCAAAAATCGTCTGCGTTGCACAGGAAGATAAAAACATTTTAAATACAATTCTAAATAAATAGCTAAATAAATACGAAATCCGTGACAATAGCTTTGACGTGAAAGAATCTAAAGTGAAAAATACACAAATACACTAAGAATGTTGTTTTCATAATTTCGTTTTAAATTGTATATTCGGAATGTATTTTCTAAACTAGAGCTTTGCAGAAATATTAGAAAAATGATTTCGAAAGCTTTAATTAATTAATTTCGTAATTTATAATCCTGTGGATAGCGCTAGCAATAGTGCAGGGTGATTCCAAAGTCATGGTAAAAATTTGGAGGGAAGGTACAGAACAAAGCTACAAATAATATTCACATAGGAAACGCAGGTAGCAATCCATTTATTTAGTCATAAATACAACTTAAAATGCATTTACGATAAGAAAACTGCTTACAATAAGGAAACTTTAGAATGAGACTGAGATCAAATAACATCTCGTACGATTTGCTTCATACGAAGGACAGCACCCAACCCACAGAATCGTTTGTCACTCCTTTAAAAAGATCTTGTTTAAAACTACGTCACTAAATACACCTGCATATTAGTAATTTGCATAAAACTCAGCGTTGCTTGTAGAGGACAGTAGGTGTACATCTCAACAAGGGAAGAAGCCATTCGCGAGTGTGCTGTCGTCAGTGATATGAGATTTTAAATATGGTGAAAAAGCAAAATGCAGCATATGTACGGCCGTGCAAACCGAAACGCCAGAGCTGCGCTACGAATGTAACACGCGGAGTTTCCTGATAGACGAATTCCGGGTCATAGAATGTTTCATGTCTTACATCGTTAACTTTGTGGATTAGTTCTTTCCACATCACACGACAGGATGCTGGTCAGTGACGAACTGTACGTAATCTAAGAAGGAATCTTGAACATTGTGGCTGATAAACCCGTCAAGTACAATAGCTATTGCACGAAACGTAGGAGGTGAAAGTCAACATACCATAATGGAGAATGTTAATCGAAAATTAGTTACAGTACTTCCATTTTCAGCGAGTACAAGCTTTCAATTCACGAGACTGTCCTCTGCATCCGAACTTCTGTCAGAGGCTTGCGCTGTAATTTGCAGTGCAGCTGGACTTCAGGTTTCATGCGCTACTTACAGGTAATGTGGCATTAACCCGCGAGGGTACATTTAATGCACACAGTTCTCATGTGTGTGCAACTGAAAATCCAAACGCTACGCGACCACATGTTTCTTGGCAACAAACCGGTCTGAATATGTAAGTAGCTATTCTCCACGACCTTTTAATGCTATACCTATTGCCACAACGGTTTATCTTATTACTATTTGGCTAACGTTATCTTATTTTTCTGGAGCACTTGTTAGCAGAACCTATGCAAGGTGTTCCAGTCTTCATACGTAACCGAATGTGGTTGCAGCATGATGGGAGCGCCAGCCCACTTCAGTTGCAATTACATGAATACCACTTTCAGTGCCTGATGGATAGGCCGTGACCACCCCAAATACCCGATTTATCGAGCCTCGATTACTTTTTCTCTGGACATCGCAAGAGTCTTGTTTATGCGACTCCACTTGACTCAGATGAAGATTTTGTTGCTCGGTTATCAGTAGCTGTTGCTGCTGTGTGTGAAATACCTAGCATCTTTGGCAGTGTACGGCAGTCGCTCCACCGACACTGTCAAGCTATAAGGTATATCTCCCACATTCTTAGCGTGCCTTCGTGGTGTAATGGTCAGCACACTGAGCCGGTAATTCAGAGGTCCGGGGTTCAATCCCCGACGAAGGCATTGCATATTTTTTTCATCTCTCTTGTTCCAAAAAAATACCTAATGTCTCTACAAACTATGTATCGCTGTCGGCGGACGAAATTTTGAGTTGCTCTTGAAAACATCTTGACGTGAGGCACCTGTATTTATGAATAAATAAATAGATTACGATCTGTGTTTCCTATGTGAATATTTTTCTTATCCTTGTTCTGTACCTTCCAAGTTCGTACATGAATTTGGAATCATCCTGTATAGCACTAAATCCCATTACATGCTGGCTACTAACATCCTGAAGTCACACTGAACACTACAGTGGACACACTGCACCTTATGTATGATCTATCCGTTGTTATAAGTTATGGTCTGAGCTAAAAAACATTGATTTACCTAACAGAAACATAAAAAAATAATTTGAACGTTAAATAATTAATTCAGATTTTTTTCGCAGCAGTTGTCGCTAAAAGCTCTCTGTCTCTCTGATTCTGTGTTTTTCTAATGCTTATCAAACTTGTTAACTCCACTACGAACATAACACCGAAAATAGTTTAGAAATAACGCAGAATAAGAAACTGCGGGATATCTTAAAATATGCACAACACAAATTTGAAAAAGCTTTTAGTTGTTTTTCTGTCTCGGAAATTATTTCTAGGAACATTAATCGTTGTATTTTAAAAACAAGTGCCATCCAAATACAAGACTCACAGGTACACATATTTTCATAATATAATCGTATTTTAATTACGTACATTAAGAAAGATTTCGCTCAAATTCATAAATATTTAACTTCTATAGACTCTTTATGTAAATCAAAATACTAAAACATATTCTTTACATCTGTCGTTTATAAAGCCAGTATTAATATTAATGCCACTTTTAAGTATCCCACAAGAAAATAATTAAATAAAAAAAGGGAACGCAACAGTTTGTTAAAAATGCACTTAATACATGAAAAACTGATTAACAGATGCTTTGAAAAACGCGCAAAAAACTCAATAGTAGTAGCCAACCGAATAAAAACAAATTTTCCTCCATAAATGCAGCTATGCTTCTGAAATGTTTTCATTCAATATCGAATTCGTTTCCCGCTCTTTCATAGAGCTTTGATAAAAAAAAATAAATTAAAAAATATAAAGCTGCAAAATGAAAAAAAAATTTTTTTGTTTATGTTCATTTTTGGCTGTTCAATTACTTCTGTTTCATTAAAATGTCATTAATATAAAAAATCGCTTATTATTTGGCTTCTATGTTTGCTAGCTTAGTTTTTACAGTTTTGTTTCAGAATTTTACATAGACTAATTATTTGCTGATTTTTACTATCATCGCAAAAAAATCAGAATCCTTATTGTTTAATTCCTACGCATAATTTAAGTGTTCAATTTTTTTCTTAGCTCAGTTATGTGTCTGGATTAATGGTTTTCTTTAGTCTCACTTAATTGCATTTTCATGTTTTATGTTTCTACTTAAGTATGTATTCACGTTTTGTGCATCTATGTGTGTGGGGACTCTCATTGTATGTATCTACGTTGTGCATGTGTATTACTTCCAATATATGTGTAGGAAGAGCATTTCATTATACGTATATACAAAATATTAAGCTTTGCATTCATGATATATTTATTAAATCATTGCTGCCAAATGGATACCATCATCGATCTTTAAAAGAAAATTAATATTTCTCTGAAATCAGTTCTTGAAATAGCTGCTGTTTCTTTCAATAATACAAGCCTGTTTTTTCGCTAGGTAACATATTTTCAAGCTTACTGTTTTGTACGCTTAATAGTATATTCCACAGTAACTGCAACTGTAAGTGGGAAAAAATGTTGGAGTAAGTACAATATTATTTTTATAAACGTATCCCTTCTTTAACAGAAATATAAGATTTTGCTATATTGTTGCACGCGTACGGCTGAATAATAGATTGAATGCACATAGGTCCGATGATAGGTTAATAAAATAAATTTTTATCAAAAGAAACACTTCAAAGTACTGGAGGTTTCCACAGTACTCATACAGATGTTCACAGTATCACACAGTACAATCAGTAGCTACACTTTAAACTACTAAAAACGTTAAATACAAAGCAATGTAAAGCGCATCTAAAGAGAAAGCTAATCGGGAGATATCTCATTTCACGCTAAATTAACAACTCGTAACAACAATAACTAAGAGCAGATGCTCTCCCCGGCCTTATACAGTTTTCAATCAGCCGCCGAGATAGTTCTCGTATTTTCTGCTTCTCAAAATTATTGGGTAGCTATATGAAGTTCGAGCTACGGTAACTGCTAACATAATGGTCAATTACATTTATTCAGTTACAATACCTTTTACAGTGATATAGTGACTGGACCAAAATGTACTTAAGGTTGACGACATAAGCCAAGTTTGACAATTTTTGGTGAGACAAAACAAGTCTCCAAAACGGTTGCCAGCTTGGCGATATACCGCGAAATTACCGAGAAACCAATTTACTCAATGTTAAATGCACTTGACTCTCTATTCCTACTTTTTCGGCATAGCTTGTCTCTTTTGTATTTTTCTTACATTGCGCAGCAAAATATAATTTTGCGTACATGCACTATAATCATATATCTATGTAGAAAATTCATAAAAATATTTTCCAAACATTGCTGTTGATTGTTTTCAAAGACTATTATTTACGCTATTTTCCCATCAATAATATCACCTTCAAAAATACCAATATATTGTGCCAAATGGTTAATTAAAATCATTGTTTAAATATACTTTGCTAAATGAGCCTAAGGCTTCTTCGTTGTTAATATGCGAATAAAAATTATATGGTCAAGTCTAATTCCACTATAGCTACTAAATACTTATTTAAACCTTTCAGACTGCAATCCATTATAGTCCCAGTATTTACACTGGTTAAATAAATTAAGAGAATTTTCATATTTGATCTACGATCTCCAGAACTACTGGACAGATTTTAATAAAATTTGGTGTGAACATAGGTTGATATAATACAAACAAAATAAACATTCAACAGTTATAATAAACAGATATGTGTAACACTCATGGGAGTCTGAAGGTCTGAAACAGCGGTTGCAGAAGACACAAAAGAAATGGGTTAATAGGGGGTATGGTCCCCTCTAACAGCCATACAGGCCTCGCAGCATGATGTCATAATAGAAATAAGACAGTTTATCAGTGCCTGTGGAAATTGGTCCCACTCATTAAGCAACGCTGTTTTCAATTCCTGGATGGTTCTCGGAGAGGGTTGCGAGTTGCAATTGCCCTCCCCAGAGAATCACAGGAATGCTCTGTAGGGTTGAGTTCTTAACACCTGGCTGGCCAATCCATCCGGCCAATATCTTCACTCTTAAGAAATTCGTCGACCAGAAGAGTTCTATGTGGCCTCGCGTTATCGTCCTTAAGATGAACTCGGAGCCCACTGCGCCCCGGAAAAGGCGAGCACAGGGCTCTAAGACCTCATCCCTATACTTCACACCAGTCACAGAGCCTCTGTCAAAGACGTGGAGAGGTGTGCGGTCATCCAACATGATGCCTGCTCAGACCATTACACCGCCACCGCCATAACTGCTGATTTCGCGGACATTGGACTGTAGGTAGAGGGTTCTTGGCTCTCTCCATATGAAAGTACGGTAAGAATCGGTGTTTAAGCTAAAACGGGACTCGTCGGTAAACCGAACGGTCGCCCATTGCTCCGTACTCCAATCACTATTCTGCCTGAACCATGCTAATCGGGATCTCCTGTCCGTAGACGTGAGCGGGATGGAAACAGCTGGTCTTCTAGCAAATTACCCTTTCACATTCAGTCTTTTGCAAACAGTCACCCTTGTTACACGGGTTCCTGTGGCTACATACAGGTCCCGAGAGAGCTGAGAAGCTGTAGCCTCTCTGTTCCGCTTCGGTAAAATGGACAAATAGCGATCTTCTGTGGCCGTCGTGGCTCTTGGACGACCTTGTCCAGGCTTTCTCTTGACGGATCCAGTATCTTCTAACTGTTTCCATAGGTTACACACGACTCTGGGCGTTAAATTAAACTCTCTGCATATCTGGACTTGCAATTGGCCTGCCTCTAGCCTACCCACAATTCGTCACCTCATTGCATCATCTAAACATTGGTGGTTACTCATTTTTACCGTTCCGATGTGAAATTTACCGATTCTTGCAAGATGACACCAAGAAATTCGCCGAGGTGTGCTAGCGAACGTAATTCGTCTTAACCCTATACGCGCTTCTAAAACCTGTTTTTCTGCTAGCTCGGCCTACACACGCTTACGATGTACGCTTACGTATTTGCCGTAAAAGATTTGTATTTTTATCTAGAAGCAGAGGTTTTTTCTTCAGTTCAGTTCCTTTCATGCAATTCGATAAAATATGCAAATTCCCTTAATTTATTTCACCAGTGTAGATTAGAATTCAAAATCTTTAAAGTAATACAACAGGCGTAAACACAACCTAAAATTTATTCACTACAACTTGATAGTTTAACAAAATATATAACAATATATATCGATTCCTCCTGGCTTTGAGAAACAAAGAGCCTTGAATAAAATAAATAACAAGATTAAAAATTTAGCAAATTTGTCTAAATTTAAGCTCGACTTCTAGTTGCCCTAGGAAAAGCTAGGAAACCACTAAAACCACCAAAACTATGCAGCTGGCCGAACTGTGATACATACAGAGCCGGTGTCTGAGTTGCAGGTCCTCATTTATACTTAGGTTTGCTACTTAAAATGCTGCCGCTTTACATTACTGACTAGAACAAGGATATCAAACTCGCGGCCCGCGGGCCGCATGCGGCCCACAACAAATATTTTTGAGGCCCGGTCAATATATCGGCATATAAAAATATATAATAATAAAATGACATATCGACGAAGAAAAAAATGAAATGTTTACTGCTAAGTAATTAACGATAATTTATTCAGTGTTGTTAGATTACTCACAGCGAGCTGACACACACACTACTTAAATTACAAATGAGTGTGAGTATCTTGCGTTCAGCTACCTTCGGCTTTTGGGGGACACGTGCACTCAGAACTTGTACGCATCCCCCGATAGCTGAATGTGGCCGAACTCATGGTCTCAGTTTTCCAATCATAGTTTTGTACGATATATTGGTGCATGCATGCGCATGCACTTTGCTTTATTATTAATTATTACTTAATTCATATTGTTACGGATTTCATAGTTATTTATTTAGTTAGTTTTTTTTTTATTTAGAATTGTAATTAGACTTGCTTCAGGTTGCCTTAGCAACGCAGACGATTTTTGAAAAGACAGCTGCGTTGGAAGGTTAAAAATAGAACAGCGCGTGCATTTAATACCTAATAAATAAATATCTCGTAATTGCTGTTGCCATCCACAAAAATCCAGATATTTATAGATGTTTCCAGTATATTCGAGAAATTAATTATAAAGCTTATAAAAGCCGAGAACAAACAACTCATCTCAGTAGTAGCTGTAGTTCTAGCGAACTGTTTGTTTACTTAATGCTGTGATTGATTTGTAGCGATTTCGCTGTGAGATAGAATTAGTTTCTCTGTTTTGAATTGATTTTTGCTAAACGTTTGACATTTTGTGATATTGTTAGAATATTTTTGAAGAAATATTTCAGCATTTTGATTTATCTCTTGTGGAAAGAATAAATTTTTGTTAACTTTTTAACGTTAACCGTGTTTATTCCAGCCCTTTGTATTCAGTATGTCTATATCAAAATCAAGTGGTAGTAAAAATAAACGAAAAATCGCTGACGAACATAGAATATTCCAAGTAAAATGGGAATTAGATTATTTTTGCTGTGAAATAAAAGATAAAATTATCTGCTTTATATAGAATAATACTATTAATGTACCAAAGTTATATAATATTAAAGGTCATTATGAACAACACAAATCGAAATATAACAATTACGAAGGATTAATGAGAGAAGAAAAGTTGAAAGAGCTCAAGTTAGGAGTGAAAAAGCAACAGTCCATGTTTAGTAGAGTATTACAAGAAAGTGAAGCGGCGGTACATGCAAGCTACGTCTTGTCCGAGTTGATAGCTAAACATTCGAAGCCTTTTACTGACGGCGATTTCATCAAGGAATGCCTAATGAAAGCTGTGGAAATTGTTTGTCCTGGAAATGTGAAGGCTTTTCAATCAATTTCATTGTCTCGAAATACAGTTGCGGAAAGAGTTACTGATTTAGCTGCGAATTTAAGTGATCAGATCAAAGCAAAATCATCTAATTTCGAAAGTTTCTCCATTGCCTGTGACGAGAGCACGAACATTAGTAGCAAAGCTCAATTAGCAGTGTTTCTTC
This sequence comes from Stegodyphus mimosarum, assembly GCA_000611955.2. Classification (NCBI taxonomy): domain Eukaryota; kingdom Metazoa; phylum Arthropoda; class Arachnida; order Araneae; family Eresidae; genus Stegodyphus; species Stegodyphus mimosarum. Next base: position 306,636 of record KK114497.1, read on the forward strand.
GGTCTTGTGACAAGAATTTTAACATTTTTGAGGAATTATTACTGGAACTAATACCGATGCCTGGTACTACCACAGGAGAAGTTATATTTACTTGTGTTTTTGGACTTCTGCAGAAATACAATCTACCTTTGGCAAAATTAAATTCTGTAGCTACAGATGGCGCTCCATTAATGAAAGGGAAAAACAAGGGCTTCGTAGCATTACTAAGAAAACAACTTAGTGAAATTCACGGTTCAAACATTCATTATATGCATTGTATTATACATCAAGAAGTTCTATGCACGAAAGTAATAAATATGGAGAATGTTTTGTCATATATAAAAAAAGTTATACATTTTATAAGATCTCAAGGTTTAAATCAGCGTCAATTCATTGCTTTCTTAAGTGTGTTAGATAGTGAATATTCGGGTTTGTCCTACTATACCGAGGTACGTTGGTTATCTTGCTCCAAGATTCTCAAACAACTCTGGGATTGGAAAGAAGAAATATGTCAGTTTTTAAAAACGAAAAATCAAGACGTAAGTTTGTTTTACGATCCAATATGGATACAAGATTTATCTTTCTTGGTTGATATAACCAAGCACTTAACCGATTTAAATTTATCGTTACAAGGAAAAGATCATATCATTACGAACATATTTGACATAATTAAAGCATTCAAATGTCAACTAGTTCTTTGGGAAAAACAACTTAAAAATGAAGATTTGACGCACTTCCCGACGTGCAGCATGAACAAATCAAGTTTAGATGATACTTGTTCGTATCAAAAATAACGCAGAAAAAATTGCAAATTTAACAACTGAATTTGAAATGAGGTTTATTGATTTTAGTTCCCTCGAAGACAATTTTTTTTTGTTTTCTTCGATTGTCTCAATAAGTATTGACTCAGTACCCAGCCATATGCAAATGGAGGTGATCGAGATTCAATGCAACTCACATTTGAAAGCAAAATTCGTTGAAGTGGGCGTGCCTGAATTTTACAAATATTTACCAGCCAGGTTTGAAAATACTCGAAAATTCGCATATGAAATTATTTCCATGTTTGGTAGCACTTATCGGTGCGAGCAGTTATTTTCAGTCATGAAAGGTAATAAGTCTCCTATTAGAAACCGTATTAATGATGCTCACCTTGGGTCAGCGTTGAAAGTTATCACTGATATATATGTTTATTATTGTATTATTCGAAATAAATCTACGTTTCTATGAATATTGATTTTTTTTTGCGGCCCGCCTAAAGTTAAACCTTGTTTGTTTGGCCCAAGTGTGCCTATGAGTTTGACATCCCTGGACTAGACCGACGAAAGAAAGGGATATATTTATCATAAGAAATAATGTGGCATTTGAAAGGAACCTTTGAAAAGAGCAAATATTAAACTTAGTAATTGCATTTAATTTCTTCCTACTGTGTACATTTTAATCCTGTGGTGTCTACATCTCAGCACAGACTACATTTGGTGAATACGTTGTTGTCACTTATTTCTTTTGTCTGACAGTATCATCAGAAAAAGATCACGAGATTCATCATGGCAAGGAGTGGAAAACTGTGGCTGACGTTGGCAAGAGCCTTCAGCAGAACAATACAGGTGACAGTACGGATTTGCTCATTTCCGCCCCCCCCCTCCAATTTTGAAATAAAGTATCCCGGGGAAAACGCGTCCGAGGGTCTCCTACCCCTCTTCCCCTACCATCTTTCGAGAGGCTTATGTGCCTTTCGAAAGATGGATATTAAGAGTGACACCATACAAACACACATACAAACATACAGACACCATACAAACATCCATGCCTTCTCTGGGATTCGAGACCAGACCCTTCGGTACACTAGACAGCGTCGCTGAATACTATACGGGTTGAGCGACGTTGGTTTACCAATCTGGATATGCCAATCTGTATTGAAAGTTTTATTAGTAATGATTACATTTTAATCATTCGAAGTGCATTAATTTAACCACCGATGTGTTCTAAAATGTTAATGCACGTAGTCACGTGCTAATCAATCTAAAGTATCCACTATACCAATAGAAAATGGAACTTTTAAAACGGTAGGTTATACAGCAAACCTTCGACACAACTATTAACGACGTTTTCGTTTGTATAGCAACACCATCTGGCAAAACTTCGTAACTTGAGACATTATATCTCCTGAAATGTATATTCATTTCTATTAATGCTACAGGCAAGAAATATGATTGCATAGTATATTGAAATTCGAACAAAATAGAAATTGTATTTTTAATATTCCTTACATCATCACCATACCTTCATCACCACGTACCGTTTTATAGTTAATAATGTACTTTTCGTACAAACGGTGGCATGACTTTTATAAGATAGTAAATTGTAACTTACTTTGAGACCTAAATTAAACCTTTTATAAGAATGCGGTGGGTTTTAGAAACCTACCTTTTTGCGTTTCTTTTATTTCAATTAAATATTAAAATGTAAAACATCTACAGTCTTTTATTTTAATTAAATATTAAAATGTAAAACATCTACAGTAGGTACTGAACAGCTACAATAGGTAAGAAGAATGGCAAGCCATGCCAATATCAACAATTTTCAAAGATTTAAATATCGGCCTATATTTACAGATGTGATATTTCTATCATCAGCGTTTTTGAAAAGTTAAATATAAATTAAATGAAGGAACCTCGAGGACATCTGTGATTTGAAATTATTTTATGACCTACTCTGTGCTCTAGAATGTACCTGAGTGACGTTACCACAGGGGAAAAAAACATAAAAACCCACATGCATCAAGGCCATTTTAGCAAGGGAGTAGCGATTTCATTGCTCCGCTGGTGGTGAACCCAGTAGTTTAATGGGAATAGTATATTACATAAAATCATACTTACAGAACTGATCTGCACTCTTTATCGCGAATAATAAAAGCACGGGTCTCGTAGATAACGAAATCTATTAATTTAAATGTATTTTGAAATGTATAAGCCATTACATTTTTATATTTTCTATTTATTTAATTATATTGTCAAATGTATAAGCCATCACTTTTTAAATATTTTATTATTTAGTTGCATTTTCGAATTTATAAGCCAGTATCTTTTTTAATTGGTAGCGGTTGCTCCATGCTTTTATTATTCATATATAAAATTATAGATGAATTACATAAATAGAATTATTTAATCTATTATTCCCATTTTTTTAGAGCATTAATTATCATCCATTTTAAATAAAAGGTTATTGCTGAAAATTCTTTTTTATTAATCGTATTTTTATAGGTTATATAAAATTTGCTTGCTTTAAAATGAATTTTCTGGAATTAGCCCGGTATACTGATTTTATCAAAATAGTTTCAGATTCAGACTTGGTTGCAGCCAGCTAAAGATATAATCCTGATTTCAGCTTATAGGGTTCATTGTGGTCTAGATATAGCGGGAATTCCGGATTTCTTACTTTCTGAAATCTGGCATTATAGAATATATTAAATGTAGACTTTTTACTCAGAAAATCTGTAAAATCAGAATCTTCATCAAATGTTATTTTATTTGAAATATATCATTCAATTATTATGCAACTTTAAAACTTTTAGTCCATATAAAATTCACTGAGACATCAAACGTCTTGTCTAAGCAAACTAAGTTTCCCCTACACACACAAAAATGTTTTTATTCTATGTCTTATGCAGAAAGAGGAAAAAAAACTGATTTTATAAAGTTTCGAGCTGAAATATTCAGATTAAAAGAAAATCCAGTATTGATGACAAGACTGATTAAATCTGTTTCAACATGCTGCTGTGAGTGATAAGATGTTAGAATGAAGACATTCCTTGAATAGTAATATTTTAGATATTGCACGGACTGAAATTTATTTAACCTAATTGCACAAAACTATATATGAATCCTCTGGATCAGAAAATCCTTCTGATGACCATTAGTAAAGGTTATTGGAAATAATTCATTATATAACTGGACAGCTTACCAAAGTTCTTCACATTCCATGAATCATTCTTTCCTTTATAGCAATTTCTTATCTCTTAAACGTGTTGATATGCATATTGCAAGTTCTAATTTAATATTTAAAGAGTTAAGTCAAAAATCATAGTTTTCACCCAAATGGCTTGCTTACCATACTGAATTTTCAGTTATTAGCAAAGTAAACATGAATAGAGTAGTTCCCAGAAAGTATTCTGCAATTGTTTTAAACGTTATCGAGAAACCAAACAGATAGGCAATTGTGTGAATTGATGTAGGTAAACATAAATTAATTTGTAATAAAGTAAATAAAATTACATTCTTTGTTTTGCTAATGAAATAGTAGTTAAAAATATTATGTATGTATGTATAGCTAAATTGTTTAAAAATGCAATTAATAAAACAAAAAAGTGTTCCTTTTAAAGCAGCGTGAGTTTTAATATGAAAATATAAAAATGAAATAGTTCAAAAGTATCATGTGTATTATGTATGCACATAATGTAAGTTTTAAATAATATTCATAATTATTTGAATTGAGCCCGATTTTTGCTGTACAGTAATTTTTGGGAATTTAGAAATCTTGTCGCAATAGGCCCTGAATTCATTACTTTCACAACTGCATAAACGTAGTTTTAAGATAAAGAAAATTTATGAAACCTATACCTTACAATATTTACTCCTATCTTAAAATGTTACCTTAAAATACTTTAAAATGTTAGTATTTTAAATAATTAATTAAATATTGACTAATGTTTTCGAGAAAAATCATTGAAATTCTCTGGTTGTTTATCTACAGTTACAAAAACATGATTTATAAAACACATAAAACTATTATCTTCAATTTAAAATTCAATACATAATATAATTTAAGTTTGGAAAATTTTATATCATAACATTTGCATTATTTAGGTTTAAGCAGTTTTGCTTTTGAAGCAATGAAGAAATATTTGAATGCATTAAATAATAAAACTCGAAAGCGAAAAATTCTTGAAATGAAAATGAAAAAATGAAAATAGCTTCTATATGAAAGAGTTCGACTTATAATAACCATAGAATGTGGCACATACGCCTTTGTATATAAGAAAAACTGAACATCTTCGCCTAGTTTGATATAGCATAGTAAGAAAATGATTTTCCGCTTAGAGAATATATCCAAGAGTCTAAAAGTAATTCCCTATTGCTCTCAACATTCTTCTCCGGATTTAGTTGCCCGTTCGAGAAATCGATTTTGAAACAAATTGATCTTGAGGTGGAGGTAAGGCCTTGGGTCCCATCAAAAAGATGGAGCCACAAGAGGTGAAGATCCTTCTCCAGAAATCATTCTTTTTGTTTCTGGTTTCTTTCAATTTCTGCTCCGTGAGTTGATGCCAAAGAGCTCTTTTGTAAACGAGCCACGGGGGTGAAATGAAAACCTAGCATAATTTGAGCACTATCCTGATGATCTTCAGAGGGAAGGCGGAAAAATTTGCAGATACTAGAACAAAATACTAAGACATATTATGTGCATTAAAGCTTCTTTTAAATGTGTTACATGGTGAGAAAGGTGTATTAATTCATTGTTATTTTCAGAAACACTTAAAGAGGTTTCTCTAATTTATGTTTATATAATTATGAAATCAAATGTTACGAAATAAAACATATTTAAAGTTTCATTTCGTAACATTACATTACATGTGATTTAAAACTGTCAAACAATGTTCATGTAGAAACCACTTTAAAAAAGGCTAAAATTCATTTACAACACATTCTAAATAAAAATTATAAATTTCTAGAAGCAACATTCTAGATATGTTAACGGTTAGAGAGTAATCTGTACTACCATTTATTATATTTATTGAACCAAATGTGAATGCTTTTAAATATACCATATGCTCATTTTTAAAAATAAATTCAAATATTTACATACATATAGATAGATGGCTATTAAAGCTGATATACCAGGAAGAGAAGCAAAATTGCAGAATCTTATTTATTACACATGTAGAGTATAACCCTAGGAAGATGTAATTAAACTTGCAAATTGTCCGGGGTACACAATGTGCATATAGCAGCAACTTCTAGCCGCAACAACGGCTGTTGGCCAGTTGGCCACCTCGCCGAACTGAGACTGAATGGCAGATGCGGGTACTTCATTTCATGCGGCTTCAACTCTATGCTAGAATTCGTCAATTGTAATAGCTAAGAAGAACGTAATGGTCAGCGCAACAGTTGTGTCAGAAATTTCCACTGATGCTCTGACTGGGAACTAGACACTGAAAGATGTAACAGCAATTAATATATTATTAAATAATAAATGTTAAAACCCTGTTAGAAGTAATAATAATTACTACATCTTAAATTATATGTCATTGTCAATAATAAAATAAATGAATTTACGCTTACCATAGAATTAAAGACAAAACTAGAATTTGATTTCAGAACTTTTTTCAGATGTCCGAATTTAATGTTTCCTTAAAAAGTAAAACAAAATTACAATAACATTATAATGTTTTTATAGCAAACAACTCAACAACTAAATCTCTCTACTGTGATAGAAAGAGAGTTCTATGTTCAGCGATCATGACTAAACGCCAGGACAATATAAGCAACATGTATCGCTTATTATGTTCTTGGAAGATGACCTCAACCAAACATCGAAGATTGGGTACAGACACGGGCCTTAACACGTCAGATATGCAATGCTAGCTATCCATATTACCTTCTATGTGAGCAAAAGGTAACTGGGATATGTACCCTAGTCACGGTCTCCCGAGGGCCTCCACACGCCAATGCATCCATCACAATTCTGTCCGCAAAACCGGGATTCGTCTGAAAAGACGACGCAGTACCACTCCTTTGGTGCAGCGTCATTATTCAACCACACTGTATGCGTCGCGCCACTACATGCGTTACCTGCGCAGCAGCGTCAATGGAAGTTGAAACAATGGTCGCCTGTATGTGTCGCAACAATGGTTGACTGTATGTGTGGCGCCACTGTATACGTTCCTGTCTCTCCTGCAGCATCAAGGGAAGCCGCAGCAACGGTCGGGGTGCTGCAGACGTCGTCGCACTGTCCATGAGGACACTTATTGTCAAACACATAAGTGAAGTTTGAAGTTTGTGACGTGGCTGTAGGATCTTGCAAACCCAAGAGGACAGCCATGCTGTCCGCCTTGCAGGATCTCAACATATACACAATGCTGCGGCACTGATCATACTTGCTTTCCATGAGCTGGAAAACTAATCATTTGCATTATCTCAGTATGAATTTATTTCATGCAAATTTGACGGTTGTGGCATGCCGCCGTCACCATGTAGAAATTTAAATCCTCAGCAGTATGCATTGGATATATATGCTCTCTCTGTCTCTCGTATGTATATATAGTATATACAGAGAGAGAGAGAGAGAGAATATGTCCTGAAAAAATGTTTAGAATTTTTTTACCGTTGTAACAGAAAATCTATTAAAGAGCAGCTGTTAAAGAGTATTGGGCATTTTATATTCGAAATTGCATTGACTATGTTATGTGTGAAAGCATGCAGGTATTCTGTTTTTTTTTCTAATTCTGTTACAGTTACCCAGGATGCAAGAAAAGAAGTACATTGAATATAAGTTGATTACGTATTCCCTTTCAAGCAGCATAAGTGAGATTTCAAATGTTAATCAGAAATCTGAGAACGTTCCCAAAACAATGCCAACCAAAATTCAGCCATGGATGTGGAAGGTATGTTTCATATTACCATCATGGTATGCTTGATATTACCTTTCAATAGTATATTATATCCTGTTGAAAGGTACAGCCAACATACATGTATCTGCTCTTGTCTGTTTTCTTTGCAATGATGATATTATTTCGAATCTCTATATCTGTAAGATATCTGAAACAAAAAAAGTTAAAAATTTTTATTATTAATATTTAAAGTGTGTAAATATCATTTTGTGACACATTGTATATAGTGATAGATTTAGCTCAAAATATAATTCCTCTTGAACGCAATAAATATAGATATACGAATTTAAAATCTACTGAGTGAGATTAGGACAGATTTTTATACATAAATTTACCGCATAATACTACCCAATGCTATCAGAACTAGTGCTCTTGATACTGGCATTGCGAACTCACTAAAATGTGACGAAGACCGATCTCATTTATTTAAACTGAATGCATGATATGCACCATAAATTGCAAATGTAATGCGTCCCACAATTTTTCTCGAATTATTTATTACTTGCTAATTACTATTAGTCTTAAAATACTTCTAAACTTACTAAGTTCAGTCCGTACCATGTTAAAAGTTCCAAAAATTAGTAGAATTTATTAAAAGCCTCGAAAGAAATCTCTTAAAGGGGATTATTCTTTTCAGTTCGCAGATTATGTGTTCGGCATAGCAGAATATATTTCAGTTCGTGGAAATATTTTGCGCAAGCAGTGTGGCAAACGATCCTGCAAAACAAATACATTATTAAGTGTTGAATGATTAAGACTTTTCATTATTAAGCAGGAAAATAAATCGGAACGTGACGTCATTTTACGTAAAATAACATCTTAGAGAAATATCTTTCACCGTTCGATGTTGCTGTTTCTTATAGGGTAAAGGAACACATACGAAGACTATATGCCTAAAGAGATGAACACTTTTATACAGTCCTTTCTATAAGAAACTGGCTCATATTCATGTTAAACAAGGATATTACCACGAAGACACCCATGCAGTTCAGCTCATTTCTGAGATAGAACACTTTTCAACCTAGTAGTCTCCAACGGTTTTAACAACTCAGCCACTAGTGGACTCTCCAGTCATTTGACTTTTCTCCTTTGAATTTCCTCTCCGTCTGCCCATTTTAAATACAAAATTTTATACCTTATATTTAAAATTAGCATGTCATATAATAAAGAATCTCATTTTAAATGGGTTTTAAAGAAATAAAAAGTGTTAAGTAATTGACGGGATTCTCTTCCAACAGTGAAATTTTGCAAGTTTCCAAACACAGTAATTTTTCATCATTAATATATTGCCAGTATATGGCAGTTATAAAATACAAAATTCTAACAATATTAATAAAAGCCTCCCGAACACGCTGAACACTGTTACGTTATTAACTTTATACCCAAACAGAATCAAAATATGCTTAATATACTTTCATATTCTTCTAATACTAATCCTTATACTAATATTTCATATGCTTCTAATACTAATTCTTATAATAATAATTCAGTCTTCTAATATTTTAATATTCTTTTAATTACTGTCAGATTTATTACAATCTCTCTTTACTATATAAACAACAATATCCCTACATAAGAACATGCCATCACTACAGTTCGTGCTTCTCTTTCTGCTGCTAGCAATTAATGTTTGTATAGTGAGATAACAAAAAAAACGGACAGTTTCATTGTATATCAGAAGAAGTTACACCTTCCTCACCTTATAACTACTATTTAACTAGATACTGACAATATACATTGCATGAACACAGAATTAGATAAGAAATATTATGAAATAAAGACTTTTCGCTTCATGCATGCGGGTTGCAAAGAAATACTGTCTGATATGAGAATAAATATTAAAAAATAGTGAAAATACTTTGCTTTTGTGACATTCGTCTTTGGAAATTCAAATATTAAACATATATATGCATTAAACATCGCATATTCATTGTATTTTTTCATAATTCGTTTACTTATCCTTAACGTTTCGTTTAAAATAAATATTTTACTCTTCTAATTTCTGCTCTATTTAATTTATTTAAAACAACCGTAGCACATATATTGGACAATGAATATATTTTCTTATTTGTATGAAGGTACCATAACCCACTATAATCTTGCGATTATATTACCACATATTCTTACGATCCTTATTTTAATTTACTCGCAATTAGAACTGTAGTTAAGAACTCCCAACAGAAACATATCCTTTGAATAAGCTGGCTTCACGAATGATCCTTAGCCCGTCTGCCCTTGTTAATTCCACGGCCATACCCCGAACTTAATGAGGCTTGACTGCAGAGAGTAGGGTCGCTTTCAAGAACGATGAAAAGACGGTGAACCTTTCAACACCATCACTGATCTGCATTTATCCTTTCTTCATTTTACATTCTAGTAATGTATACACATTTCGCATCGGAGTAATCAAGAAAAACATTAGTTCAATTTTGTTCACAAAGAAAAACAAATTCATGGAAAATGTATTTGAATGTAGCTTTAAAAGAATATCACAGTTTTTATGTAATTTTATAGTCTTTAATACCTCCAGTAATAAAAAAAAATTTTACAGTATTTACCTGAGTATGATTCTCCTTTTTACATCCTTCTACGAAGTAAAGGAAGTATTGTAATCAAGAATAATTCCAGGTATCATATTTCAACGCAAATATCTATTTTGACCATTTAATCTTTTGATAAAATTCACGAAATAATAAAATTATTTAATATGATTTCATTTACTTAAGAAAAAAAGTATCATTAGTGAACTGTTCATGTAATAAAACTGGCCACTGTGCAATTAAATCTGTGTGCTTTTCCAAATTTTTTAGAACACAAAATAAAGGTTTTCTGGCCATAAAACATAGGTACTTGCATCGTTGATAGCATTATATATTTAAACCAATGGATCAGGACTTACGTTATGTGTTTCTTTAAAATTTCAGTTATATTGGATTTACAGAAAATAATAACATGCCTTGTTTTTATTATCTTCTACATAATCTATCTATAATTAAAGAACATTTTACTCCGATTCTATTAATAATTTATTATGCTAGTAATTTACCAAAATGATTTCATTAAGAAAAGTCTGAATAAAGAAAAACATAAATAAAAATAAAGATAAATATAAACAAGAATAAAAATCTTTAAGAATAAGCTTAAAAGGTCTCCTCTACCGATACGCTTTGGTTAGTATTTTGCTGTAAAATACCATCGTTAATTTAGGTAGAGAAACTATAAAATTCTTAAAAGTATTCAAAATCCTTCCTTTTAATTATATTTAATTTAATAATGGTGGGTGTTTTAATCTTTTGATAAAATTCAGGAAATAATAAAATTGTTTAATATTATTTCTTCTAATTAAGAAGTAATATACCATTAGTGAACTGTAGCGTATTGTATGACATCACCTTTTACAGTGCCTTTTGATAATGACATTAAAATTATATTCCATTCATAAACCAATTAATAAAAAAATTATGGTAGATGAAAGAAATGGATCAAAATAACAAGATTTCTATTTTAGCTTCCACATTGAATAAAAGAGTTAAAATACTGTGATACAGTGGTATAGCTTTCTGACACAAAAATTTACCTATATTTTAAATTTCATTAATCAATAATTGAAAGGTAAATAATATTGTAAGATCTCTCTCTACTACTCCACATAAAATAGCTCGAGATCCTACAATGAATCTGTCGAATTATCGCACAGACGTGAATAAGTTAACAACGCAGAAGAAGGTGAAAAGTAACTCTTTATTCATTCAAAATTTAACAGAAAGGCACGATATTCGTGCGTTACAAAACAACGTCAACTTACGGTGGGAAATTTAAATGTAGAATATGCAGAATATAATTCAAGTCGAATCTAAAGTAGAACAATGCTGGATTAGCACGTTAATTTATACCTCACAGGTTGACTCTCAAAAACCTAACAGGCGATGATAATCCGAAATGGCGAAAAACGTTTACTAGCGTAACAGCGAGATAGCAAAGAAACGCGCGGTGGCCAGCAAAAACACGCTGTGAATAAACTCCGAGATTTGTCCGTTTACATATTCACTTCACTTTAAATTGACATCTTGGTGATAAAATACTGGGGGAAGTTGAGAGGTTCAGGAAAGGTATCAAACTTAAAATAAATTTATTATGCAAAATAAGAGAAAAACCTACAATATAAATTTCCAATTTTTTATTAGCTATTTTATTATTCCTTCTACTCACATGTATGCAGTGGGGTTATTATTACAAATATTATTGTAATAATAACAATTATTACAAATATATTGTAATTGTATTAATAGTATTGAAATTATGTATTACAAAAATATCATACGCCGTAACAGTATTTTGTTATTCTAACATCATTACTTGTTATTATGCATTGGTAACTGATAAAATAATATTAATATGGGTTATTAGACTTTCATTTTGCTATACGTTTCCAGTAAAATTACCATTAAAATTGCTTATTCAAAATTAAAGCTTTATTTAAATAATAATAATTCTGAAAGATTGATTGAAGTGAAAATACAGTAATATATTTTTTTAAAGTTTTTAATACATCAACGAATGCAAATATTCAAATTTTAGCATACCTTGAATTGCTCTAAGTAACATGAAAATTAAGCTTTCACTCCAGTAATATTACAGAATTAAACCAAGAAACAGTTTCCCCTTAATCATTAATGCAGGAAAAAAAATTCATACTTAAGATAATTAATTATAATTAAAGTTTATTTTTTGGGCAACAATAAATATAATGCGCCGTAAGATATGAGAATACTTATATTGTTATAATTTTTTTAATTTAATCCTTCTTAAAGGGCAGTGCAAGTTTTTGTTATATTTTTTTAAATGGTTCATTGTTTTTGAAAATTGGATGTCCAATATATGATGGAAATTGCTCTACGAGAAGTATAATAAATTCCCTAAATAGTTTCTTGACTCAGATTTAAACAATAGAATGATAAATAATCTAAAATTAGTTTTAGAAGAAAGAGAAGTTCGGCGATTTTTTTTAAATACTTAGTAATTAAGTATCGTTTTATATTGAATAAAATCATTGCTTACAAAGAATAATTTCAGGAATAAAGGGAGACGCGTTAAATAAAAAAAATAAGCAATTGTGCCGCGTTTGCTTAAAGTAAATTATTAAAACAAATAAAGTAAGCTGAAAAAGAAGCAAAAAGTGTCATTAACTTATCAACCTTCTGGCTTGAAAATATTTTTATACTCGTAGCAACGAAAAAATAATTATTAAAAGTGAATTTTAAAAACGCCGCTAAACGCAGTTCATATTTATATCATAATTTTAAATCAAATTCCTCATATTATATATATAGCATATTATATATTTCTATCAGCATTACGGGAAATCTAATTCGATGATATGTCGCAGTGAAAGATAATATTCAAATACATCTAACAACTTCACGGAATACAAAACTGATAATTCAGAATTGAATTTCTTACCTCTTGTAAGAAAATATTGCATTCTGCCAGGCATGGTGTCATGCTGTAAAAGGTTAACACGTCCATAATCCATCGTTCGTGTTTAAAAAATAGTTGACTTTTAAAGTTTAATATTCTGAAATATTTGATGGTCTCTGTAAACTAGAAGTTAAAACATGTTTCTTAAAATTTAGTATAAAAAATGCAACGAATCTCCTTATAAATAATTATAATTATATATCCAGAATTCCTAAATTCTCTAACGTATCTTATTACTAGAATATTGGCTGGAAATTAAAAATAAAAGCATAAAAATGATTGATAGAATGACTACAAAATAAAACTATTTTTGTTTTTCATCTCATGTTTTGAAATACGGAAAGATAGCTCGAAAGTTAGCTCTCGCTGCTCCATTAGGATGGGTAAGCGCAAGGATCATTTACGAAATCAATTGTGGAACATCTTGGGATTTACATGGAGAGATCGTTAGGCAACCCACCGGAAATAGAAAGGGCTCATATGTGCAACACCGGAATAGTTAGTATTTCCATTTATTTCGCATGCAAAAGGAGAAGATTTTTCATACTCAGCATTTAAAAAAATATGAACATATTTTGTTAAGCAACCTTTTTTTGTGGATCTTTTTCTGATGAAAAGTGTATCGTTTTTGATAAACAACTAAATCACGATTTGTAAATATTTTCCTAGCGTTAGAATAGCGTTAGGCAAGTCTGATAAGGACGTTTACTGACGCTTCACGTAAGCTAAATAATCTCTCTCTATATGAAGAAGAATGTCCATTTGTTTGTTCGCGATGGACGCAATCACTACTATAGCTATGGTCACCAAACGTTCTACAATTCCTTTCTGGATCTGAGAAAAGTCGACGTCACTTTTTCCAAACAAAAATTCAATATGCGTATATTTTACGCCAATGTAACGAACTTCTGATTAAAAACTCAGCGATCCGAAAGCTTTGTATTGTCACTATTGCAAAACCGTAGGATATTTCAAATTTTAAAATATTTCAAAGTATGTTTATCATTCAACAAAGCGTAAGATACTTAATTTTCCACACAATAACATGAACGCATCAACATGCGTATTATTGCATCATACGTACCTTCTCTGCTTTTGAAAGTGAATTTGTAATAGCCGTCACAAAGTGTTACTTTTGCTGTGAAATCAATTATGCCACTAGAGCGAAAATCGGTTGCTCGATTTGCACCTTAAGCACGATAACAGCATGCTTAAGAGAGCGTAATAGACACTGAGAATAGACTGAGAGTTGCTGAGACAGAGGAACAGACAAAAATTAAAGAAGGATTACAGCGGTATCGTTCTCTCTATTGTTAGAAACATTAATGTTAGTATAAATTAACCGGCATTGGGTACTTCCACTAGGGTATAATATTTCAGCATTAAATAAGAGATAAAACAAATTTTGTGCTTCCGTGCGATTTTAATTGATACAGATCAAAAACTGCTCATGCAGTCATAAAGCCTTAAGCAAGCAGATCATCATAGATTATTCATCTGCTTTAGTTTTTTGTTAAAGAAGACTTGCAAAACATATAAATAACAGAAATCAAATATTAAGATATTAGGAACAGATTGATTGCAACAATTGTACAATTGAACAGATTGAACAGATTGATGATTTATTAAACGTTATTTTACCTATTTATTCTGGTATCCCTTCCACATGTTGATGAGAAATAGGAAACTTAATCCAAAAATATTTATTTGACGACTTGAGGAGACCAGAATTAAAAGGTAGTAAATCAGTATGATAGCCATATTTTTAAAATGTGTTAAATACTGCTTTTTTCTTTTCAAAATGCAAATGAAACAAAGATACAAAAATAAAAACTATCTCCCAGCTAATCTGTTTGATATAAAACAAAGTTCAGATCTTGGAGAACATATTTTTATAGTCCTGGTGGTATTTACTTATATGAAATGAGAAATTTATTAACGTTTTGGTATACTGGTTACGGATAGTTTTCTACTTTATTGTAAAAAGCAGACTTTATTAGAAATTCTTTGCGAGTAAGCTATTCCACGACAAATAGTCCTCACAGGCCTGCCATGTTCAATTAATTATGCAGTGTCACTAATATAATATGCTTTGGTGTCATATCGATTTCCTGTACACCTATAAACAGAGCAAATTATTACACTTCTTAACAGTTCATAAATAAATAAATTTCTAGTCAGAGATAAAACTGTGAAAATGCATCGGCTAAATCGTAATCATTTAGTTCTTAATTTTTACCTCATTTAATGTTGATTTGGAAGTAAAAATTATCTAATGATCTTCAGTGGCATATCAATTACATGTTCTCAAGCCTATATGAGGTACTGTGTTCTAAGCCTGACATTACAGTCTGTTGTAATCATTAGAGGCTATTAAATGATGCGTTTGCTTAAGAAAAAAAAATGTAAAGTGAGAGAGTGCAATTAAACGAATTATACATTTTTGTCCTCTAGAAAGCAGGATATCCGATTTTTGTTGTTATTTTCCTAAACCTGGTAGTATAAAAATGTTATTTTCAGGGATCAATGTTTACTTATTTCATAAACTACTCAAAGATTGTCTCATTTTGGAACATTCGTTCGATTAAAACTACACATTTGTGGTATAAAACAGATTAAAAACATTAAATGATTTGTAACTATGTATAGTAAATTGTATTTAGACGTACATGATATTAGACATTTAGGTATAAACTAATGGTGAATGTAAAAAAAATCCTTTGGTGTTCCAATTCAATTATATATTACAAGTCATTCTTTCTCATATAATGATGCTAACTAATACCACCAAGCGTGATCTAAATGCCTAATACATTAAATATGTGATTAAATCATATGAAAAAAAACTATAAAAACATGATAGATCATAAAAGGCAAAATAAAGCTCATTTCATTCCAGCAGGTCTTCTAAATCCTTAAAGAATAAATGTATCTACAATGCTCCAAGTAATTTCACGTTTTAAATTATTTCCCTTAATTTCCAAATCGTCCAGTGAAACCTGGTTATAACAGATTAGACATAAAAAACATGATCTGTAACAACATATTACACTCATGTCCACAAATTAAGGATAATTCGGAGTCACGCGGAAAATCGAACTCTAAAATAAATGTATCACCTGTAAAATCACTACACACATCTTCAAGAATCATATGCAAATTTCAGGAAGCAACCAGATGACACCGATGGTACGTCACAATGACGACAGTGTAAAAGAGTTATATATAAGGAATACAGGCAAAGAAGTAAAATTATTCGCAGGCGCTTTATAAGCATTTAAGTGCAATAACCGAATAGGTATGACACAAAGGACGCATTTGGCTGATTTTTTACGTGGTAGAATTATCGGCCGTCTGGAATGTGGGCGTACCCAACTGGAAGTATCAGACGAACTTGGAATTGCAAAGAGTGTCATCTCCAGGCTTTGGCAACAATTCCAAGATGATGGTAATGTGAATATACGTTACAGCACAGGTCGTCCCAGAGTTACAACGCCAAATGAGGACCGGTATTTGGCAGTTACTGCCAAAAGAAACAGACGGAGCACAGCTTCAGACCTGTCTCGTCAGCTCTCTTCAGCCACTGGTACGACAATTTCAAGGCAGACCGTGTACAGACGCTTAGCGCAGATTGATCTATATGCTCGTAGACCTGTCAGATGGGTTCCACTTACTACAACTCACTGTCGCCTGCTGTCAGCCTTGAGTAGAGAACATGCATTGTGGACACCGCAACAGTGGGCTTGTGTGATGTTTTCCGACGAGTCCATGTTTAGCTTGCAGTATGATTCTCGCCGGACTTTCATATGGAGAGCTCCCGTTACCACCGTTACCCGTTACCACCAAGAAAACATCATTGAACGACACCGTTACGGTGGTGCAGGAGTGCTCGTTTGGGGTGGAATTACTCTTGGTTCCAGAACTGACCTGCATGTTCAAACTGGAACCATGACAAGCCAAATCTATCGGGTTGTCATTCTGGAACAACATGTACGTTTGTTTCGGGGCGCCATGGGCGCACAATTTGTGTTTATGGATGACAACGTCCTCCTCACCGTGCAAACATCGTAAGCGAATGCCTTCAATCGGAGGATATCACCCGTATGGACTGGCCAGCATTCTCACCGGACTTGAATCCATTAGAGCACGTGTAGAACATGCTTGGCCGACTAGTTGCAGCCCGTCAACCTTCTGCTACATGTCTACCGGAACTTTGGAGAGCATTGCATTTTGAGTGGTGTAATATCCCCCAAGATCAGATCGATAATTTGATACTCAGCATGCCTAGGCGTTGTACGGACTGTATTGCATCGTCTGGGAGACACACAATGTGTAAACAATCATACCAACCATGTAATATTGGTTTTTTGTAAATAGGTTTTTTTTGTAATTTGCTCCAGGGAGAAAAAATCGCTAATTTTTTTAACAATCAAACATATAGCATCTTTTTTTGCTCTTTACTTTTTGTTTAATAAATAAACTTTACAAATAAGTCACATTTGTTTTGCTTCTAACTCTTCCTTTGCCTGATTTTGCATTATCCTTAATTTATGGACAGGAGTGTATTTAAATTTTCACCATATAAAATCTTTTTATTTGTCATATTTTCTGTGCTTTGTTTGTATTTTTCGAAAATGAAATTTATAAATTTCACCCGTTCTTAGGGAATTGAATAAAAACCTAGTTAATACGCACTTATCCAGCTTTTTACATGCAAGATGTTATTAAAAAACTGAAAAGTGACTATGCGCGGACTAACTGAAGCAATACTTCTCTGATTCAATCATCGTTAGATATGCTATTAATATCTGTTTGACTCTAAACGGTGGGGGGGATTCATTGGCATTATGCCAAAATATTTAGATCATTCAACAGCCTAAAACCATGCATGTGAGACAAGGTTCTTTATCTAAGAGGTAACTTGTAATGCTTATATATTGCAGCTTTGTTTTCATAGCTTTCGTAATCTGTGTTTTATGTATTTTGCATATTATTTCTATGATATTACAATTTTTAATGCTTCTAAGAAACGTTAGACATAAAAATGAGAATCGTTTCGAAAAACAAAGCTTGAAAAGGCGTAGCCAAACCATATTGTTCTCTTTGTTCTAATTTCCAAGCTATCCATTTAAAACTTATAGAGGAAATATCTTGGCAGTACAACTTATTTAAATAACTAAATCAAAATTGATTGCTTTGCTAAATTTAGTCAGTGAAGTTAAAGTATAATTAAAGTTCATACTTGAAATTTCAGTTCTATTAGATACAAACATTTTCAAAATTTTATTTTCAGAATTTAGAATGAATATTTATATGAATTTTCTTATTTTAAGTAGATAACACACACTTATCTAAACTTTTATTACATATAAATGAATTGCATTTCTTTCTACAGCTATACTTATGAGATAACAATAACCTCTAGAATTTCAGAGCTATGAAATGTCAGATATGCATTGTTCATGTATTTACATTAAATAATAAACATTGCAATGCTCTAGTAAGAAACTTATGTATGTTATTTAACATTAACGGGTACTATATCATGTGGCTTTATTACCTATGTTAATGATGAGAAATCATATAGCGAAGTCCGCGAACTGATAATGAATAGTTTCCAACATTTTGCAGCTAGATGTTCATTTAGCTTCGCAAGGTGATTAATCTAAAATCTATAATTTTTCATGTAATTATATTCCAATTAGCATTGCTTATTTGCTAAAGAGCCACCTATTTATGCTATCCGGAAAAAAAATAGAAAACACCCCGTTTCAAGATTAACTGCTCAACATACTTATCTCGGTTGAAATATTATCCCACCGTTAAACACAACTTTTTACCTCACTATCAAGTTCTGGACAAGTAATTCTGGATTCTCACACTCTCTTTTCTCGAGACTTTTCTTTTAGTTCAGTGGACGGTAGCTTGGGGAAAATGAATGTCCTCCATTACTCTTGTCTACTCATTAAAAAAAGAAGAAATCTAGATTTATAACCACCCGCTATCAGGTTTTTATTTTCTCTTAAGGAGGGATAATAAATACAGCAATTTAAAATTATTGAGGGTATTAAAAAGAAAAAAAAAGTTAAAAAAAAGATTATGTTCAGTCGTGGATAAGCCTTCATTCATAAAGGGACATGAAAGAAATGTACAAAATGGCGATTTTATAAAAAGATTAGAACAGCTCTGACTTTCTGATTAAAACATACTTGGTTAATAATTACGTCATTTTGCGTAACTATGGGACTTTGATTTGGAGTTGTTCATGCGTAAAGGTAACTGGAGCGTCCCTTTCCTGAGCCATTCAAACAACTATCCCCTTTTCTACGTTTTCTTAAATGCACCACTCCTTTTTTCCTTTTAAATCTTTTTTTTTGCCCATTACTTTCATTTGGAATCTGACATGTGCACGGTACACACGTCTCATCGGCATTTTAGTTTGTTTTGTAACTTTTCAGTTTCATTTTCATTATTTTTGGTAGTTTTCGCTCTTTTTTCATGTTTATAAAAGTAAAAAAAAATAAGGAAGTAATTTTGCTTCAGACGCATTTTGAGTAACATTTCTTATTTTGGAAGATTTTTTTTTTCTTTAAAAGTGAGCTTTAAAAGGATATGTGTATAATAGAAGTTGGAAATGGTTTCGGCGTCATGGTCGGTTTGAGCTGACGAAAAATGAATAATTAGTTTGGAAAAGATTACATTTCAGACACTGGTGAATATTAAAGCAGAATTCGTGATGTCTGAAACAATAATTGATAGCATTTCAAATGCTACTTTGAAAAACAAAAATGAGTTAAAATTTGAGTGTTTATTACTTCATTGCATTTTAAGGAGCTACTGGGAAGATGTGCTATAAACGCATTTTATAACAAAAATTATTAGTTCTTTAAGCAATTCTCTTGATAATTATTTTTTGGATATAGAAGTATTTTTACGTACGTACGGTTTCCTAATGGAAACCGTACGTACACAGAATCGATGATAGTTTGGTTAAATGTATTTTTCCTAAAACACCTTTCAAAGGAACTTTTCACACAAAAGCATTCGCACAGTGTCTCTCAATAAGATAACACTCAATTAGAAGTTATCACTTCAGATTGCCAAGAACGTTAAACACAAGGCAATACAAAATATCTCAAATGCGTAAGCTCGAACAGTGGTATTTCAGCAGTGGTCTTACACTCGACACTCTGTGCTAATCTCTGAACTAAACTGAAAACTGACACTTTTTGGTCTTGCATAGTTTGCCCCCATCCGTCGAGGAATTTTTAGTACCTTAGATTTCTCGTACCTTAGATTTTTCGAAATTGCTGAAAGGCATTTTACATACGACCGGATAGGCGATATTTTCGTCCGATCTTCTGGCAATTTCTCACCAAATTTGGCAGCAAAAATGAGTCCCCAAAACCATTGCCAGCTTGGCGATATCTTGCCAAATACGTGATATAGGCATTTATCTCAATGTTATACGGACTTGATTCTGTAACCTTGTTTTTTCGGCTAGGCTGTGCTTTCTAAAGCCTTTCATATTACATTATACAAGGGATACTACCATTTACATATCACTAAACTTATTTACATATAAACGAAATTCATAACATTAATTTTTGCCATTAGCCTTTTTCTTTCTCAGTGACAAAGTATGTCCTCTATGGAAACGGAATCTATGGATCGGTCTATGAGGTATTTCTCCCGCCTTATTAGCCTGCCTTTATGGTGTAGTGGTCAGCACGCTCGGCGCTTATTCAAGGGGTCCATGGTTCGAGTCTCGATGAGGGCATTGCTTATTTTCCATTTCTCCTCCTTTCTAAATAACCTAATGTTTCTACAGTGGAGCCCGATGAGGATTCTCCACCACCAGGATTTGGCGATTGGGTCCTCTAACACCCAGTCGTACTTTAAAAGGGGGTTATATAAGGTATTGCTCACGCCTTATTAGCATGACTTCGTGGTGTAGTGGTCAGCACGCTCGGCGCGTATTTGAGAGGCCCGTTTGCTCCTGACGAAGAGGGCCCTGTACCTGTTTGCCCTCTCGATCGATTCAAAATCGATTGAGATGTTGTATATAAATCTACGACAACAACAAATACAATGTTGTTTTATTATAATTTTACGCAGTCTATATTGCTTTGCATACCTGCGTAATAACAGTATAATATCAGATAAAAGTGAAATATATTTCTTCCTAAACAAATGCACAATTTTTAATATTCGTTATTTAGAGTATTACAAATTCAAATAAAATTACTCTTCTTCTACCAGGACACTGAAATCACTTACAACATGTAGCACTTACTATAACGTAAAATTATCATACGTATCATTATCATACATACTATGTACCATTATCATATATAACGTACCATTATCATACGTACTACGCATAACGAACTAGTATTATCTTCTTTACTGCATATAACGTATTTCTTTCAGATTTATACGTCTCCAACGCAGAAAGACTATGAATACTTCTAAAGCTTTTGAAGCACATTTATATTGGTTTCCTTTTATAAATACGCTTTGCAGGTATCGAAAATTCATTTTACACTGTTAGCTACAGATAATTTTTTATGTAAACTAACAAATTTCTATAATCCTCTGCAGAGCTTGGACAGTATAAGGCAAGTGAAGCATTTGCCTTAGATAAGCGAATAAGAAAAAACGCCAAATTATCTACGATAATTTTTAAATTTGTTTTGAAAAATAAATTAAAATTTTAACTTCCGACTCTTGAATACACCAATGTATATGAAAATGAGTTTTGTGTCATAAACAATCAAACTGAATAAAAAGAAGAATTTATAGCGCTAAATTATTCTCAGAAGAGATTACGTTTCAAAGTCGTGCATGTGTTATTTTATAACATTAAAATTTATTACTGGAAGTAGTACACTGTAGTTAATTTGCACTTGTAACAAGCTGCATAGGCTAAACATGGTATAATCTATCATACTCTCGACATTAATATATTCTTTATTTTGTCTTTAATTTATGTGCATCGCTGTTCCTTTGCCATGTTCCTTTCCCAAGCAAAGGGCACTAATTGTGCATAGACAGCGAAGCAATTGCAGACAGTTTTTTGCAGCATGACGCATAATGGGCGATTGGAATAGCATCGGAAGATTGAGCGATAGAGTTTGAAAATGAAATATGCCTTATTATTAGATTACCTTTGATATTTTTATGCTTATTTCTGAAGCATCTGCATATTGCTAAATTGATTAAATTAATTGGTTAATTTGTCTTATTTTTTGTCGACTAGAATTAAAATGTAACGCAAGATATAATTTCTTTTTTATGTGTTATTTTGTTATTTACAGTGAAACAATAATATGAATTTCTTAGTTTTAAAGAAATAAAAGACGAGTTTAAAAATTTTGAATATTTTGTGGGAGATTTAAGGAAAAGTGTTCCGGTTAATTCTAATATAATTAATTTTGACACAAAAGAGCATATTTAAAAATCTTGCTTAATTCTAAGGTTATTCGAATAAAATATATTTAAAATAAATTGCCATTAAATTTGTCTAAAGAAATTTTTAAAAATACAATTTCGGAATCACTGAAACGTAAAACAAGACATACAAATGAATGGGCTGAACTGTTGATTTAATATTCGAAAACAGAAAATCTGGTATGCACCACATGATCTTCTTGTACGGAATATTAAATTACACGCATTTTTTCCTACACTTCATTTAAACTTATTGAATTGAATTAAATATACTTCGTCGATAGCGCATAAACCACAATAAAATAAATGCGCTTTTTAAAATTCGTTACATTTATTTAGTATAGCGGTAATCTTGCGCTAGGCTTACTTAAAAGCGTTACATTCATTCATTTTGTAACTCAGAATGCAAAAAAAAATTATATCATCTGAAGGATTATATAATCGTTGCCACATTTTCTATTCAAATACTATAATAAATCCAAAACGATGTATAAAAGAAATTAAAGAAATAAAAAAATAAACAGTTTTTCACAGACGATTCAACGCTGCTTAACTAATGCGCATGCGGTAGTCGTAAACATTCTCGTCTGTCTGGAACAGAATGACGACAGTATTTTCTGCTAATATGAAATAGTTATTTCCTCGAATTTCATTAGACATGCATTTCTCATTCAAATAAATCAGTTCTCACTTCGCGGTAAGGCAAAAATAATAAAAACACAAAATATATTCATTAAAAATTTGAAGATATAGAAAAACATAAAACAACAAATGCAGTTAAATGAATTAAAAAACAATCTTTACAATTAAAATTACAGTTTCTGCGCAAAAACAAGCAATTCGGCCAACGGTCAAGAGAACAGATTTTTTAGTGCACGAAACTGAAAATTTACTTTTGGTCTACTTTTGGCGGCAAAAAGGCACAGAAGGTGTAGAAACTGGTTTAATTTATTTTGGACGCTATGCTGAGCTAATATATGGAATAATTTAATAACGTAAATAATCATTCCAGAATGGATTAAGCATAATTTAATTCGCAATATTAAAAGAAGACGTTACTTTGTTGTTGCGAAGCTTAGTTTCTCTAGATTGGCAACAAATCCGCTATTCTGCTAAGTTTTAAATGCAAACAAATATGGCTGCTTTAGTAAAAAAAATTAGGCTTAGCCGCACATAAACAACTTTTAAGTTGTTGATAATTTTACAATTATAACATGAAAGTTAACTAAAGGCATAAAACCTTAACCGGAAAATAAGAACAACATAAGTCACTCATTTTTAAAGCAAAAAATACGCAATTTACAAGCATCTAAGAATAAGAAACTGAGCTCACTGAGCAGAGTAACAGAGTGGATGTATATATGTATACTTTTGACAGTGCCGATTGCAACCAAAACGAGAAGTGCACATCTACATGTTATAGTAATCCAACTTACAAAATTTCATCGCTCTGAGACTATTCGTTTTTGAGTTATGCGAGATACATGCGTACATACGTACGTGCGTACGTAGAGATGCCACGAGAAAAATATCTTCTGAATCCATTTTAAATCAGTTAATCAGTTTTATAATTCGTTTGGGAAAAAGAGTCCTTTATTCTGACCTTACATACAGATGTCACGCAAAACATTTTAAAACTGCATTCGATAGCAGTCAAAATGGATATTTTCGTTGAAATATGATACCCGAAATTTTTCGTGGTTACAATACTTTCTTTTTTCTTCGCAAAAGGAAGTAAAAATATCAAATTCAGTTAGACCAGAAACAGCACTCTTGTTCATTGCGGCGAACAAAAATTAGAGGCAGAACTCGAGAATGCAAAACTTTTCTCGAGAAATTTAGCACATTGAGGACTAGTGAATTAGCTGAAGAAATAGGAAAAAAAAGGATAAAACATGAAGCATCATTAAATCTCGTTAATACTTCTTATGTTAGAGTATTAACTCATTAATTTTAATACTATGCTTACGTTTTTAATATTATACACACTGCACTGCAAAACCGTACTTATACGTACTTATTTTAAAATTAGACAAGCTCTACACATATCATTATTTTTAAAATGCTATTGTAAAGATGTAATTATTTGTAAAAGAATTCCAAGCAGCGATGGAAATATTTTTGGATAGTTTAGAAAATTCAAATGGCTTTAACATGAAAATTATGCTCAGTTTGTTTTAGTATGTTACAGTCTACCTAGGATTATAAACATAAATTAACAATTGTCAAGAGTTATTATACTATCTGCTATTTAACAAAAAGATCATTTTCATTTCAAAATTGTAAATCTTTACATATGTTTCATTTTTCGGAATATATAAAGCTATAACGAAATAGTATTGCAAGAATTATTGTACTGTAATTTGAAATAATTAATTTTAATGTGAATAAAATTGTGCATATATAGTTAATTTGAACTGCACATGTGAATATATATAAAACGTGCCCACAGTTACACAAATATTTTAAATGTATGCATGTTTGGATAAAGATTTATGTTTTGGCATCATTAAATCAAAAAAAAATTTTTTGTAAAGATTGCAATATGTTTATATACATATACACACACGCATTTCTTTTTCTATCCCCTTTTCCCCAGAAAAATAAATAGGACAGATTGCGCGCATTTATCTGATTTTTTCAGGTGAAAAATTACACGGACACGGCTCTGAGCCTCTGTATTTTGATATTAAAAATATAGAGAATTCAAAAAATTAAAACTACATCAATAAAAAAAACTGAAAGCTTTCAGATTTTATATTACGCTCGAAGGGGTGTTTTTTAACATTTTGTGTGCTACCATTATTTATTAATTATCATATTTTTCGCCCATAAACCATAAAATTCAGTTCGAAAGCAATATCAGAAAATATTTAGAAAGATCACATCTATAGAGTTTCCGATACACAGTCTCGGGCGTTGGAGATAAAATGTTTTCTTTCCGTAGAGTTATGCCACTGCTTGCTTTGAAATCGTTGCGTTTGTTAGTCAAAAATTCGTTAACATTTTACAAAATATGAAATAAATAATAAACAAATTCCAAATTGCAAATGCGGGCTTCCAAATGCCCATATGTGAGTGGAGGACTACGCTATTCAGAATTTTATGTCTCTAGGTACGGTTGTTTTTTCACAGTGCGAGAAACATTCATACATTCATGCAGATTCTTCTTTACTTAATTTCTTTAAATATACTGTAGGGCTCTAATATCGGTGGCAACAATTTCAAAAGTAAAACTCTGTTTTATAGTGGACGATGCAATATGTCAGAACGAAATGAATAGCCCTTCTGGGAAAATTGCCCTTTTGGGCTAATAAATATATCCCGATAAATGTAGAGGATTATGAAGAAATCCTCCTTGTAAGTTTATAATCCTATATAATGAAGAATGGTAAAGCTTATTAATATACTAACATATAAAAACGAAGCCTTCTTCTAACTTGCATATATATATATA
Source organism: Stegodyphus mimosarum (assembly GCA_000611955.2). Lineage (NCBI taxonomy): Eukaryota > Metazoa > Arthropoda > Arachnida > Araneae > Eresidae > Stegodyphus > Stegodyphus mimosarum. The sequence goes on from KK114497.1 coordinate 332,666, forward strand.
TACATTAACAAAAGTTTAGGAATGATTTAATTTTTACTTTTTGTTTACATATTTACGCAATATTTTCACCCACACATTATTTTAACTTTGATTAATTAACATGGAATTTGCGTGCAGATTAATGATTTCCGTACAGATATAACCGATTAACCAGACAGATGCAAATGTTGCAAAACTTCATATAAATAGTCATGTAGATCTAAAATCTGGGTATAAAATATTTTCGTACATTTTTCTCTGAATAAGCTAAAACTTTATGTATTGGTTTAAAATTAGTGATTAAATATTTTGTACCTTTTTCAGAGCTCAAATTACTGCTGTTTCGCAAATATGTAGATAATTGACCACATTAACGTATGTGCTACCAGAAGCTCGAATTACATCTCAATTCCAGAGGGAAGACTAAAATATATTCTGAGTATTCGATACATTCAATTTATAACTTTATATATGCAATCAATAAAGATACGGCGAAAGAGCGGCACAATCATCATGCAAATGGAATTGTTTTTCACTGCCACATTGGGGGTACAAAACAATTGCTTCATTTTATTCAGATACAATTAATTGCAGTGTGGCGATTTCAAGAACTGCGCTTTCATGTCACTGTATTTTTACATCTTCATTACTCTTAGAATCATTTACTTTTTACTGCTTTTGAGAATTTTCACTTTTAATTAATTTGCTTTTGGATACTGTATGTATGTTTGGATATCAGATGAATTGTTGATTAGAGTAGAGAAACTGTTTATTAATTTCATTGATTATACTGATTTTGGAGTCGAGTCCTGGATAGAATATCGTCACTTGTGATTGCAGAGTCCTTTTGAGTACGAAGATACATAAAGTATGTCCAGCTGAAAATCCTTTAAGTAAGTTGGTTGCGAGGAAAGAGGAGTATGATTACATGGGATTTTGTAGACCGTGATTTATATTAGTCAAAAACGGGGTAGAAATTTGAGGTGACTATCAGTTTTCATTAACCAGTTATTTTTATGTTTTTCATCTTTACTGTGACTTTTCACTTGCGTTTTCAGTGTAAATTATATTGAGTATTTAAGCTGAGGTTGTTAGATTCGAATGTAGAGTACATCTATATCTTTCGAGGCCATGTTACTAGGTTAGTTAGGGCAGAAAAGATTGTATGTTTCGGCTTTGCATTATAATTGCCGACATTTAAATTGTTACTCCGCTCAAAAGTTTGAGGCAACTTCACGTTAAATTGTTTGTTCAGATCTTAGCTCCTATGTTTTAAATTTGACTTAACTGTTACTTTAAGTTACTTTGCCATAAATGGTTGGATGATTTGTAAGCACGAATCGTGCATAGTTCTGCCGTAATAAAAAGGTTGTTTTGAAACCTTATTAAGTATTCTTCTGAGACGAATGATCATTCGTTTTAAGTCTTTAGGAATTTGGAAGTAGTTTAATCTAGCAAATAAAACTAAACTTCAGAGACTTTATAAAGCTAACTCGCGATTATTTTGCTTAAATAAATTATTTAAAACGAGATTTGATATTATCAAATATTTAATAATTAATAACTTAACATTTAACTTATATATATTGTTGCGTTATACGGGTTCGTGGATTTGAGAGTATCCGATGAAAACACGATGCAGAACAATAAAAAGCACAATTTATTTACAAGAATCACTATTTACAGCACAGTTCCAAAATTACCTTTAAAAGCGTCGAAAATCTACAATAAATACGCTGAAACAATCAGCAACACAGCTTCAGGCTGTAACTCTAAAGGTAGCTTCGCGGCAACGCTAAACTTATAATAAACGCCGTGGAACAATCACCAATACACTGTCAAGCTATACTGTAAAGGTAGCTTCACGGCAAAGCACTATCTCGATCGCTTTCCGTTCACCAAAACTCTCGCGTAACTTAGCACTCACAATAAGCAGCGATTCTCACAACTCTCACAACAACTAATCACACTACTTAATCACACTGCTCGCAACGCCGGCTCTCAGAAACGCAGGGGTTTATATAGCTTTTCTTTAAGTTCCACACGTTTCGAGAAATATCTCGACAGGAAGTTATTCTAGAAGCTTCCCGATTGGACCATGGGATATCGCCCATTTGGTCGTCATATGGGCGATAAAGTCGCCAATCATGCAACCCTACCATACACTATTTTATGGCAACCCTAGTGCTATGCCGGAAAGCTTACATACAGGCGCAACCGCCGAATTTTTCACAACACTGCCCTCTCCCAAGGACTGCACGTCCCGGGCAGTACAATCCCTGGTTGGGAGCCAAAAAGAAATAATTGAAAAAGCTACAAAACAAATAAATTACAATAATAACAAAATTTGCAAATATCTAGAGTATTTACAAATAACAAAAACATTTACACTAATTACAAAGATCTATGTACAAGCAACTATGCATAGATCATACAATTAAACATAAAACCATTACGAAATACGCGGTACCCATAACAAAAATAACTATCACTAATTACTATGGCCATAGTATGGAGCTAACCTATCATAATGTACAATCTTAGGTTTGGAATTAGGAGACTTACAAATCCGTATTACGACGTCATTCAGTCTGTTGAAGACTGTGTAGGGACCTTCCCAATGCGATTGTAGTTTGGGAGAAATGCCCTTACGACGGCTCGGATTCCACAGCCAAACCTTGTCGTTTTCCTGGAACTTATGTTCGGTCGCTCTTGCGTCGTACCTCTTCTTCATCCTGTCCGTCGAGATGTTAATTCGCTCTCGAGCAAACCTGTGCATCGTTTCCAACCGGGCTTGGAGATCTTGAACGTACTCCTCAGGAGAGGACTGTAGATCCGGAGGACGGCCGAAAAGCAGGTCACTCGGAAGACGGAGATCACGACCGAAGAGCATTTGAGAAGGGGAATAGCCGGTACTCTCGTGGACGGCACTACGGTAAGCAAGCAGGAACAGGGGCAGCTTACGATCCCAGTCTTCTTGGTTCTTGGAAACCATAAGCGATAGGTGGTTCAAGATTGTGCGGTTAAATCTCTCCACCATGCCGTCAGACTGCGGATGTAACGGGGTGGTCTGTGTTTTCTTTATTTCCAATAAGTCGCACAGTCCTTTGAACACAGCCGAAGTGAAGTTCCTGCCTTGGTCGGTATGAATCTGGAGGGGAGTTCCAAATCTAGATACCCAATTCTGCAACAGGACTTCAGCCGTAGTGACAGCCTCTTGGTCTGGAATTGGATATGCTTCAGGCCACTTCGTAAAATAATCCATGACAACTAGAATGTATCTGTTGCCATCTTTAGTCCATGGCAGAGGTCCCAGTATATCAAGGGCAATTCGCTCGAAAGGCGCTCCAACGTTGTATCGCTGCATTCTTCCGCGACAGCGTTCCTTTGGTCCTTTCTTGGCTGCACAGGCATCGCAAGACCGGCACCATTTCTCAACGTCGTTTCTTGCGGAACTCCAAAAGAAGCGCTCTCGAACTTTGTTTAATGTCTTCATATAGCCGAAATGCCCTCCTGTTGGGCTGCTGTGTATTTCTTTCAGGACATCAGGTATTCGGTTTTGAGGAAGCAGCAGCTGCCATCTTTTATTAGTTCCATCGTCGCTTTCCCACAGTCGATATAAGACTCCATTTCGAAGGTGAAGTGAGTCCCAGAGAGCCCAGTACCTTTTAGTCATAGGACTGAAGATGGAAACGTCCTGCCACTTAGGTTTCGTAGCCGATGATTCCTTCAGCTCTATTATTGGCTTAATGTTAGGATCCGCCAACTGGTCTTCTCTAACTTTTTTCATGACTCCACGGATCTGGCTCCGATCCTGTTGAAGATGCTACTTGTCGGATGCTAGGATTCGCCAAACCATACTTTGCTTCTGCTGTTGAACAATACCCGCAATGCGCAGGACAAGGCTTCCTAGATAAAGCATCCGCATTTCCATGGGAGGAGCCTTTACGATGTTTTATTTCAAAGTCATATTCCTGGAGTCTTTGAATCCATCTGGCTATCTGTCCTTCAGGATTTTTGAAATTCAATAGCCAAGTTAGGGAAGCATGATCGGTGCGGAGCAAGAATTTTCTGCCATAGAGATAATGATGGAAATGCTCTATGGCTTTTACGATAGCGAGCAATTCTTTCCGAGTGACGCAATAATTCCTTTCCGGTTTTGACAAGCACTTACTCCAATAGGCTATCACTCGCTCTTCACCGTCAATCATCTGGGAAAGGACAGCTCCAACACTTTCGTTGCTTGCATCCGTATCAAGTATGAATTGTTTGTCGATCTGGGGATATGCGAGCACAGGCGTAGATGTTAATGCCGTCTTCAGCTCATTAAAAGATTTTTCGCATTCCTCAGTCCACACGAATTTCTGTTTATTTTCCGTTAATCTATGCAGAGGTCTTGCGATGTTGGAGAACCCCTTTACAAATCTTCTGTAATAAGTGCAGAGTCCCAGGAAGCTCCGAAGTTGATGAACATCCACAGGGCGTTCCCAGTCCTTGACTGCCAAAACTTTCTCTGGATCCGTACGGACACCTTCGGCGGAGATGATGTGACCCAGATAGGTGACTTCGCTGCGGAACAGCTTGCATTTAGAAGGACTTAGTTTGAGGTTGGCATCTTTCAATTTTTGGAACACCTTCCTGATGTTTTCTAGATGTTCCTCGAACGTACGGCCCACTATAATGATGTCGTCAAGGTAAACCAGACAGGACTCGTAAGATAGGCCACGAAGCACTGTTTCCATCAAGCGTTCAAATGTTGCAGGGGCGTTACAGAGTCCAAACGGCATAACTTTAAACTGCCACAGTCCTTGGCCAGTAGTGAACGCAGTTTTCTCTCTATCGTCCGGGTGAATTTCCACTTGCCAGTATCCGCTCTTAAGGTCCAGAGTGGAGAACCATTTGTGTCCTGATAGCGTGTCTAGTGTGTCGTCAATCCTCGGAAGAGGGTAGCTGTCTTTCTTAGTGATATTATTTAGCTTCCGGTAGTCGACACAAAATCTTGTCGAGCCGTCTTTCTTCCGGACGAGAACTATAGGAGATGCCCATGGACTTGTGGATGGCTCGATGATGTCACTTTCTTGCATCTCCTTTAGAAGATTTCCAACCTCTTCCTGCTTTGCGAATGGTAGGCGTCTGGGATGTTGCTTGATCGGTGAGTGATCACCCGTGTCAATTCGATGTTGTGTCAATTTCGTGCGGCCAACATCTCTGGATGTTCGAGAAAATAGATCTTCAAATTCACTAATTGTTTTCTCTGCTGCACATTTCTGTTCGGCGGTTAAGTTTGTTCTCTGCAGCAGTTCATCAATTAATTTCGCTGTTGACTCAGTGGGCATTGCAGGTGGGGCCTTGTAAACGCACGTAACCGGCGTGCAGGTTGCTAGCACTTTACCCTTCTGGATTGTTCTCGGACTATGGCTAACATTCGCCACTCTCACGGGGACGAAATTTTTGGAGAGGTCCACTAATGTAGAGGCGACTAATACATTTCTCGAGCTATTTTCGGGATATTCAATTATTCCAAACTTGAAGCTATTTCTGTTTTCTATGCAGCCGGATATTAGTAATTCTGTCATCGGAGGGATCGTGACGTCCGTTTTCGCTATTACTTGGTGAGCTGAAGGAATATCACTCTTCACTTCAAACACGGGTATATCCTCCCTCGCAGAGTGCATTTCGTTGCGTTTAAAGTCCAGTGTAAAGTCATATTTCCGCAAAAAGTCTAGTCCAAGTATTAATTCGTCTGCGAAGTCAGCGACGAATGCCAAGTGCTGGTAAGTCTCATTTCCGAAGGTAATGCTGATGTTAATTTTACCTTCAATGGAGATCTTGTCACCTGTCACTGTCTGTAGAGTCACACAGTGCGGAGTCCAGCGCAAAGTCTCGTTTAGTTCCCGCGCTACGTCTGTTCTGACGATGGTTACGTTGGCTCCCGTATCGATGATCATCTTACAAGGGTGTTTATTCACGTATCCTTCGACGAACAATCCGTTATCTCCGCCGCTCATTGACGAGATCTGAAGAACTTTCAGAGAGGCTACATCTCTGCCTAGCAACCTCCGCCCCGTGAGAATGCCGCATTTTAGTTTCCCTGGAGCTGCCTCCCGGTCTTGGCTCACGTGACAGTTCCTGCGCAGATGTCCTTCGAGTCCGCAATTCCAGCACTTCATTGCTTTCTTGTCGGTGTTTCTGTTATTTGGCTTATTTAACGCTTCCCGAATCTCTTTTAACACTTCTTGTTTAAATTTTCTGACATCAAAATTTTCACTTTCTACTTTAGCCGCTCTGATCGGATGGCGATCTTTTCGAGTGCCTGCTGAGCCGACTCAAACTTCATTGCATAGATTAATGCAGATTTCAGGTCTTTGAGATCTGCCAACCTGAGAGCCTTCTGAATTTCCTGATCCTTGACTGCATCGACGAAATGCATAAGGGCCAGATTTTCACGGACATCAGGTGGACAGTCCGGATATGGATGGTGCGCCAGCCTTTCAATATCAGTTGCTACATGCTTATTTTCCTGCGTTTCCTGGGAACCAATTCCGATGTTTGCACCAGGGTCATGAATACAATCCGATCCTTTACAAACAGAAGTATCCTGGTTTAGAATCGAGTCCATGTCTACACAATCTTCATTATAAGACACATATACAGTTTGCGAAGTAGGTAAATTTTCTTGCAATACTGGATCACTCTGCGTAAGCTGTACATCAGCTTCTTCCATCTCAGAGTCACATGAGTTTTCAGATGGTTCAATACTTGCTAACTGCGACTTCGTAACTTCACTATCAGCCTCTATGATCTTGACAGTCGCATTTTCATTTTCTTCTGTCTCTATTTCAGGCACTTGAGAATCACAAGCTTCTTTCCCGTCTTTTATTTCTTCATGTTTTCGTTCTTTTTCTTTCATCCGGTTGGATGTTTCATCCATAATTTCTGGATCTTTTTCATATACTCTACCAGCTACTTCCATCATTTCTTCATCACCTGATTCTTCAGATGCCACTTTCGTGATTTCATTATATCCGGCTTTTATCTTGTCTTGTCCGGCTTTCAAAGCTGCTAACATGTCGGCTTTCAGAGCTGCTAACATGTCCATCAAAGCAATTATTTCCTCCGCCATTGCTTTCTCCTGTAGACGGGTGACTAGCATTCACTCTCAAACCCCACTCCTGACACCAGTTGTTGCGTTATACGGGTTCGTGGATTTGAGAGTATTCGATGAAAACACGATGCAGAACAATAAAAAGCACAATTTATTTACAAGAATCACAATTTACAGCACAGTTCCAAAATTACCTTTAAAAGCTTCGAAAATCTACAATAAATACGCTGAAACAATCAGCAACACAGCTTCAGGCTGTAACTCTAAAGGTAGCTTCACGGCAACACTAAACTTATAATAAACGCCGTGGAACAATCATCAATACACTGTCAAGCTATACTGTAAAGGTAGCTTCACGGCAAAGCACTATCTCGATCGCTTTCCGTTCACCAAAACTCTCGCGTAGCTTAGCACTCACAGTAAGCAGCGATTCTCACAACTCTCACAACAACTAATCAAAACAACTAATACACTACTTAATCACACTGCTCGCAACGCCGGCTCTCAGAAACGCAGGGGTTTATATAGCTTTTCTTTAAGTTCCACACGTTTCGAGAAATATCTGGACAGGAAGTTATTCTAGAAGCTTCCCGATTGGACCATGGGATATCGCCATTTGGTCGCCAAATGGGCGATAAAGTCGCCAATCTGGGAACCCTACCATACACTATTTTATGACAACCCTAGTGCTACGCCGAAAAGCTTACATACAGGCGCAACCGCCGAACTTTTCGCAACAATATTAATATTTAACTGCATTATAAAGTATAATAATTAACTCCATTATTAACTTAATATATATTTAACTTTATAATTAACGTAATACTTAACTGCATTATAAAGTTATCGTTTAATGATATTAAAAAAATTTTCAAATTTAGATTTTTTGTTGAGTTCAATTGCATTTTTTTAGTTCTTTTTTAATGAACTCTCACTTTGCTGACAATACGTCATCCGCTCGGTTAGCCAGCTATAATAAAAGTTTAGAGTTCATAATTTAATCAAAATTCCAGTTGGAACACGTAATATTATATATGTTTCAAGTGTATGTTATATTTAGTAATATTAAGTTTGAATTTATGTATTGTGCTGGATAGCTCTTCAACTTTGAAGGATTTTAGGTATACTTTTTAGAAGTGTTCTGCTTAATTAAACTTTTAACGTTATGGCATCAAGGATCTATATTCTTGTTCCTAAATCTGCAGGATCAATGATATTTAAACTCCGAGCAAAAAATAAAATAAAATAAAATAAAATAAAAAAATAAAACCCACTTACAGGGAAAGAAATGATTTTCTTTTAAATTCAGATTCTTATGCAATAACCCCATAATCTTTCGTTTTATGAATAAGCAATATTCTTATGTTTTCACTTATTTTTCTTTTCGAAAAGAATGCAAGTTATTTATCAAACGAACATGATATTTTGACACTATGGAGACGGGATAGTGAAGCTCTTAGGAGAAAACATCGCGGAGAAAATAACGCAAGACATACACATCGTCGTAGAAAACATCATGGGTGTTAAGAAAGCAAGACGAAAACATTGCAGTTCTCAAAAATTGCGGTACAAAACATCGCCATTGAAAATAAAGCGGATTTTAAACTTCACAAACTATTTCAGGGTTATGGACGTAAACGTTCGTATAGAAGGGAGGCTTTCTTATTCATTTCACATCAAAATTTCTGTCAGCTTTTAATATATTCGATTTCGGGTTGGATGCATATTGGAAGAAAGGGATCAAGGTCAAAATGAGAGACTCGTTTTTTGATTATAATGAAGGAAGTACTATTTATACACGACAGTTGAAGAAGTTTGAAATTTCAGGACTAAACCCGTAATGCTTGGAGGGTTTAAAAGCATTGTCGTGGAAAATATCATCGTAAAATATAAAGCATCTACAAATCTTCGCTTGACAACAGCATCGCACACATTTTCAGGCTTTGAAAATTGTAAACAAAATGTTCATATAATAATATGTGAGCGCAAGAAAGAAAGAGGAATACTTTTTGCTTTTATGTTTCGTAGTTTTAAATTAACTAATGAATTTTTGCCGGCAAAGCAAGAAAGAAACTTAAGTATTCAAAGCTCAAAATAAGTAGAAAATTTATGGAAAAATTATCAGTAAGACTTAAAATGTTTTTAAAAAGATTTTCAGACTTTGTTAATTTATATTAAAAATTTTATAGAAGGTAAAATAAATAACTCATTACTAAAGCGATTAATGAATCACTAATTAATTAACTATATATGTTTAAAATTTTCTTAACTGCTACGAATAACATTAATTTTCTACTCAATTTTAGCTTTTGAATGCTTAAGTTTTCTTCTCACTTATTCAGCAAAAAATTATTAGAGGTATTTTGGTATTTTCACCCTCCTTCCAGGATATTTTTGGGATGTAACGGTAGCTCGGCGCATATTCAAGAAGTCCAGGCTCGAGTCCCCGCAAGGGCATCACTTGCTCCTGCTTCAAGGGAAGAAAAAGAAACACTTGATTCAAAATTAATTCAAAAATATGAAATATATAACTAAAGATGCTTCTTATTCCTTTTTGCACTCACAAAATTTATTATGCAAATATACAATTACAGCTTTTAAAATCTGAAAATCATATATGTGTAATGTTATTGTCATGCGATAATTTGTAGATGATTTACTTTGTACACATGGTGTTTTTAACTATGATGTTTTTAAACTGGGGTGTTTTCAATTGCTTTATTTTCAACGACGTTGTTTTGTACCTCGATGCTTTAGACCTGTTATGTTTTCTCTTTCATGTCTTTTCTTGCATTTGGTTTTGTATGCCTTGCGTTGTTTTTCTGCGATGTTATTGGCGCAGAAAATGGAAATGTTATTGGCAGATACCGATAGTGAGTGGCTTTTAAATTGCGAATTTGGCTGACTCATTTCCCTTCTAATTTTAATTAGTATATTAGAATTCAAAAGACAGAATAGTGTAATTTTGAATTATATAGTTTTGCTCAATAGGCAAATTTAATCTGTAGAAACTTGCAGCTGCTTAGAGAAAGCAGTACGAAAGAATATTATACTTTAAATCCAAGAAAATGAAGAAATTGTATTTAAAACATTTGCTATTGTACCTTATATATAAAAACAACTACAGCATATATCAAGGAAAAAATAACTTTAACATATAAAGCATTTGTTATTGAAGTAACAAATAATTATATATGAGGATCATACTTATGTAGACAAGAGTAATACGACAAAAAATTCATAGTAATTGATAAAATAGAAGAATTACCTTATTGAAGGTAACCCAAGTCTTGGTTTCAAGAAATACCTAACGACATTCCTAATACTATCTTTTCCCCTCCGTTTACAGAACTAGAGTCACGTTTGAAAGTATTTAATAATAAAATTTATTATTTTGAGCTGAGAAAAATGCTCTCTGCTCTACTATGATGCTATGTGCAGTAATATGTCATGTATGACTGCTTTACTTAAAACATAGTGCGTCCAAAAGCTGACTTTGATAGTAATTTTATGATAATAAACAATGCTGTTGATATTAGATATATTAACTACATATTAGATTTTATTTCATGTTTAATCTAACTTTTAATATATCGTGTTGATTAATGAATTTTCTTTAAATGAAATATGAATCCGATATAGTTAGGAAATAATTTATTCTTTCTCATAAACCAGATAAAATTTAATACCTGCAGCATCATTCCTTCAAAAGAAATCTCGAAAAAAAAGTTTTATTAAGATTTCAGATTAGTCGGAATGATAAATTTCTGGTAAAAAAAAATTTCCTTCTTTTCGAAGAAATTCTATTGAATTTTTTCTACTAAATTCGTTAACTGATCTTGCCAATTTTCTTATATTTATTTTCATATTATCGAATATTTCACTCGAAGTGATAGGATTTCTGAGAAACAAAACTTCTAACAAAATTTGAAGTGGCGTATAATACATGTATCTTAAAGAAAAATTTAATAAAGCGCTTTTTATTGTGAACAAGATCTTAACTAATATTTAATTGGGTAAACAGGTAATACTTCCAACAACGCAGAATGAAGAAACTAATTACCGTTATAATGCTATGTTAAAACTTTACACGTATTTCGTGAGTTGGCTCTAGGGAAGTTTTCTTACACACTGTTATGAATCCCATATATATATATATATATGTGTGTGTATATATATATAATA
>KK114497.1:344006-363889 GCA_000611955.2 Stegodyphus mimosarum
GAAGAACAGATGACGTCGACACAAAAAGGAATTAGACGAATTCAAAATCTTTATTTCCCCGCATATAAAAATAAAATCATCTCAATAGATAGTTATCCAATCATAATGAAATATGGTAAATTTCTATGTACATTGGCTTTTAAGAAAAGAAATGACCTAGGCAGTTAAGCAAAGGTAAGGCGACACGATGTTGACACAGCAGCAGTTAGGAAAGGGAAGAAGAACGAGGCAATTAACTCGCCAGCGGTATTTATACTAAGTTTGATGTATCTGTAGAGGTAAGCTATGACTGGTTAATATTTTAGTTGCCCTTTTCACGTACCGTTACATAACATAGAAAGATTTCGAATTTGAAAGAACAGATGAATTCAGGGGGAGAGCAAGAAATCTAGAATCATTAATTATGAGGTCGCCAATCATTTCCCAAAACAGCATTGTATTTCCTTATATCTTGTATATGTGTACTTGGGGTTATGCATATGTATATGTATATATAATGATTTAGTTATTCATATATAAGGATTAATTTTCGTTTTGAAATTTTGGTCTTCACATGTTTTGATAAGGTATAACAAATGAAATTCCAAGTTCTGCTCAGTTTGCTTTAATTGCTCAGTTTGAGTAGATTTTTCTTCCTTTTCATTTTTATATCAGCCCAACTGTCTGTAGAAGATGTAAATCCTTTGTATATTTGAGCAAATACCGAAAGCTGAGAATAGGGTAATGAGCTAATACGTGAGGCTAGTTAGGATGTAATATGGCTTTCCGTGTTGGTTCTGCCAAGGATACGGTTTTGTTTCTTGATGTCTGCTAGTATTAGAAGGAAACTATTGTTCAGGTAGAAAGAGGAACTGCTATTTGCTAAGTTAATAAAAATTACTTTGCACGTTAAAAGCAGCTACAAAAAATAATATCTATCAAAGAATAATTAATTCTTTATAAATTTCTGACTATCTGAATAATAAAAAAAAATTAACAGTTTTATCTTAAACCTTAGCTCTCACGCTTAATGGAACCCTGTGTCGATGAAAACTCGCCAATATCTACTCTATTTTGGTGAATAAGTAAGCAAATTTAATTTGAACTTAAATTTAAATCACTATAGTTTTCTAAGACGTTTGACCTAAAGCCCCATACAAACAACCTGATAATTAAAAGCATATATATTTAAAGCAGACATTAAACTTCGAAATTATGAAATACTCCATTAATAGAAATCATAAGTGGAAAATCAGGAAACTTTTAATACCGTTCATTAGTATTAATTTAGAAGTCAAAGAACATTCATTAGTGTTTGAGATCTTTTAAGCTTTATGTAATAAACATTAGCATTTCAAATCCCTCATCATATCAGTTTTCTGAAGACTTTCTTTCAAGATCCAAGTTACTATGAATGTATCCATTTCTAATTTTGTATCCTAACAACTATTACAGTTCCTCAGTAACTTCATTTGCAACCGAAGAAATTATTGAAGCCGAAAAACAACGAAGAAAGATGATAATTATTTTGACAGAAATAACTGCAACTTAAAAACAACAACAATTCTTCGACTTTGAAATTTAGTTCAGATGCTGAAATTAAAGTCCAGTCTGTCGTAACTTTTAATGGCATTGAACTGTATATTCAACGTAATCAAAACTTCAATAACACAGTTAGTTCAAATATGCAAAACAATGCGGAAGGGGTTTTATTACGCAATGTGTAATTAGAACTAAACGCTTTCTCGGTCAGTTTTCTGCCTGGCAAGTTAAATATGACAGATCGAAGGCAGGCCCAACAATCTGCTAGTTAAAAAGATCTACAAAATAGCCTAATTAATACTCATTTAATAATTTCTTGGCTAATAATTCGTTCTATCAATAGATAACTAACTAGATAAAATCAATACGAAAGAAATCTCTACTGACGAGAAAATTAGTGTGCAGCATAATGACGCCATACCCTAGATGTATCTCTAGAGATATCATGCTTTCCCCCCAAAAAAAAGTCACATCAGACCCTAAGAAAGAAAATTTTAGTTTTACGTAACATCATTTTACCGCATATCAAAAAATTCATAAACATATATAATAAATATTTTTATCATACCTGTCTTAAAAGAAGACGACGAAATTGCTTATAACTCGAGTAATTTTAAAACTTTATTATATTTTTGGGTGTTGCAGTTTCCAAAACATGGACGCGAAATGTAACGAAACACTTTCAAAAAATAGCCAAAAAATTATTAATGTAAATGAACGGTATAAAATTCATTTAAAAATTTATTTCTTTTTAATCCGATGACGCAAACAGTATAGTTCTGAGAATTAGTCTCCGAAAATGACAAGATAAGTGAAAAAAATCCACAAAACATTGTTTTAGCATTAAATACAAAATTCTAAATCTAATTTTGAAAAATGGCTTTAGTGTGCACACTTTCATTGTGCGGCCAACATATGTTTCAAATTTTGAAGCTCTCGGTCTATGCATGTCTATGTGACTAATTCCCATAGTTATAAATGTTTATTTTATTTTGATCAAGATTGCTTGCCAATTGACACTTCTTCAGTAATAGAACATAAAACACATAATAACAGGTGTTGAATAAGGAAGTCATCTTAACAAGGACTGCATGAACAGGTTAACATAATGTTAACCCACTCATATTATTTTACCTGTATGAACAAACAGATAAAATATTAAAAACAATATGAAACAGCATTTCTCTAAATATCATTGCTGCAGAGTTACAGATTGTGTTTCCAGTCAAGTCGATTAACAGAAATTTACCGCTATAATGAGCGTGATTTAAGGCACTTCGAAAAAATTGCACAAGTTTAGGTTTGGATTTTTTTATTAATATTTGTGCTGAAAATGGAGACTTAAAACATAATTTTCCACATATCTGGAGTTGAAGTCTTATAGAGGAGAGATAATAAGATATTCCATATTGGATGCTATGCCTCCAAGTTATAGTATCCTGTCGAGATCGTTGCTTCGACTTTCAAGGAAGGATTTATTAAGGAAATATTATGCATAGAACACTTAACGTGAGGCTTTTAAGAAAGTATATACACATGCATCTTGAAATACAGAAAGTATATGCAGGAAATTAAGGCATCATAGTTAAAGATCATAAATTCAAATAGAATGTACCAGGGATATTTTGCCGCTAAAATCAAGAAACTACCTCCATCTCAGACAGTTTTTGAAACTTTAGGCTATTTTAGCGAAATTCAGTGCCGGTCACAGGCTCAGAAATTTGTGTGTTGCAAATAAATCAGAAAATAAGTCCAGCCTATAGAATAGAAGGATAATGAATTCGAGCTGTAGCCGATTGCATGCCAAAGAAGGTGTGATATTCAAGACATTTTTATGCTCCTTAAAATCTATCCTATTTCTTAAAGTCTGTCAGTTCACTATACCAGTAAAACAGAATAATGAAAAGTAAACCCTATTTATATTCATTAGTTCTTAGCGCTATATTGCACTTATTTCACAAATACCAAGGTCCTGCTCTTGGTTATTAATGCCGTTATTTCTTGAACTTTCCGATGCTTTTGGACGTTGTTAGTATAATTTTGAAGTGCACTGCGCACACCTAAATGTTCGGAATTAATAATTTGTCCGACACACCTAACATATGTAGAGAAATCAAGGGAATCTCCGAGCCAGATACAAATTAAAAGGAAATTCATAAGCAGAAACAACGCCGTGTTCTGTAAGGTCTAATGTAAACTACTTCCTAAAACGATAAAGGTCCAGAAAAAGGTTTTTGTTTGTAAAGAATAGATTCCACCTCTTTAAACTCAGCAGAGAAAGAAAGTTCCTTCCTCAACATACTATCAATCTTCCTGTGCATAAGGAGACTGACAGCATTAAAAGACACAGAACGGATAGTCTTTGAAGAACGGTGTTAGCACATTTTATCCAGAAATCAACCATACCGTTTTAGCTCATACCACAGTGGTCAATACGACACAATTTTATTACTTAATTGCTTTAAGCTAATCGTACAGGGCACATTTACAGATACAGAAATAGATTTTTAATTAGAAATAACGTATAGCGTGAATATGAACCTGAAAAAGTCACATCTTTAATGAATTGTATTCACAAGTGTGCAACAGAAGAGAAAAACGTAAGTTTCATAAACTTCAAAATGCATGATTTGTATTCTGAGAAATACGTAGAAAGAAATAAAATCACCAAAAATACCTTTATCAGCTTTACAATTCTCAGTTTAACAAGGAATCGTCTGTAAAACCACAGAGGCAAGAATAATTTAGATAATCATTTCCAACATTGCCATTGTTGTACCAAATATTTCGGAATTCATTTCGTTTATATTGCAATACAGGTGAGGATCTAAGAGGTCCTTAAGACGTAGACTTTAAAGGACATTAGAGATAAGATGCAAAATCTATCATACGTAAGATATAGTAGTCATTGTTCATGTCAAAAATATAGATTAAACTGGATTTTAAAACTAGTTTTTTTCTTTGCAAACTATTCCACCTGTGGCAACCTGCTTAATCTCGTTTTCATTAGACCCTAACTACCATCTAGTCTAATAATTTTCGGTTAGATAAAACTCCTCTTCTCTTCCCTTAAAAAATATATAGCATTAGCAGATTTTTCCCTTTTAGTTGCGATATTCTCAGCAGATTTGACACAATTTAGACGGAAGTTGAATATATACCAAGATGTCCTTAGGAGGGGATTTAAAACCTGAATATAAATTTACAGTAAACATGAGTCGTATAATTCGTCTGGGTGTACCGGCTAATATAATTTACTTGTTGGACCGCAGTAGGATGCAAATGCGTAAACACAGTTTGACGTATCATTAGACAATTCTGGTTAAAGTATTTTAGCAACTGATTGTCTAGAAGGAAAGAAACTGCATGTTTGTTGCATCATAACATTTCTTTTATTTTAACGCATGAATAAACGGCGGCTTTTCTGTAGCATCTGGTACTAAAAGGAGAAATTTAAAAGTTCACAGTATGCTTACTGTAAAAAAAGGAGGGAGGACAGTTCTCCTATATCTCCTGTTCTACTGGCCGATTAACGAAATTCAAATTGCGTTTTCCATGTCTGGAAAGCACGACTTGGCATATATATTAGATTTATATATAGCGTTGTTCTAATATAGGAATTTTGACACAAAATGGGACCTTTTTCTGAAATATCATACCAATGTTTTTCTCATATTTCAATTCTACAACTCAAATTATGCTTAAATATTAAATTTTGTAAAATTTGGAGCGAAATTTACGGAGAAATTCAGAAATTTAATTTGCCGCATTTTTTTCATTTTGAGCCAAGAATAATTCACTTGGTGAATTTCTTAATATATGGGAAGCCATATTCCTTTCCCTTCCATTGTTCAGGAGTGGAAACAAAGTGGAGTGGAAACAAAGTCATACCGTTCCTGCCTTTTTATATTGTGGATAAGCGGGAAAAAGTCACATCGTTCCTACTTTCAAATAATTTTAAAAAACTGCATGAACCCCATTTTCATTATTATCGCTTTCAACAAACCAAAGTTCAAATCGCGCCAATATGTAAATTCACGTAAGTCTTTGGAAATTTTGAATAAAATGCTCTAAGATTTTGCAGGTATGCTTAGAAACACATTAAGATGATTGTAAAACTTTTATAGGTTATAATTCAATTTGTTTTTTGAAAAATTTATAAAAATTACTGAAAAATAAAAATTTTAAAAATAAATCAGAAAAAATGGGTGAATTTTATATGGAATGAATCTAAATTTCGAACTGTATAGGAAGGAATCAAATAGGTTTCATAAAAATAGAGATATTAATAAATACATACCAAACTGAATTAACATTGAATAGCTAAAATTTTGAGAGCTAATTTTTTAAAAACTACTGATATAGTTTTTACAAAATTTGGGAATTTGGCGTAATCGAAATATGGAAAAAAATTGGCATGGCATTTCAGAAAAGTCAGATTTTATGTCAAAATTTAAGTTATTTGAAGCATGCTATATATAAATCTAATACATATCCTAAGTCGCTCTTTCGAGGCGTGGAAAATTCAGTTTGAATTTCGTCAATCGGCCCAGTAGAATGGGAGATATAGAACTGTCCCATTTTTTTCCACAGTGTACGTGATGCTATTTTTCGGAGTGACCAGTTTCCGTAGAAAAGGAGCTAAAAGATACAATAGGATAGTTGTGAATAAGCCATGGAATCGTAAATCATAGTGGATATTGGGCGGAGTGTTGCGGGATGAAAAATCCGCAATTTTTTGCTGGGATCACAGAGGCTCTGTGTAATGAACTTCAGTTTTAAGGCAACGACTAAAAGACCTGAGTAAATACTTATGAGATTGCTCATGGAGTAGAGAATTGAGCACCCCTTGGATAGAGTAGGATTACTAACAATACTGTGCATGAGGATTATTTTATTGCTTTACGTTTGTAACAGATCATATAGTGCGATGTTTATCTAACAACAGTGGATTTGTTTAAAATAAAGACTATAATAATGGGAAACTGATGTAAAAGTCTTTAAAATATCTCTTGTAAGATATTAATTTAATAATAAATAAATTTGCTGTAATTATTTAAATTCATTGGCTATACATAGTTGTGCTTTAGCGAGAATAAATTTCGTACCATCTTGCGACATTAATCTGTAAATTCATTTTGACGCTGAGAAGTTTCGCTTCGGGAAGTGCAGTTTACCTTTTATAGGTAAACGCTTTCTAACCTAGAATATCAATTACCGAGTTATATTGAATATCTCTTTAATATAGAGTCCAGAATAATATTTATGTTGAAACCAAAAAATAATGAAGTTTTAATATGGAATTAATGAGCTTTTATTTTAACCTATTTTACCCCAATTTATTTACTTTGTTCAAATTTGTGAAGAATCATATTTTTCAAGGTTAATTAAACCCAAACAAAATTTGAAAAAAACTTCTGATTTTACATAAGAAATCTGAAACGTTCTCTAAATAGGACACTGGCATAAGGGGGATAAAATTTGAACTTACATGTTTCAGTGTTTTCTTCAATAATGAAAAGGCATTTCCGAGTACTAAGTTTTACTTTTTCCGAATAATACTTGCCGGTTTACATGAGCGTTCAATTTTCAGTTGAATTTTACTCTAATCTTGCGGAAAGTTCTAAAACAAGCCTGATAAAGTGTTTTGTCGCATTTCCCACGAAATGTTTTGGGGTTTCATTTGCAGCTCTCTCTTTTACAACAAATCTCTTTTCTCTCTTTAGTAGAAAACGCCAAGCACTAACAGTATTTTTGAGAAAAACAATTGTAACTCTTCGGAACTCCTTCAAGTTTAGGGCATCACTTTTGTTTACGGCTTTGTGGATTATCCATGCATTTACCACTTCCATGTCCAGTAAACGAATGAAAAGTGGCCAGTGCACAATTTTCCACGAATTTTAATTACACACAGTCCAACCAACCACTTGTGATGATCAATATCGCCCATATTTTTATTGTAAGAATTAATCAAATTAGACATCTTTACGTTAACTTTACCTTTATGCTCTCTTACTCTCTTCTTCACAAAGAATAGTTCTAAAGTGCTGAAATTCGTAGCAACAATGATACTAGTACTGTCATTCCATCGCACAAGGAAAATATCAAAGTTCTTTCAAATGCAAAAACAGACGTGCCTCTTTCTTTCTTCTTCGTAGACGTAGATTCTTCCAAAGGACACTCGTGGTTTTTCCGATTTTCTCGTATGGTTATTCCTTGTTGCTCTAACACCCTGTTCATCAAAAGATCAAAGGTTATCAAAATATATGTAGCTTGAAGGATTCATAATATTCTACATCAGTTTCATCGCAACCCAGGTACCAAGATGCGTATCATTTCTTACATCAGATTACCGCAGTAGAGAGAAAAATTGTAGCAGTGTTCTCAGGTCCACAGTGAGCCCAAAGTATTGGCTTGCCTCGAATAAACTGCTTTAGACTATTCCTACCGTAGTAAATGATAATCATTTGATCGATGCTTAGGTTTCATGAGAAGTGTCCGAACTTCATTAAATTATTATTGAGTATGTCAAACAAAGGTTTTACTTTGAAGAATAGAGCCTGTCGATGCTGACTTATGGTTCCATTGTTCACAAAGTGTAAATAAGATTTCAACTTTTGAACGCGGTTTCGTGATATGCCATTTTGCAACAGGATAATGCCAAGCTCTTCAGCATCTGACAAATAGTCACTGTGTCCAGTTCTAATCTCCAGAAAGTCAGGAATGTCATTTACAGTAATCTCACCAGTAATTATTGCATTGTCATTCCGTTCATCTTCGTCAGTTAACTGACGTGTCGTGGTAACATAGGAATTTCAGCAACGCTCTCATCTGAATCTAAACTATTTAATAACTCCAGTGCTTGCCCGAACTTCAAAAATCTTTGTATGCACACTGCGCAAAATAAAAAAAAATATGGAACAGTTCTATTTCTCAAGTTCTACTGGGCCGATTGACGAAATTCAACTTGTGTTTCTCATGTCTCGAAAGCGCGACTTAGGATATATATTAGATTTTTATATAGTATTATTCTAACATAGGTATTTTGACACAATTTGGACTTTTTCTCAAATAACATATAATATCTCTTTTTTATTAGACTCACTTGATTCCTTCTTTTAGAATTCGAAATTTAGGTTCATTCCAAATAGAATTCACCCATTTTTTATGATTTATTTTTTAATTTGTATTTTTAAATAATTTTTATATATTTTTCGAAAAACTGTTTGAATTATAACTATGAAATTTTTAACATCATCTTAAGATAGATATATTTCTAGTCACACCTACAAAACATTAGAGTTTTTGAATCAAAATTTTCTAAAATATACATGAATTTACATATTGGAGAGATTTGAAATTTGGCACCTTTTTTTTGGGCTATTTTAATACCAAATGTGGTTTATGGATTTTGTTACAGTGAATTACCACTGCTATTTTTAAACTTAAATTTCAAATAAAGTTTTACGGAGAATTAATCATACGGAATTTTTCTCCTCAATGGTGCGTAATAAGTATTTATTAATACCATATGAAAAGCTACTTTTTTTAAAATTATAAATAATTTTGTTCAGATTTTTAACATTTTAAAAACAATTTCTTTTTTTTTCTTTTTTTTTTCAAATATTTGTGACAGTAAAATTATTATGCCGTGTTATCGTCTGCTAGTTTACTTTAACTTCATTTAAATCGAATTATCTAAAACTGAGAACTTTCGTTTGATGTTTATTTTCACAATGTCTTTAAGCAAACAGGACGTTGGAATAGTTCTGGGACTTCTCCAGTCTGGAAAATCTTTTAGACAAATAACCGCAATCACAAAACCATGTCCTTTAATATGGAAATTATTAGTCTTAAAAACTCTAAATAATATGATCTAGATTGTTTGCACCCGATAAAAGAATCGGATCACTCGGTGATACAGAATAAGGGCTTCTGGAGTGCTTTATTTCTTTATCATTTAGCAAAAATCTTTTAATTCAAACATTTATCCTTTGGACTTTACTTTAAACTTTATTTATAGTTAAAATATCTAGAAAATATAAAGCTGTTTTCTACTGAAACACGTTTGATGCAACTAATAGTTTAAAAAATTTGACAAGTATGACAAATTTATGGAAGTGTAATAATCGAAAAATCTAATTTTCTTGTTTTAGCACTGAAAATAAATCTAGAAAGAAAATGGGGGGGAGAGCAAAAATTTGAAGGAGAATCTATTTTAAGGAAGTTGTGTGCTCTAGGAGAAAACACATGGACGTGTATACCAGGAAATACCAGCGACTGAGCTTGTGCTAACGGAAAAAACTAAAACGATATCATTGCAGATTAAAGTGAAGTGCGACTGGTTTCCGACTACATGGTTGTATTAATTTAAATTGTGTCATAGAACATCATGTCTTATCATAAACGGAGAATCCCATGATTTCTAAGTGGAATTATTTAAAGAATTAGAAATTTATCCAGTGACGCATATGGATGTCATTTAAAGATATTTTCCCTCTTGATGAAACCAGTCTTTCCTTTCATCTCATGCCCAACCTCTAAAGACTGACAAAGGATCTGACCAAATACAATGGAAAATGGAAATGAATGGAACTGGGTATGGAATTATTAAGTTACGGAAAAGCAGAGCTACCTGTCTAAAAGGAGGGATGCCTTCGTGAAGAACTTTCCAAGGGAAACCAGCTCATTTGCACGTTACACATGAGAAAAATCAACGAAAACGGCCATGCAACCAGGCCTTTCCCCGGGATACGAACCCTGGAGAGAACTACCAGTGACCAGGACTTTGCCGCTCGGTCGTTTGTGAGCCCTTATGAAATGGAAGGCGATAAATTTATATAAAATGAATGTCAAAAATACAAAGATGTTTCAAAAGGTTTGATGCTTTCTAATATACTTGCAGAATGCCTGAAGAAAAAGAGCAAGCCATTAAGAAGAAAAAATAATTTTTTGCACAAAGTTTAGTATTTTTTTTTATTTAAAATTTTTTTAATCTTATCATATTTGATTCTTGCGATTTCAAAAATGAAATATTTGACTAAAATATGAATAACATTTTAGGAAACTAAATGTAGGGTGATAAAAGTGTGTAAAGCAATGGGCACAATGATTAAACTGTTTAAAGCATAGGTTCCCAACCTTTTTCGAACTGGTGCCCCCTTTTCTAGTGAATATTTCAATACCGCCCCCCCCCTAGAGAAATAAGAGCGTACATAATGCATGGTGAAAACAAGAATTAAATAAAAAAAATTACTAATAGATAGAATGTTGTTGGAATTGAAACGCTACTGAATTTCTAAATAAAAGTTTTAGCTTACCTGTTATAAGGACAGGCAGGGGTTTTGATGATACGAAATAATCCATAATGAACTATTGCTTTCTAAATCAATAAATTGACAGTTTCAGAGAACACTCAAAAGGCATACTTAATTATTATTAAAAAGTATTTTTATTAAAATTTAAAGGCATCGAATTTCTAACTTACCTAATGAGAAGGCTGAATTTGATGCATTTTAAGAAGCTTGTTAATATCAGGTTCGATTTTACTTAAAAACAATCGTAAATCGCAGCGTTCAATAACATGCAGCCGATTTCTCTTTTTCGTTACCAATGTTGCTACAGCACTAAATCCACGTTCTGCTAAATATGAAGATGGGAATGCTAGCAGAAATCGTTGCACAATCGACCATAATCTTGGATACAATTGCGAAATCGACTTCTGCAGCCTAAATTCTTGGTAGCCATTCTTGAATTTAATTTTTAATTCCTCATTTGTCGTCAGTTCTATCAGTTCTTCTTCTAACTGAGATGGTCCTGCTGTGTTGACATTGGAAAAAGGATCCAAAACCAAGTCTGGTATGTCCATGTTTAAAATGTCCTCGAATCGTTCCTTGAAGTCATTGTAGAGGTTTTCCAAGTGCTGACAGTAAACAAGCAAGTCGTCGTGCTTGAATGATACTGCTGATAAACATGGGAAGGTATGGAATTCACGTCTGCCTATATTTCTTTTATATAATAGCAGTTTAGACACGAAAGCAGCAATGCTATTTTTAGTCTTAATCAAGTTTAAGTCTTCTCCTTGAAGTTGGAGATTGACATCATTAAACAATTTATAGAGGTCTGCTAAGTACGCAATATCGTTTTTTGATGCGATGAGGTTGTCGCGCAATTCCGTGTCTTTGTTTCCTAGGAACTCTATCACAGATTCAAACAGATTGTAAAATCGAGTCAAACAAGTACCTTTTGAAAGCCAGCGCACCTCTGTGTGAAGCAGCAATCGGTTGAAATCTTCATCATTTGCAATGCAAAGCTGACTAAATAATCTGTCATTCAACGAGTTACTTCTGATTTTATTAACTGCTCTTATAACATATTGCAGTGATGTATGGAGACGTTCGCTCAAATTTTTCGCAACCAAATGCTGTCGATGAATTACGCAATGCACAGCAAGCACGTCCGGAACTTTATTTTTTAAGCATGCTATGAAGCCTTTGTGACGCCCTGTCATAGCCGGTGCGCCATCCGTAGCAACCGACAAAATATTATTAAAAGGAATTTCCTTTTCGTCAAAAAACTTTTGCAGTGTATCAAATATGGTTTCTCCTTTTGTATCTGTTTCCAAATTGGTAGCAAACAACATTTCTTGACATATTTTTTCATCTTTGATAAACCTCACGTACGACAATAACAATGCTTCATTGGTTGGTAAAGTGGACTCATCCAGCTGAATTGAAAATTGACAAGTCTGCAGATAATTGCACAACGATTCTTCAATGTTTTCAGCCATCTCATCAATTCGTCTTTGCACAGAATTATTGCTCAAAGGAATTTTTCGGATAATATCTGTAGCTGGTTTATGGAGCACGGTGGTTATTACTTCTTTAACTGCTGGTAAAATTAAATCTTCCCCAATAGTATGTGGCTTGCCTGTTTTAGCAATCAACAATGAGATATTGTACGAAGCTCGAAGTCCGTCATCGTCTTGTTTAGAAGCTGATGAAAATAATTTTGATATAGTTGGCTGATTTTCAATCTTCTTTTTTATCTCTAGAAAATAGGTCATATCTCTGTCTTTCTTATCCGGATGCATTTTATTAAGATGATCTTGAAGCCTAGAAGGTTTCATCGCTTCATTCGAAAATGTTTTTTGACAAATAAGGCACAATGGAGATGATGGATTTGAGGGATTTTCGATAAATCCGTATTTTATATAATCCGCACTGTACTGCCGCCTCTTCTTTTTTGCTTCCGACATGGGTTTTTCTTTACTTATACTTGATCCAAGTTAAGGGAGCTGCAAGGGATACTGCCGGTTTAAATAATATAAGTTGAAGTAGCAAAATATTAAGGCAACGCCGTTTTCATCGTACGCAGTACATGCTGCGATGAACGATAGATAGTGTGAGCCTGAGTCTGTAGCATTCTGCGGGGCTGTTCTATTTTTAGCTACCTACAATTTTTGATCGGATAAACCACTGGTGACGATTTGTCTACTCCGCCGCCGCTTATTTCGGCGCTCTAATTTTTTCCCGCGTCCAACGTCGCCTACGCACTTTTACAGACTCTCTTAGAATACAGTTTAGTTGGAGATCTCGCTATCGTTGCCGCTTGTAAGTGGCATTTTTTAGTCCCAGTGACATTTTTTGTAAATGTTACGGCCAAAGCCCGAAATCGGCCAATTCGCATTTTGGCCAACGTTGCTGTAAACTTACCGGCGAATGTCCAATCTTTTTGTTGATTTCTGGCTTTGACCGGCCAATTTGGGAAAAAAGAAATCAAGGGCAGATGGTTTTACACACTGTTAAAAATGAAGTATTTAAAAATGAGTACTTCTGTGAGTTCAACGAGTAGAAACTATTCAGTGAACGCATATGCTGTAACAATGTGATAGTGTGAAGATTAGATTTGCGCCCTTCAAAATGACGAATTATATCTTAAGCAAATGCGTTGCGTATCGAGTATGAATACAGAGGCAAATTGAGTACTCAATTTGTCAACTACCTTTAAGGGTGATCCTTAGTCTTTTTCTGCTCCATAGACTCAATCTACCATTATCACATCAGGCTTTGGCCAAGAATTCCCAGCCACTTCGCGAAATGGCCGGCCAAAGTATAAAATACAATATTAATTGCAAGTATTTCGGACTTTGGCCAAACCTCCTGGCCAAAACGCGAACTGGCCGAACTTCGGGCTTTGGACGTAACATAAATATGTACATAAAGACAATAAAGATATATTTTTGCACTGAAGGCTTTTCCTTCTGATATTATGAACTCCGGTTCTACTGCTCCTTTCACTAAAATGGTGACCCTTTCAACAAAAGTCAACAGTTTTCTGCGACTTTTTGGAGTGCATCTCGCCAAATTGGCAAGACAGGTTACTAGTTTTAGCACATGCAGCCCCAGAATCGTACATACTAGAGAGGTATGTCTTTCTCTGAACAGTGAAGTCTCATATCGAAATATGTGCATTTTCGCACACGTGATAGAAATGAATTATCAGCGTGATTTTAAAGTCTTTTTTAGACTATATTTGGCTAATCTTCCAACGCCCCTCTGTGCCATATCAACGCCCACTAATTTTCTCTGGGTTTTTTACCGCCCCCCTGAAAGCGTGAAACGCCCACAAGGGGGCGTTATCGCCCACGTTGGGAATCTATGGTTTAAAGCAATGTATGCAAGTCATCCTAAGTTAAAATGTCGGTTATATTTATTTATTTATTTATTACTATTCCGCCTGCTTCACCTCTCAATGTATACTACAGGTCAGTCATGTTATCCTGATCGTTGTACCAGCAACCTGAGTCAGTTATATAATCTATCTTATTTATATATCTTTTCTGAACGGCCCATTGAAAGGCGTGTAAATTGTGCTTTACTATATTTTCTCTTTTAATATACGCAGTTTTCAAATGTATCGTAGTCTGGGTCACAAAGTATGCTTTCGAAAGAAACGCAATTCAAATAAATAAAATCAAATTCTGGAAAATTTTTATATTAATAAATAGATTTAAAATGCGCCGTACGAACGGATCAATAGAAAATTTTAAAACAATAATCTGAAGATACAATGCAACACGAACAATTAAAATAAAATTCTGAAAATTAAAAATGATCTAAAATAATAACTAAAAAATATAGTATAAAGAAAACTATTTGAGAAAAATAAAAGATGCACCTTTTATTTAAACTACGCAGCTCGAATTAGTAAATAGAAAAATTTAAAACAGTTCTTTGAAAGAAATCATGCAGCTTAAACAATTAAAATGAAATTCCAAATAGAAAAACAAATACTTAAAATAATGACAATTATAATTAAAACTGTAATATAAAGAGAATTATTTGAAAGTAGAGAACGATTGTCACATTTTTTTCTCTCTTGCACGATGTAAAAAGGGAAAGAAAAATAGATTGGCATATATTAAGAAGCTCGCCAAGTGAAGTATTCTTGGCGCAAACTGAAAAAAAAAATTTGCCAAGTTAAAATTTTAAATTTCTCAGGGAATTTCGCACCACATTTTACAAAACGTAATATCTAGGTATGATTTGTGTCGTAGAATCGAAATATATAAAACAATTGGTATGTTATTTCAGAAAAAGTCCGATTTTGTGTCAAAATACCTATGTTAGAACAATGCTATATATAAATTTAATATATATCCTAAGTCGCGCTTTCGAGACATAAAAAACGCAATTTGAATTTCGTCAATCAGTCCAGTAGAACGCCCAATAGTAGAAATGTCCCATTTTTTTTCGCAGTGTACATAACTCAGCAGTAGTAAAACACTAGGACGGAGTTTTTTTGGCTACTCTTAGTTATACGGTGAGAAATAACTCTTGAATTACATATGTATCATCACACTGTCCTATTTAGAGGACAGTCAGAAACTAATGCGCTGAAACTTACCTAATAAAAATAAGGCTTTAATTAACTTCCAGGTTGATAACGAAAGAGTGCTATCAGACAAAAATGCCCAGCCAAGTGTCCAAAGCAAACTGAAAAATAATTCTGCAACCAGAAAGAGAATATACAAACCACGCCCACTAATGCTAGGAATAAACAAACTTTCCAGATGGAGGAGGAGGGGACGAGACACATAACGCATGCTAACAGAAGCTTATTTATAGCCCTACGAGTTCCACCTCACAAATATTCGCACCGAACAAATACTGATTTCCAAATGCTTCTTTTCAGCTGTCCTTTAAATAGGGCAATGGGATAAAATGTGTTAAAAACGTTTGTTAAGGCTACATTTCTCTGCAGTATCAAAATGCATCTTTCTGCTTCATATTTAAATATCAGATACTTTAAAATAAATTTTGACACTATAATAAAACCTACATTATATAAAAAAGAAATCTACACTTTTTTTATCAAATCAGGTCCTCCTCTTTGTTCTTTTATAAAAAGATCTATTATTCTCTAAAAGAATATGACAGTAACATCCCCAGATGTCCGTGGCATCTGAAAAAATGTTTTTTGAATCTTTTCGCTCTTTTTTAATTTTCGTTTTTGTGCAAGAATACTTCAACTCATAATTCCTTGAAGGTAACTCATCGTAATTTTTTACTTTTGAGCAGAATTGTTCTTTTCATAAATTAAAAGTACAATAATTTTTGTAAATTTGAGGAAAGGCAAATCCAGTAACAAGAATGTTAATTTGGGTTTAACCAAAATTATGTGCTGAGATGTAACTGTAACTGGGGATAATAATAATTAGAAGACTCCGTAGAACTCTTTTGATCTGACTTAAAATTGAAGACGTAAAAGCAAAATACACGTGAAGATAACTTTTTGGAAGAGGGCTGCATCCGATTCACTGATTAAATAAAAGAATATTGTTGTATAAGAGAAACAATTTTTGCAAGTTTTGTTTATCAGTGAGGTAGTAAAATAAATACTTAGATATTGTCTTGTATAACTAATCTTTTCTCTAATTTTTAGTTAAATGTGAAGATAAGTCTCCTTATATGGGTAATTTAGAATGATATAAAATTAATACAAGGTGTTTTCTCTAATCATTTGACATAACTACTCTTAATTTCGCTCTTTCAATACATAATTTGATGGTTAATCACTTGAATATCTATGGAATTAATTCTGAAACTTTGTAAGCCTCTTATAACTGTTAATTTTAAATTTCATTTGCTAACTGCAAATTAATGCAAGCTTTAAAAATTTATGATTTTTTATATTTTTATATTTTTAGATATGTCGTTAACATTCTTAAAGAAACCGTTCGAGGTACTTGTGCGTAAGTTGAAATTTTCAGATTGCAGTTCTTTAAATTTTATTCTCTATCTCACTCTCATACCAGATTGAAACTGATAGTTTTACATAAATAAAGCACAGAACGTTTACATAAACAGAATAGTATAAAGCACTTTTTGGAGGTATAAAGCCTGCTATTTGCTTTTTAAGAAAAATATCACTTTTCGAAAAGTTTTAAACCTTGCAATCCATTACATTTGGTCGAAATAAAAAAATATCTCTAAAACAATCGTTTGAGAATATGGCGCTTGTGTTATTACTTTATGTTAAAACTTTTGCGTTCTGGACATTAATAGGTAATTTCTTACGTCTCAAAGTTTAGGTTCATTATAGAACTAGGCACGGAGAGTAAGATTTAATCTTAATACTGAATTTTGCTACGTAACTTCTGCGTTCTATGCTTAAGACATGATCGATCACCACCACTTGCGACAACCTTTCAAAATGTTACATTTCACATCATACAGTTTTCTCTCCGCTGACAGTTTTCTCATATAAGCTTTATATGGAACTCTTTGCAACTATAATAGTCCTTTTCTCTAGGACTTAACGTCTCCTGAATCAAAAGGATTTCTTTTGTGGCTCATTTTATTTGCTATGGAAGCTAAAGCAAGCTTATCTCAAGCAAAGTTATTAAATTCTTCAATTAAATTCTTGATTTCCTTCAAACATTTAAAAATGAAAATGTAATTATCAATGCAATTCCTTAAGAATACGATGATTTATGATTTTTTAAAGATTAGATGGCTTTATTATAAGATGTATTATGCTTATAGTTGTGATTAGTTAAGAAGCTGTACTGCATATTTAGTGTCTTTTTATTATAAAAGTATGGTGCATTGTATTACAAAATATTGCAAGTTTTCATGCCCTCTCCTAAAGGAAACATGTATCCTGACTTTTTAATAGAAGTCCTTGCATAGCTCAGTATAACTGGAAGTTTTATTTTAGCTAATACGCAATTTTAATCATAATTCTGCCCTAACCTTCTATTTCTTAGGATAACCTTCACCTAAGAATCCGAATAAGTTTAAGTTTAAATAGCAAGCGAATCTGTAGTTCACTGAGAAAGCTTTGATAATGCGCCACCATCCGTGTGCCCATCTAGTATTAGCTTGCTAGCAGGATTATAGGCAGCGTTAGGTGAAGTCGAGTTTATAGGTCTTTAAAAGGTAAGTTGGCCGTATTGCGTGTATACATAAGTATTTGATTTTCTAAGATCCCTCAAATAGCTGTGACTAGGTTTTGCAAAATTTTTATTCTAGTTCTGGTCGTAGCTTTTAATGAGCCTTTAAGTTAAGTTTCATTATTTTTCTCTGTTCTTGTAGTTAAAGCATTTAGTTAAATGCGAAGATAAGAATTCAAATGAAGCACAGGCAGATTATTTTTTAACTTGTTACCTCTATCAAAATTATTTAATTATTTATCAAAAAAATCTGTCAACTGCTATAAGTAGCATTAGTTTTCTAGTCATATTCACTTCCTGAATGCTTAAGTTTCCTTCTTAATTTTGCATCGAAAGTTTATTAATTACTTATTAAAAATAAAAATATTCCTCATTCTTTCTTCATCTCACAAATAATTATTCAAATACGTATTTAAAATTTTTAAAGCCTGAAAAACACATTTCTGCGATGTTGTCTTCATGCGTTGATTTGTAGGTACTTTATTTTTTACTACGACAGTTTCGACGACGATCTTTTTAAACTGCGAAGTTTTTGATTAGCTTTATTTTCAACAACGATGTTTTGTACTACTTTAGAACTGCGTTTATTTCTCTTTGCTTTGTTTTCTCTGTACGTCGGCTTTTCACCCTGCGTTTTATTCTCCGCGATGTTTTTGATGTGATGCTTTTTTCTGTAATCTTCATATCATCTTTTCCGAAGGGGGACCTTCACTTCTGGGTGATATTTTCAAGGATATGGTATCTGGAATGGGGTTGACTGAATGGGGGAAATTTTGACTGCGAGGCTAACAATTTGTATGCTTTAACACCCAAAGTCAGAAGTTCCCAAACCGTAAACCTTGGCGCCACAGGGATCCGACGTCTCTTCGCAGAGGTTCTGTGAAATATTCTGAAAGCTTAGTAATTAACTGCAACAAGACAATTTGGCCTAACTAAACAAAGTGAGAAGCTAAAAATATTTAAATTTTTGGTGTGGTTTACATTTCCTTGATCTCATGTAAAAGTAAAGTTGCCGGAGCAAAACATACTTGCGATTGCGATCCGACAACCTGAGAGCAGTGCAAGGCTAGAATGATCTTTTCAGGATTCATTCGATAAAAAGGCACTTAGAAATTTTCTTCGCCCTGTTGCTAACTCAGATCATCATGTCGTTTCATTCAAATTCGCATGTATCAACCTTTAGAGGTCGTTTCCCCCCCCCCGGATTTGAAAATCCACCATTACCTTTTAGATCTGATTTCATGCGATTTATGCTTGTCACAGAAGCGTCAGTCAAATCAGCAGCGAAAGTAGCAATTTCTTTACCGGATTGATCAGGAAAGTTCTCCCGCAATAAGACAAAAACATTCATAATGATAGTCATAAAGGAAGTGCTGTGTAGCGAAATTAGGTTAATTAAATAATTAATGAGTTATCAAATTTTAATCTTTCATATTCCAAATTTATGCTACGCAACGTGTGTTTTTACTTAATTCCTATGTAAGTTTGTTTTACCTTAATTGGGGTTTCCATATTTAAGTTTTTACATTCTTAGCTTTCGTTATTCGCGAAACTTGTAAACGGCAGACAAAGGAACTTTGTGTATTTTTCCACGTAATATTTGAATTTAAAAATAATTAATTGGTGTTCACAGATTTATGATTTATACTACTAGAAGCAGAAAAATTTTATCTTCAATTTGAGACTGCTTTCGAATTAATAGCTAAATTAGATTTTCAGTTATGGCAATTTACTTAGTTAATTTTTGCATTTTCGTAGGTTTTTAAAGGAAAGGATGTTGAATGTTTCTGAGTACGAATTTTAGTTACATTTTTCCCACTTGTAACAGCATTTCCGGCGAGGAGGTGTAAGAGGTGTAAGTTTGCCTTCAGCTGTTAGTTGGCGTATTTTTTTTTTTTTTTTT
>KK114497.1:363910-375236 GCA_000611955.2 Stegodyphus mimosarum
TTTTTTTTTTTTTTTTTGGCGGGAGTAGAGTTAATGTTTGAACTGACATTTAGTAAAAGTGTGAAATTTTACAGGACGTAAGGCGGGGTGCGATGAATAGTCGTTTTTCACCCTTTTCGGTGAGGGGCGATTTCTGGCACTCCCTCGTAATAAAAACGCGTTGCAGGTGTCGCTCGCCTTTTTCCGTGCTTCCACAGTGGAGAAGTAGCTCGTAGAATTCGAACCCGGGCTTATTGCTCCCTCGATATGTAGCTTATGATTATTAGCTAAACAGTTTTTTTTGCTTGCCTCAGGCCTTCCTACATTACGGGTATACCAACGCTAACGTTATCTTAATTTAAGGGCATTTTTGGCCCTCTAAATACTTTAGAGTTATTCTTCCTCCAGTTAGTTTCGACTACTGAGGAAAATGAATGCTAAATAAAACAAAAGCTACATTACTACATTGGTTATTCCTTCATCTCCACAATGCTGATTGAATGGAGTTATCCCTTGCGGGAGTTCCACCGCTGTTTGGAGGCTGCCGTGTTTACGTTTCCAGTTAGGCCTAGCTCCCATCTGCTCGAGTTTTCTACTTAAGGCAAGGATCAAGTTAATGTTTCTTATAGACGACGATAGTTATCGTTGTTCAAGTCTGCCTGGTGTTCCAGCTCCAGCTCCAGCTCCAGCTCCAGCTCGTATATCTGTTTTCTGGGAGAGATTCCAGGGACCTCACCTGAAGGCTGCGTTACATTTTTGTGATTGAGAAGACTTTTGCTGGAGGACGGCGTGCTGTGTCAACCGCGTTCAGATAAGCACTACTTTTTGTCGTTCCCTTTGTCTTACTGGATTTAATCATTACTTAATGAAAATAGGTTTTCTGAAATTGTAACTTTACAACGAACTAGTTTGAATTAAAGCTAAAAAGGGTTCTCCTTATTTAAATTTTAATTTTTTACTGGCTATAAAACAGAAGGATTTTTTTTTGGAATAATGAAAGGCTGATAAATTTTTTTTTCTTGTCGAACCTACTTTACTTGCTGAGGTTGAAGTAATTGGAATCGGAAATTAATTTGTTAAAGTTAATACTCACAACTTACTTTTAATTGGTTGAGTGCAACACTGTTGATTAAAGATTATGATGAAAAATTTTATTGTTTAAAATCTAAATAGTAGAACTCATTTTTCTTGTGCAATAATAAGTTGAGTGGAAATATTAATGTGTTACAAAATGAAAGCTAAATTGTTTTAGGGAATAAAATGTGTTGTTAAGGAAATGAAATGGTTGTTTTCAAATAATTCGTTAAGAAATGAAATAGTTATGTTTATGGGTTATTAATGAATCAAAGAAATGTTGGCTAGAAAACTGCTCCGCTGTTAATGATAGAAATTTTTCACTCTTCGGAGAGTTGAATAATATTTTATTTAATAGCTATAAATTTATTCATAAATTATCTGATTGAAAAATAATATCTAAGGTTTCTTAAAATTTAAAAATGTTAGTGTTTACTTTAAGTTACATATTTTATTACATGATCTATCTTAATATCTCTTAGTATCAAAGTTCATAGGGTTAAACCGGTTACATACTACACAACGAAGTGACTTTATAGGTAGGTTAGATTTGAGACAAAATTTTTTTAACTTTGTTTTGTGGTGTTTTCCTATAAAGCACTACACAACAAAAGTGCCTACTGGTTTCCCAACCTTATGAAGTTTAGAAATTATAGACATATGTCAAACATAAAGGAGATGCTTTTTTCTTTTCCCGGTCAGTGAACGAATAAGCGATTTAATTGTTTTTCTTATCGAGAGTCGGGTGAGGAGTGGCAGTTTCGCGAATGATGCCAGAGAAGGGGATATCTTCCTATTGGCTATTGAATAACTGACATGTTATTAGCAACTTCATAAATACACTTTCACACACTTTTTTTCATTCCGCTCTCTTTGCTCAACAATATTTATATTTCATTGCATAACTTTTACACTATGACATTTCTAAAGGATAGAATTATATTCCACGACGGATGCATACCGTTTCTGCTATCTCCAGCTTTCTCAATTCAAGTTGACCAGTAGTATGGAAACGTCGAGGTGAGTAGAACCTTTGCGATAGATTTGGACTATTTACGAAGATCTTGCGGAAAAGCATATAACCAAACGATTAGCGTTCAATTCAGTCAGTCGGTTTATAAGCTAACTCTAGTGAAATTAAACCCAGAGTTTCATATAAATAAACAGTGCTATAAATTAATTCATTTAGTATAGTTAGCGTTATATTACTTCTTGTTTGTTGTCT
Source organism: Stegodyphus mimosarum (assembly GCA_000611955.2). NCBI lineage: Eukaryota > Metazoa > Arthropoda > Arachnida > Araneae > Eresidae > Stegodyphus > Stegodyphus mimosarum. The sequence continues at coordinate 366,189 of KK114497.1, forward strand.
TTGTAAATAGTTTTGTGACTTTTTGCTCTTATATCTTTGATGATGGACGCAGATAAAAAAGGTACGACTGTGAAGAAACGAAAATATCTTAAATATGGTTACAGTTAAATAGAGTTTTATGGCAACCGAAAGGAATAGTGAAGTGAGATCACAATATGTATGGCGTATGAAAGGTTTGGCAACGGAGTGTATGTTATGTAAGTAAATAGAAGCGCAATTTAGAAGCTTATCACCACAACATTGTTGGCTTTGCGGTTTTGTTTTCTGTCAAAGAATGGAAAGAACTGAAACAACAACAGAAAAAATACATTTTATAAGACTGCATCAACACGACACAATGCTTTGCTAGCATGTTACACGGTGCCTTACAGAATCGCTAAATGCAAGAAGCCTCATCGCAGAACTTATTCTACCAGCTGCCATAGAAATGAAGAACATCAATGTTGATGCGTCTACTGGGAAATGTGCTTATAAACGTTCCTTTGCTCAGTAACACAATTAGTCGGAGAATACAACGCATGGAGGAAGATCTCAACGATTAGCTAGTTTAAAAAATTAAAAGGCTGGTGCTGCTAGACGAGGCTACGGATATTAATAAGGATGGTCATTATTTTGATATGCTATGGGTGGTTTATAAAGGCTAATTTTATTCAAAAACTTCCGTTTTGTAAAAATATCACTGCCAGAGCGAAAGCTCAGAATCTGTATAAGAGTCTTTATACACTCTTAGACAAAAAAAAAAAAACGACGCACAAAGAAGGAGTTATCCGAATTGGACGAAAATCGGTAGAAGTGATGTGCATGTACAGAAAAACAAATGATTACAGTTCGAGAAAAATTGGATGATTTATTGCGAGTGACAGAGCTTTACAAAGTGAAAAAGTCAGTAACGCGTTTGTCCACCTCTGGCCGTTATGCAAGCGCTTATTCGGCTTAGTTTCGATTGATAGAGGTTGCTCAATCCTGAGGGATATCGTGCCAAATTCTGTCCAACAGGCCCGTTAGATCGTCAATATCCTGAGCTGGTTGGAGGACCATGCCCATAAAGCTCCAAATGTGCTCAATAGGAGAGAGATCCGGCGACCTTGCTGGCCAAGGTAATGTTCGGCAAGCAGTAGAAACATGTGCAGTGTGGGGGCGGGCATTATCTTGCTGAAATGTGATCCGAGGGTGGCGTGACATGAAGGGCAACACAACGGACCTTAGAACTTCGTCGACATATCGCTGTGCTGTAAGGTTGCTACGGTTGACAACCAAAGCGGTCCTACTATGAAATGAAATGGCACTCCAGACCGTCAATCCTGGTTGTCGACCTTCCGGATCGGTGCTCAGTTAAAAACGGAACTCATCACTGAAACCTATTCTACTCATAGTCATAGGTCATAGGTCATCTTCCCAAATCATGAGTGTTCGATCCGAAGATCTTTACTCATCCATAATCTCTTTTAACAATCCTAGAGTGAAGTGAAAACTTGTCTAATCCGATAAAAGGAAAAACATCTGCACTTTAGTGCTGGAAACTTCCGGAACGGCGTATCTAACTCAGGCATATCTTGTGACGAAACGATAGCTACCTCATGGCGGAAAACAGAATCCAAGCTTTCTCTAGATAATATCCGGTGATAGCATTTCTTGGATAGCATTTCGAATGGCAGGCATATTAGTTGCAGCGTCCAATCGTAAGTTCAAGACGAAATTTGCAAAGTCCAATAGCATATTAACATACAAGTAACATACTAACTCAAAAAATGAAATTTGAAAAGAAATATTCAATTAAAAAATATACTATATACAGTATTTACATTATTTACATTCACCACTGTACATTATGATGTATTGTCCGTGGCCTTTTACATCTTTGTATTATAGTATAATCATAATCTCCAATCGATCTGACTGCGTTATTACTATGTTTATCACAATTCGAGAAGAAGTTATGTGAAGCTACCAGTATTTCAGAGTCCAGCGGCTTTATTTTCAAACTATTGTGTATTGTAGAGTTTCTAACAAACCAAGGCGCATCCGTAATAATACGCAAATACTTATTTTGGAGCCTTTGCAGAGCTTGTCTATTTGTTCTTGATGTAGCTGCCCATACCGGAGCTGCATATAACAAAATAGGCCGGATTGCTTGCAAATATAATATCTTTTTTGTATTTAAGTTTAACTTGGATTGTCGACCGAGCAGCGGGTAGATAGACATAAAAGCCTTTCTTGCCTTTTCTTTTATGTAATTTACATGAGGAGTAAATAATAATTTTTCGTCCAGAATTACGCCTAAGTACTTTACTGTATCAGAACTTGGAACTGGGTTGTCGTCGATTTTTATGCTTGTTACATATTTTCTATTGTATCTGAAGTTTACGACTTGCGATTTATTTGGGTTGATTTTAATTTTCCATGCCTTAAAGTATTCATTGATTAGGTTAATTGCCCTTTGTAATTTTTCTACTGCTTTATTTGGATTTATAGAACTGCAGAGAATAGCCGTATCATCGGCATAGCAGGCTAAAGTAGCGTCTGGAGGCTCCGGGATATCATTTATGTAAATACAAAATAATGTCGGTGAAATAAGGCTTCCTTGCGGTAAACCCGCCGATATGCCACTTGTGCGGGAAAGCGTATCTTTGATTTTTACCTGAAAAGTTCTATTCTCTAAATAACTAGCTATTAACGCAATAAGATAGGCCGGAAAATTGTAGTTCATCATTTTAATTAAGAGGCCCGCATGCCAAATTTTATAACTATAATCTTATAATTAACTCTTCCACTTTTGTTAAAATTATTGGGTTTCGCTGCAGCGACTGCTGCGTACGATTTTCCTGTGTTTATCTCTTGCAGTTTGCTATTAGTTTTCTTACTTAATGTATCTGATTCATTACTGGAAGTTGCTGTATCGTTTTTGTTGCTAACCGTGATTTTCTTATTTTCAAAATGCTTGCGCGTATGTTTAAGATTGCCTGGTCTCTTAGGACAAAGCTCACTACATGCAGGATGATCCCCATTACATAATACGCACTTAGCAGCGAATTCGTCTTTATTTTTGTACGGGCAATCATGCGAGCGATGTGCTTCTGTGCATCTGACACAGCGCGGCTCATTATGGCATGCCGATTGAGTGTGCCCGTACCTCTGACAATTGAAACATTGTGTAGGTCCGGGCCTTCCTCGGTATGCTTTTACATTAATTTTGTGGTCAAATAAATACCTGATTTCCCATATCTTCTTCCCCTCGTCTGTACGGGGGGTTTCCGCATAAAAAATGGGAAGCTGTGTTGCAATGCCGTCGCGCATACGCGTGATCGGTTTAACTTTGATTACAGGAATTTTATTTATTTCTAATTCCTCCTTGATCTCATCTGCTTCATAATCGGTAGTTAATCCCTTTATTACTACCCTGTTACATTTGTCAGAATTTAACATGAACGTGTGAAATGGTATCCCTTCGCTTTCCAACTTTTGTTGAACTTTCCTATAATCATCGACAGTATTCAGTTTAATTACTGAATTTCCTGCCTCATTTTTTATTTCAAGTTTTTCTATAAGTAATCTTTCTTTAAGATCTTTCCTAAAGTCCTTCATATTAATAGCTTTAGTAATAACCAAGGGGGGAATTTTACCCGCGAATTTTTTAGGTTGCGAGAACGTTGGCGGTGGCGGTGCCGAATCGTCGTCCATTTTGTTTGCGTCAAGATTTTCTTCCTGCAGTGCGTTGAATTGATTTGTAGCCTTAAGCGGCGGATATTCGTCTTCGTCTGAGTTTGTTCTTTTACGTGCTCGTTTTGAAGTTGGAGCATTTTGCCATTCCGTATTTACTTTAGCGGGAACGATAGGAGGTTGACTCGTTATAGCTTTCGCTAACATTTCCATGCCATCTTCTCTATAAAGAATAGCCATATTCTTTTCATGTTCAGCGAGGAGCGCGTTCATCATTCTAGCAGTTTCCTCAGTACCATTACCCATATCCTGAATCCGTTTTAATTCTTCTATTTCGTCAGTTAATCTTAAATTATGACTAACCAAAGCCATTATCGATTGATCCCGAGGGATGAGCCATTATTGAGAGGGTCACCTGTGCCCTGAGTTATCTCGTAAGAACACAGAGGAGAACAAGCGTAAAAAACTAGTACTCACCCAGTAACGGCCGAGTATCCAAAAGCGACGTGAATCAAAAGGGTAAATCCACGTGTATCCACAACAAAATGGCGCAGAACACTGAGCGAAGGCAAGCGCACTTTCACGCTCAATAGCTAGCGTCCGAATGCCTATTCTACTCCAGAATAGGTCAGCTAGGGTCTGGTAGATCCCTAGCTGACGTAGACCAAAAGCTACCACTATTTTTTACTACTCAATTCTTTTGGGCGCACTCGGGAGCCCAACAGCGGCCGAGCGGAAAAGTCATTGAAATCTGCTCGTTCTGTTCGAGGTTCGAAACAAGCGAACCGGTTAGCTTGTAAAGTTTATCCTAACTTTATAACAGTTATTTTACGTTTATGCATCTTTCCTATCTCTTTTAGCTTCAGCTTACAAATTCCTACCAGAATGTATTTTCAGAAATGCCTTTAGTGCAAATGAGTAAGAGTAGTATTTAAGCCAGTGCGTCACTGACTTCGTTAGAGAGCCAGAGCTCCTGACTAGCACGCGTTTGCCTTTGGATACCTGTCTCTCTAAGCTATTACTACGCTCGGCCGTACTTTAGGCCCTTGATAGCTTCCGCGACTTAATTCAGATTTAGGGGCCAACTACTTAGAATCCTTATAGCTTCTCTTATATCTTTTAGTAACGCGTTACTTAAGTTTTAATTCTTTTTATTTTGAGTTCAAGCGCAAATGGAGGCTTTGCTATACGCTCCGAGATAGGAGCATACTGTGTTCATCCTTATTTTGAGAAACAAAAGGTAGTTAACCCTTGTTGACTTTAATGTCTCTGTTCATACATTCAAGCGATTATTGGCTTGTCAGTGTTAAAGTACATCACACTGAACTATGAATTAAAGGGTGGAACCCCACATTTGGCGCCCGATAAGTTCCTAAGGAGCCATGCCGCTAGGTAGTGAAGATTTCACTTTGACCCCTCCGACCTTTCAATACCCTTAGCCTCAAGCAAACCCAATGGAGAGATTCGGATTTATCGTGGAAACGATGAGAGCTGCAATGAAGCCAGCCGCAGTATTCAGCGGTAAAGGTTCCGTGATAACTTTTCTGGAGCAGCTGGACCTGCATTTCACTTTAAATCCATTGGACAAGCTGCAGAAAGTTATCATTGCTACCTCAAACCTAAAAAGACAAGCTCTGGTATAAAAAGTAAATAAAAAGTAAAATGGTAGAAAAATATTGGTATGAGTTTGTTGGGAGATCCAGGTTCCGAAACGGACAATTGGGAAAATTTTAAAACATCGCTATTGAAAGTATTCCCAGTTGTGAAAGACGTTGAGAAGCTTGAATCAGAATTGTTTAGCAAATATCAAACCAATTTCGACGAATTAACGGACTTCATCTTAAGGAAGATCCAAATTTTCAATTTGCTATGGAAAAAGGTCCAACAAGGAAATTATGGAAGTCATATTGCCGCGGCTACTTCCGTCAATCCAGGACTTTCTTGAAGTCAGAAACCCGCAAACCCTGGAAAGCTTATTTGAATCAGCAGTAGAATTTCAGAGCAGGCGAACGGCGCCAAACGGGCGTGCAAGCAACTTTGGGCAATATTCAAAGTTTGCCTCTCTGAAAAAACCTGAAGGCCAACAGAATCCGTATCAGCAAGCGCGGAAGGTTGAGAAACCAGAGTAGAGAAAGACTGGCCAGTCCAAAGTATTGGGAAATAAAAAAACAGCAGAATCAAGGGGCGGAAAAAATTTAAACTGATTGCGGTGACCGAAAAGAAGGCTAGGCCACCGTCTGGGAAGAAAACTCCCTCAGAAATAAACTGAATACGGTAATCGTACAAAATTTGGCTTTGCCAGAGATCCATATTTTATTAAAAGACGTTCCTAAATACCGGGGCTCCATGCAGCTTCCTTTCGCAGGACATCTTTAAAAAGCATTTTCGTCGCTATAGATTATTTAAAACAACAGGACAATGGCAGATTGCCTCCCGAGGCAAACAGCGTGTCTGCATGGGAAAAGTGGGGCTGCACGTTCAAATAAAGAACGGGATTCAAAAAGTTATGTTTTTGGTGGTAAAGAATTTGTTAACTGCAATTATATGGAGGTTGATTTCTTACGCGCAGCTAGCGCAAAAATAATTTCAAAGATTCTACTTTACAGGTAGAGACGGACACGGTTGAAGAAGAAGAATTCGCAATGTCGGAGATGGATCTCAATCATCTCGAAGAAGGAGAAAGAAAAAAATGGAAAATTTGGTAAGAAACGTTTATCAGTTGTTGTGAAAAGCCTCATCTCTGTCGTAACATATAGTATTGACACTGGTAGTGTGCCCCCAGTCCGCTCTAAGCCTTATAGATATGACCGTGTAAAGGAAGACATTCTCGAGCAGCACATTAAGAAAATGCTTGAAACCAAGATAATTACGCCAAAAAGAAACGGGTTACCGCCCTCAGATCCGAATTCGTGGAGATTAGCCGTTGATTCGCGCAAGTTTAATAACATAACAAAATACCCCACATATCCGTTCAGATAATTAATGAAATCATAAGAATGATTCGTTGTACTAAGTATATGATTAACACTAGACCTGACGTCAGGTTATTTTAAGATTGCAGTAAAGCCCGAAGATGTTGAGAAAACAGCTTAAAATCGGGCTTGTATGCCTTTTAGAGAATGCCGTTTGGCTTAAGCGGAGCTCCGGCTACATTTCAAAAAGTTATGGACTTTGTTTTAAGACCAGTCTTAGGCAAAAGTACAGTCATCTATCTCGATGATATTCTTGTCACCAGGAAACCACAGACGAACACATTAAACATTGGGAGGAAGTTTTTACATTGCTAAATCAGGCCGGCCTAAAAATAAATCTAAAGAAGTGCAAGTTTGCTGTCAAGGAATTGATGTATCTCGGCTATAAAATCTCAAAAAACGGTATTGAAACAGATAATTCCAAAATATTAGCGATTAAGAGTTATCCACCTCCAAGTACGACCAACAAATTATGTTCTTTTTTGGACATGTGTTCTTATCATAGAGTTTTCATAAAATATTTTTCACAAAGATAGTTGAACGGAAAAAGAGTAGATTCACGAGGACAGCTGAGGCGAACAAGGCGTTTGAAGAATTGAAACATGCCTAAATTAACGCCCCAGTTCTTAAACTCCCGGAAGGGGATCAAAACTTAGAAATTGCAGCAGACGTTTCAGACTAGGCAGTTGGCGCAGTTCTTTCCCAAAATGGGCAGCCAATAGCCTTTTTGAGCAAAACGCTGAATCAAACTCAGCGTAATTATATCGCAACTGAGCTGGAAACCCTCGCGTTCTTACTAGCAAAGGAAAAATGCCGCGTTTATTTCGGAAGTGCCCCGATAATCATGTACTCAGATCATGCGGCAGTTAGTCGCTTGTACTCGGTAAAACATTTTTTCGCCTGGCTTATACGTTGCACGTTAAAACTGCAATAGATTAATTTAATTATGAAACACACTCCGGGGAAAGAAAACGTAGTTGTGGATGTGCTGTCAAGAATCAAGATCCATAAAGAGGGAAAGACAATTAGATGTACGATGCTCACTGCTAAAATAATTGAATCCCGTGAAACAATAATTCCAATTTAAAATCGGAGCCTGAATTCAAGGACATTTAAGCATATCTAGAAGACTCCGAGAATTTTCAGCATGTAGACTTAAGGGTTATTCGCAATAGGGCGGCCCGTTAGGAAATTATTGATAAGTTTCTATTTTACACGAAAATAACCAACGATAATCAAGAGTATCGCCAGTGGTCCCAATGAGTCTAGTTTAGAGGAGCTGCACGATTTGAAAATATCGGGACGTTTAGGAATTAGAAAAACTTTGCAAAATGTGCGCAAAGCGGTATATTTTCCGCAGTTGTACAAGGTAGTGACGGCGTATGCCAGGTCATGTCCCTTGTGTCATTTAATTAACGACGTTAATTACATCCTGGCCGGATACTTGAATAACATAAAAACCACTTTCTCCAAATGAATGTTTCGGCATTGATTTGCTCAGTCCCTACCGTAGAACAAAAGTAATTAAAAATAGATATCTGTTAACCATTGTGAATCATTTGTCAAAATGGATGGAAATAATTCCCCTTAAACGAACATCAGCCAAAATAGTAGCAGATTCGTTTATAAACAAATATATTTTAAAATACGGGGCCCCAGCAAGAGTAATATCAGATAATGGTAGGCAATTCGTAAGTAATTCATTTGAAAATCTTTGCACAGGACTTGGCACACGCCATCTAAAGATAGTACCTTATAGAATATTGCGGAAGGTGTAAACAAAAATATAGTTAAAATTATTCGGGAATATGTTAAGAACTACCATGGTTGTTGGGACAGCTGTGTCAATGAGTTAGGCTTTGCTTTGAGAACAGCGAAGTATGATACAACACATAAAAACCCGGCATAATTATTTTTAGGCAGAAAAAGTTTAACGTCACTGGGCAAGTTATTTTTCATTCGGCAAAGCCAAGAAGAATATATATTGAAGGATATCTAGAAAATTATTAATAAGGCCATCAAAAATTCTGATGCGCTAAAGCAGAAACAGAAGTTATACTATGATAGAAATAGATGCGATGTAGAATATACGGTCGGTCAACAACTGTTAAAAATCAAACACGCATTATCATCTGCGCCCGAAAACACGTTCTAGAAAAAATTAAATATTCAGCATTTTATTTAAAGGCTCAAAATGGCCAGCAATAACTGCTAATATTGACCAGATAAAGCCATACTACAAGTTTTAAAAGATCAGTGCATGATCCTGGAAGTGCACCAAGAACTTCAAGGACTCAATCACCCAGCTAGAATCTCCCAGTAACAAAAAGGAATCAATCCGAGAGTACCGAACAAGTATCCACGAAGCGAAATGTCCAGGCTCAGCGAAAAAGAGGACAACAAAGATGAAAGTTTCCCT
>KK114497.1:375300-396291 GCA_000611955.2 Stegodyphus mimosarum
GTTCCCCTACAGCAGAAGCCAGTTCCGACTGTGAAACGGAAAGAGGTCTGTGGATGGCGTTGCAGGAAAACAACTATATTGAGAACAGAACCTAGTCACAACAAAGGAGCTTTCGCCACAGAAGCAACATTTTCCGGCAGCAACCACATCAAAGGAGATCACAGGAACGTCAAGCGAAGATTCGCCAGAGGAAAACGAACCGCCGATGCAAGAATCATTCGGTTTCAGGAAACCAGGAGAATGAAGCGAATGCTTAAAGATCCCGAGGAAAGATCCAGCTACTACGCGACAAAGAAGAGGCCAGTGTACCAGAAACCTCAACCAACGAGAAAGGCAGGCCTATTTACCGCCAGAGGAAAGAAAAGAAAGGAGAGGCCAGAAGAGAATATCAGCCGCCCCAGACGAAGAATGAAAGTTCAAAATTTAAGATGTCCCACTTGGCAAGTATTCTGGAGAAAAAAATAGTGACAGATAAGTGAATTTTTTTTTTGTTCGCTTATTTAGAATGAAAGTTCAATTTATATCATGTGGTTCAAAGTTGCTAAATGCTATTCAAACAAAATATTTTTTGTATTCGCAAGTTGGGGAGAATTTCGTTTGTAAATATCTCTTTTTGAGAATTCGCAATTTGCGAGGATTTAGTTGTGAATATTTTTAGTCGAAAGACTTCAATTGAAAATTTGTTAACTTAAGGTCAAGATTGTAGCAAAAGTTTGTAAGTTTTGTATAGCAGCTAAACCAAAGATGTAAAGTGAATTTTAAGATATTGTATGTTAAAATGTTGTATTGAAAGTAGAAATGTTAATGTCAGTTGTAAAAGTATCGTAAAATTAAACTAGTACAAATGTAAGTTTGGGTCAATATTTGAGTGCAAAAAACTTTGTATAATGGATGAATAGAAAGAAAGTATATATTGAGTGTGTTTAAAGTTAGGCTCTCCAGGCTATACCTAAGAATTTAAATCAAGCTCTCTTTTAGCACATTAGATGTAGTTTGTGTTTAAGGAGGCTTTTGAGGTCTGGAATGAGTAGTGGAGAAAATGAGAGTTTTGGACCGGGAGCTCAGGCAGGAGAGCTGAGAGGGAGTTCTGGAGAAGGAATGGTCAACCGTGGGAGGGAGGCTTATCTGAAAATGGAGATAGGGAGCCTTATCTGTCAGTGGATATGGGGAAAGATACTGATACATCAGAAAGGAGAAAATTTGTTTCTAATTATTTTCTTTAGAATATGATTGGTACTTCTGCAATCTTTATGAGGTAAAGGTAATTCACGAAACTACTTTCTTAAGGCAAAATTTTAACTGTGGCTTAAAGATGAATTTGAACCAATGATTTCTTTCGTATAGATTCGGAAATTAAAACTTTGTTTAAAATAATAATATATTTGATAACAACTTTTTCAGAGTATAATAGTTTTTAAGAATATGAAGTAATTATTTTCGGACACTGTGTGCAGTTCATGAATTAAAGTCATAATATTATTCTTATAATTGATTTCTTACTTTTAAAATTTAATAATATTTTTTTCGTTAAGTTAGTTTTAAGTCATCTTATTCATATCTCATCATGCTAGACTTCTATTTTTTGTTGTTTATTTCCCATCACTTCCTAAATTTGCTAGTCCTGTTTTGATGCTTATGCTATTCCATATTTTTAATATTAAACTTTGGCTTCTAAAATTATATAAGTTTCGGTCTTTATATTCTGTATTATTTCTTTTAGTTCTTATTTCCTTTCCCTTCTAATCTAATTTTATTTCTGTACGCATCTCACACCAGATTTTATATGATTTTCTTGAATAAAACACTAGTATTTGATTTTTTCCCGAACTGGAGGTAGAAGTTTGATTTTTCCTACTTTCACAAAAGATTCCACAATATTTTTGCCTCTTAGTATCTTACTCAAACTTTAATTCTTTAAGGCACATGGTACATTAATCACTCTTAATACGCATTTACAATAGTAGTGCAGACTGTACAAATTCGAACTGAAATATTACACTACTTTGTGGTAGATATTATATCGCCTCTTACTTCCTTACTTCTAATTCAATGTACATAAACTAATGTATTTTCCTGTAGGTAGAAATTCGTTATAAGAAATTTCTATTTTCACAATCATCTATGTAGTTAGAAAATTATAAAAATTACACGAATTAACCTCTTTTATTACCACTGTACTAGTATTCTAAGTTTTTTTTCTTTCCTCTACAATATTGAAAATTTGAAATTTTCTAAAATTCCGATTTAAAGAGATGCGATCACAAAAATGTATATAATTTCGCATTTAAGTTAGAATTTATACAAATGACATTGCCACTTATTATTCTATACTATTATAAATGAAAAATATACCAAAACGAACATTCGTATTTTATACTTTTATTAGAAATTATGCTTTCATTGTGCTTGCATGTAATTTTTCAAATCATTGTTTGTCATCTATTAGATATTTAATTTTTATTTCGGACGCTTCTTTCCGTAAACCTTTCTCTGAAGCAGTTTTCGCAGAAGTATTCCTGTTTCACAAATTATGCATCTGAGGAATGCTGATGGTTGGAATAAAACATACGATATAAAGCCTTTCTTAAAAAATCCTAATAAAATAAGTGGCTCTACCAACTATTGATTTTGAATAAAGTTAGTTTTTCTTTTCTATCACATTTGTCCAAATACTTATTGGTAGTCAGTGTAGTAATACAAATAATTCTATACAAAAACGTAAAGAAAAGCTAAGAAAAAAGTTGTTAATTAATTAATTAATTTGATTAGTTAATAGTTATAGATTGCAGATATTGACTCAAGAGAACGGCCTTGGTTTTCAGAAGCTGAAGTAGGCCATTTTTGCTAATACATGAAAGAGATTATTAAATAGCCTAGTCAAAATTATAACAACTGTGGGAATGATTGTTTTACAGTTGTAATAATTTTGTTTTGTATATGACATTGTCTAATTCATCTGTGTTAATATATCCAGTCAATACCGTTGTAATGGTTTAAGTATCACTTATCAATATGCACAACAGTTTAAATGCTGAAAAATTTTAGATTGACACCTGTAATTTAACAAGCTGTTTTTTAATAATTTTATGCCGATTTTTGCTTATTTTTTTAAGTTTGTATTTTTCTATTCTTGTAAAATTTATAAATGCAACCAAATTCATCTTATTTCTTTTTTTTTTCTTTTGCTTTGTATTGGGTTTAAATACAGCTTCACATATCAGTTGAAATGTTAGACGGGGATCCACAATTTGCATTCTGAACTACTACATATTAAAGGTGCATTCACTTTTTCTCTTCAAGCTCTAAATTTAGGTGCTACTCTACATTTAAGATTACCTTTACTGAAAAATGAACTTATTCTTGATTAAATACTATTTCTCACGTTCTAAAATACTTCTGCTTAACAAACCAATTGAATCGTTTCCTTCGATATATTGCATGGAGGATTGCATTACATATTAAAATCATCCATTCAAAACCTTCGTTAAATAGAGAGGGTAATTCGTTATTCGGGGTTTTGCATACAAAAAAATTCACACCTCGTGAAAAATCCCGAGAAAACCTTCGCTAAACTGGAGAATTCGTAAAATAGAGTACTTTTTATACAATGGTTTGACTGTATATGCAATAAGAATAAGTTCACTGGCACTCAGTTCACTCGAAACATACCGATGATGCGCCTGGCCAAAGAATAGTACGGCTGGCTCAGATGCAGCCAGATAGCTAATATATTAGCTTTCCCTTTTGTTTTCTTCTCGCCATAGACAGAACCGATAGTAAACTGGGCTAACTGTTCATCAGCATGCTGGGTGGTGTCGATGGAACAAAAAAGGACCTTCAGCTTAGTAAAATGTTTTTCGAGACTTGACTATATAAAGGTACGAATGTGTAAAGAAGGACTGGAACAAAGAGAAGAAGTGCAAAGTGGAGACACACTGTTCTAATAGTATTGTAGTGGACGATAGGTATCCAAATATAATAACGTCAGAGTGTAGATACAAATCCAGATATATACACTACATCAGTACAAATATTTAAACATTACACATCAGTCAAGAAATATATACAACATTAAGTAAACAAAATCGTATCAGAATATATATAATAGCTAAATATAGCTGAAGATGTTGCTTTAATTGTTACAAAATATTGCAGTGCGGCGATCGTAATATCACTTTTGTCTCCTTGCAGAATCATAGGAATACAAACCTTAATGCAGGATACTGTACGCTTGTATTTGTAGGTGTTATCTGCCCATGCTTGATAACTTTCAGCTGTTAGCTTCCAGAGGTGGTAGTTGGAGGTAAATGGGCTGGCAAAGTGATCGAAGTCGCCAATCTTACCACAGATGTAGAGCTCACTTTCCATGAAATCAAACCGATTAAGGTAACATATAAATAGACGATTAGTAAAGAATCTGTGAGCTTTGGAACGTCACTTTTCAGAACTGCATTGAACACTGTTCTACTTGTAACCTCACTGCTCCTATGTAGTTTCCATTAATTGTAAAGAAGTTGCCATATGAAAGGTTTTAGATCAGATCTGGCAGTTTTATAGTGAAGGTGTCAACATTAATGTTTGTTGCTGCTCATTTGGTAATCTGGTCAGTTATGCCGTTGCGAAAGCTTCCAGTATCCGTTCGAACTTCGATCTCAGATTATTGGGCAAAGAGATAAAATGTTTTTGAATATATCTCATGCTGGGATTTCTGCATCGATTTCCTTGCATTGCCTTCAGGATGATACAGAGTCCCTATAAATGTTAAAGTGGGAACCATCATAGATGCAGAAGCTTAGTTCTAGTCTTAAGGTAGGTAATTCTGCTTGGAAGTCAAAGTTACTTAGGCTGAGCTTATATATGCTTATTGCGTTGCTTACTGCGTTTGTGCCATTCAGGATTCAATATTCACTTCGATTCCTTTCCTCACCTTTGGAAACATCTGTGTAGATAGCCTTTAATGTGGGTGTTGTAGGTGCTACCCATTCTGTTATCATATCAAATTCTGCCCTGTGGCATGACAGCAGTGGAATACTTTCTTCATAATCTGTATAAATAAATTCATTTTTCTAGAGCGTACCATTCACTTTCAGCCTAAGAGAGAGCGTGATAGTGTGGTCCTCGGGGACACTAAATACGGAAAAGGAATATCCGCAAGGACGTTCAGAGCATTAGTCTCCAAAGATAATCAAAAGGAAGGGGCGTTGCCTGATTTAAGTTTATTCTCGGTATTAGCTAAGATAATATTCGCAAGGCGCAAAATAATGCGATCCCTTCTGCTAGCGTCTCATGCCAGAACTTGAGCTTTTTAAAGAGCGACTGGGGATTAGGGGACCCAACGCCAAATCTTTGTGGTGAAGAATCATCATCCACCACTCTTTTAGTTCGGACGCCACTGTAGAGACATTAGCTTAGTTCAAAGCATGAGACATGAAAATGAGCAATACCTTGGCTGGGACTCGAACCTCGGACCTCTCAAATACCCTCCGAGTGTGCTGGCCATTAGACCCTGCTAAGAACCACGAGGACATGCTAAGAAGGAGGGAGAAATACCTTATAATGCAAGTGGTAAATAATTAATTTTCATTGATTAATGTTACTTGAAATGTATGAGTAGAATGAATGAAGAGGAGAATAGTGAGAAGGGTAAAAAGAAAAGGAAAATCACGCTCATGTTACTAAATGAGACATATTAGAAATGAGGAAGAGAAAAATATTAATGTTTAACTCTCGCATACATGTGGTAATTAATAATAGTATTATTCGTAAAGAAGACAGTACTAGCTTTTTTTCATAAGTGTAACTGCATATTAGAGCGTTATGAAAACTACTAGATCTGGAACGGAAAGATTACACATGGTCAAACTGAGTGTGACCTGGATTTGATTTCTGGTGAAAAGGCTGACTGCATGATGTTTCATAGTTTCTCGTTATCGTAACATAAATATGAGTGGTTTACTCTTTGAAAAGAATCCTCTAAAGTATTATTTTTTATAGATAAATATAAAAGTACAGTAGGTAATGTTTCCGCAACCTGCTTAAAAGTAGTACAATAGAGTTTAAGATTGTCATTATTCTCGTACATTTTAGAAATCATTCTAGCATTTCGTTTGAAAATCGCATTTCATCACTGATGTTTAAATTTTTATCTTAAGCTAGCCTTCAAAACATCCAACCAAGCAATATTAAAAAAAGTGCTGAATAGCTTCTGCATTAACAAGATAATTAATAAAACTTCCACCAGATGGCGTTAAGTGCATCAAAATAGTCATGTGTTTAGAAACCAAAAATAATTCATTCGCTTTAAGATTTAAGCAAGACTCAAAATGAATAATGCGCGTGATGATTAAAAATTCTGAGCTCGTGAGATGGCTGCATTTCCTTATTTATTTTTCCGTTGCATCTTGAAAGATTTAGAACCATACTAAATTTAAGCAAGAGATATTACATCCAAGCCTCGGTAAACGGGATAAAAGGAGTTCGAATTTTTAATTAAAGAATGTTCATGATTGCTGCATCACTTTTATTTATCTCGGAGTCAATTTCCATAAAAAGACGTGTTTAGTCGCTTGAAAATCATGGTTCTTAATTGCATCGGAGGTTTAGAATAAACATTTCTGTGTCTTCTCAATAAAATAATATTTCGAGATGTAGCATAGTGCTTATTCGCTTTCCTCTTTTATCGAATGCAAATTTACGAATTCGAAAGTTAGTTGAGCTAAAAGCAAAATGAATGAAGAAAGAATGTGAAGCACATATTTATTAATAGTTAAAATGACTAGAAATTTATTTTATTTAGATTAGCATCAAAAGTTTCCTATGTGCACTTAGATAAATTTAATCAGATAGAAAGTGCTCTAAATTATTTGAATTAAAAATTAGAATGTTAAATTGCCTTCATTATTTGAAATTCTCTGTGAATTGATGGAAATAGAATCTTTTGTGAGCCGACTAGTTGGAGGATTTGAATAATATTTTAGCTATATTTATAACATACCAGACGCAGTCAAATTTTCGTTTTGAATGAATCTGTTTTTGTTCCGAATCTCCATTCATATCAAAAACTTAAAAACTTTTGTATCGAAACAGGTATCTTTATAGCATTCAAATTGTGGCTCTAAAGCTTTTTCCTTCGTATTAACAGAAATTATTTTATTCAGTGAAGAAGCCTAAGTATTTAAGCATGACCTAGAGCTAGATGTATATTCTATCCATGATGTACATTCATTATTGAGTATAAAGGATCCATTATTGACTATTATTTAGAATAAAGGAAGGGCTATAAATAATAAAATTTTTATTAAAAATAATGAAGATTAAACAAAAAGCTCACCATAAGTGGCAAAGAAGGTTGGTGAAAACTGATAGTGCTCGCTTCAGCGAACGAGCACCCTTCATTGAGGTTTTTGTTGCTTTCTCCATGTGTAACATAAATATGAGCAAATTACGTTTAAAACGCCTCTCACGAAAGGATTGTAGCAAGTCAGCATTAGCACGCTTTAGTATTCTCCATAAATCCAACGAATTTATAAAAACATTCTAATCTGCAATGTAAGGCCGCGGAATATACGTGGCGAACCGCTCCTTCTCATAGTTTGATTAAAGAAACTAATTTGTGGATATGTTTAGTCGAAAGTCTTCTAACTTAAAGAAAGATTATAGTAAAATTTTGTAAATTTTGTATAGCAACTATAATGAATGATACAAAATGAATTTTAAAATATTGAATATTAAAATGTTCTCTTGAAGGTAGAAAAACTAATCTCAGCTTTTAAACTATTGTAAAAGTTAAACTTGTACAAATGTATATTTTGGTCAAGCATGACTGTAAAATACTTGGTATAATAGATGAATTGAAAGAAAATATAGATTGAATGTGTTTAAAGTTAGGCTCTCCAGCCAAGAATTTAAATGAAGTTCTATTTTAGTACATTAGAACTAGTTTTGTGTTTAAGGAGTCTTCTAAGGTATTGAGTGTCAAGTTTTAACATATAAGTAGTTTATTCAATTTAGAAATCAAACAACAAAAAGTTAGTCAAGCAGTTAAAAAATTCTCATCTCAACACACCAAAAGACAGACTCTTGTTTAAGGAGATTATAAAAATTCTTTTGTCATTCCCTTCTTTCCATCAATTAGCTATAACGTTGCACATATTTTACAGAAATTTAACTTTCGGGTCGTTTATTCTCCCACCAATAAAGTTCCGAGTGGGGTTTAATTCACATTGACCAAACTAAGAGAGCCTTAAAATTTCGCGTTAAGGAACATAAGGCATATGTTAGAAAAAAAGGAAACACAGAAGTCTTCTGTTGCCCAACATTGTTGGTCCGAAAACCACGCTTTTAATTTTTCTGCTGCCAAAATTATTCAAAAAACATCTTCCATTGGTGAACTGGATTTTCTAGAGGCATTTCACATTCAAAAAAATCTTTCTGTTCTAGTAAACGACCCTAATTCCAATCCATCTTTGCCTTCAGCCTTTAAAGAAATTATGTTTTAGTTATGGTTTCATCAACAGATGGCGCCAGTAGCTTGTCTCCTGTCCAGGCTTTCTTATCTTATCTTAGTAATGTGAAAATTAGAAAATAAAGCGCTGATTTTTGTTTGTTTGACTTCTAAATTAATATTTGTTCCGCGTGTTATTGTATCTTAATATAAGTAGTTGTTATGTAGGTGGTAGTGTAAGTGCGCTGATGCGCAACATTAAGACAGTTCATTCAGAACAATTACTGGAAAGCGTGGGGGGGAGATTATATTTGGTGTGAATGAAATTGTTCGAGGACCAAAAAAAATCATTTCAATAAAGAGTGTATAAGGTATTTCTCCCGCCTTCTTCGCATGCCTTCGTGGTGTAATGGTCTGCATGCTCGACGCGTAACCGAGAGGTCCGTGGTTCGATTCCCGGCGAAGGCGTTGATTATTTTTCATCTCTCCTGCTACTAAATAACCTAATGTCTCTACAAGTGGCGCCCGAACTAAAAGGGTTGTGGATGATGACTCTCCACACCCAGGATTTGGCGACTAGGTCCCCTAAAACCCTAATCGCCCTTTAAAAAGGGGAGTATATAAGGTATATCTCCCACATTCTTAGCGTGCCTTCGTGGTGTAATGGTCAGCACACTGAGCCGGTGTTTCAGAGGTCCGTGGTTCGATTCCCGGCGAAGGCGGTGCTCATTTTTCATGTCTCCTGCTCCCAAAAAATCCTAATGTCTCTACACTGGCGTCCGAACTAAAAAGGTGGTGGATGATGATTCTCCACCACCGCGATTTGGCGATTGGGTCCCCAAAACCCCAGTCGCCCTTTAAAAGGGGGAGTATATAAGGTATTTCTCCCGCCTTCTTCGCATGCCTTCGTGGTGTTGTGGTCTGCATGCTCGACGCGTAACCGAGAGGTCCGTGGTTCGATTCCGTTGGAAGGTTCCGAAGGCGTTGCCTATTTTTCATCTCTTCTGCTTGTAATTAACTTAATGACTTTACAAGTGTTGGTAACGAAAGTGGATATTGCTTATAAGAGAATACTACTAACATTATTTCCTTCCAGTTAATTTGTGGAAGGACCAAGACTGAGTAAACCTGTTCAACAAAGAAACAAATGTTTTTAACCAGTCAATTTGTAAAACGATGAATGTAAAATCCTTAGTTTTAGTATAGCTTTAGATATTGTATATAGTTGGCTCTAAACAGGAAACATTTTAATGATGAATTCCAGAAAGCACTATTGCTACAAGTTTAAAACTTTGATTGAAAAGAGTTTTGTAGAATTTACACTCTTAAACAAGGTCGTTTTGAGACCTTATTCTTCGAGTAGTTAAATTCTGGTGGGAAAAAATGTAAGGTATATTCTAATTTTATTAACAGTTTCTTCAAGTTATGCACCTATCCTATATTTCTAGCTTCAGCTTACAATTTCCCACCAGAATGTAATTTCAGAAAAACTGTGAATGCAAATAAGTACTATTTAACTCGATGTTTCACCGACTTCGAGAGAGGGAATCTGATTTCCTGACTAGTGCGCGTTTGCCTTTTGACTACGTCTCTCTTAGATAGTACGCTCGGCCATACTTTAGGCGCTTGCTTGGCTTCGTCAGTTTAATTAGTATTTAGGGGCCAACTACTTAGAATCCTGATAACGCCAGCTATATCTTCAGTTAGTTTTAGTTAAATATAGTTAAGTTAAAGTGCCCAAGTGGAGGCTTAAGTTGAAGCCCAAGTGGAGGCTTTTGTATACTCCGAGTAAGGAGTTGATTGTAATTATTCTGACAAATAAAGGGTAGTGAACCCTTCTTAAGTCTCACGTGTTTGTTCCCACACTTAAGCGATTATTCGCTTGCTAGTGTTTTATGTGGTTCAAGGTTCTGAAAACTGAATTAAATAAGTGAAACCCCACAATATATCTGTATATAACGATTTAATGTTTGTTTTCGAATATTAATGATTGCTCTGTTGTTCCAATACAAAATTAGATCCAGTCAGATGGTGAGAATGGGCTATGTATGAGTTATGATTGGTCTATATATGCTATGTGATAATGAGCTTTGTATGGTGAAATACATCACCTAATTAACACCGCTTTGTTAGAAAAGATGCTTCCCAAACACTCTTGCTAATGTTTTTCCAAGCAGATGATTGAGTAGATGTTATTGTAAGAGATATGTACTTATACACTCACACATATATAAATGTATTATACAAGTATAAAAACATAAATTATAAACCAACTGATTTTATGTGCATAAAACTACAGTAAGATAAAGTTGGTTAATATAAATTAGGTATGCTTATGTAAGCTATTATATCAAATGGAACAAAAACATGGCAATGTAAAAAGCAAGACTTTTCAGAAGCAAAAAACGTTTTTTTGCTCTTGGAAAAGACAAGACTGTCGAGATGCTCTTCCAGTTCACAGAGATTTATTAAAAATTTATGCCACAGCAAGGTAAATGTTTTGCTTAATTTTAATTATTATTCTTATGCTTTCATAATTTTTCATTTTTGAGTTGGCAGTGGATGAGGGAATGTTAATTGTAACAAACACTACTTTTTTGCATACATAAGCACACTTAGATCTACATGGAACTTACTTTGACATATTTATCCTTGCATCTTACATATATTGTGTCTTTTTTAATCATTATTTTCACAAACTACTTACAATCTGCAGTTTTTGAGACATTGCTTCCGTTCATTTTTCTGCCAACTTTCCTGTGAGAACTACGATGGTATAAAAATCGCTTTCTCAAAATATTGGGATTATCAATATAAGTATCTTTATTTTCTGCAATTTCCAGCGATCATTAATGATAATTAAAGAACAAAAATCTGAAAGCTTTCAGATTTAACATTACGACCAAAGGGACGCTTTTTTAACGTTTGCTGTGTTACCTTTATTTATTAAATATCATATTCTTCGCACTTAAAGAATAAAATTCAACTCAACAGCAATATCACAAAATAATTTTAAAATGAGCATTTCTTTAGAATTTCCGATACACTGTCTCACGCGCTGGAGATAAAAATATTTTTTTTTCCTACAGTGTTGCCATTTCTCGCTTTCCAATAGTTGAGTTTTTTAATCAAAAATTCGTTAAAGTGTTACAAAATAAGAAATCGGTAATAAAACAAATTCCAAATCCCAAAATGGGGCTTCCAGATGCCCATATTCAGAGGAGGATTACGTTATTCAAAATTTGATGGCTCTAGGTACCATTCATTGTGTTATAACGATGCGAAGAACATGCATCATTTATGAAAATTCTTCTTTATTGAATTTATTTAAATACAACACAGGACGATAATATTTGGTAGCAACAGTTTGAAACGTGATACGGACATTTACAGTGAACCAACGCAAAATGCAAAAACGAAATTAATAGCCCTTCTGAGTTAACGCTCCCTTGAGCAAAAAACTTAATTTAACTTTACTCTGCAATGAGTGTATGAAGGTGAGACCATTCTATAATTGCATCAGATAACTCTTTTTATGTGAAATCTTCTTTCATCTTTTCTTTGTTTGTAAGCGCAACTTGACTCTGGTTGAGAATCGCTGTGCTTCTGTTTCACTTAAAATTAGTCAAATGTGAATTGTTTTGTCTATGGTTTAAAATGTTTCTAAAATTAGACATGGCATTATAATTCAAATTCTTGTTTTAAACAGCTAGAATTATTTTTCTTTCTTCCTACTGAAATATTTCTACCACGATTAATTTTTGCTGTAGGTTCCAAAGTTGTGGTAATTCCTTCTCGTTGAGCTCATTTTTATGGTTTTTTTGTAAATTCTAAATTTTATAATTCTTTCTTATTGAGCTCATTTTTATGATTTTCTAGTAATTTCTCCACGTCTTCATTGTTAACTGCCTACTCTGTGGTTTTGTTCAGAGATAAAATATCATAGATAACGAAAACAACCTAAGTGTCAAAGTGGTATCATCTCCGCTTGCGACACACTGTGGTCACAATTTCTTCCAGGCCTAAGTCATGATCCTGCAAGAAAAGACTGATTGTAAATTATGTGCCACAGCTTATCTCAAAAGACCTTTGAAAATCACATGTTGCCGATTTGGGTTTTCGTAACTCGAGACACTCTACATTATCAAAAGCTTTTTCTTCGTTTAGATAATCTGTTCATGAACCGAATTGCTCGTGAAGTGAGACGTTTATGCTTCAAGATTCCGCTGTATTACAGTTTTGGAAAGAAATAGTTTTCAAACATTGTTGTTATTTGCTCTCAATTTTTTTTCCTTTCTGCTGTAGGCTCATCCAGATTTTATTTTCTGTTTTTTCCCTCTATAGGTAGATGCTGTTACGTTTTCGTTGTTCTTTTCGCATGATGCTTTAACTTTTTATTTTGTTTGTTCGTCTTCCTTTTTATTTCCCTTTTTTCTGCTTTATCTTTTATTGTATACCGATATAGATCTTCATTTTCTTACCATTTATTGATGTTGATATGCAGACATTATTTCATTATTATTGCTTTAATTTTTATTGGTTGAAATCTTGACTTGTGTTTAAAGGCTCATATTTGGAAATCTTTAAAATGCTGAAAAAAATAAAACAGGTTGTAAAGACATAGGGCTTTTCAATACTAATTAACTAACTGGTTTCTGCTAAGATTATCAAGCTTCGTTCAGACAGTGGTTTTGTCCTCACAAAGCTTTGCAGTTTAGGTCATGAAAGCTATTAAGTCCATTGGCATCTGTTTAACACAGTTTAAGTTGTAACTAGTCAAGGAAAGGAAAGTTGCGGATGCATAATTGTGTAGCTAACTCAGCAAAACCATCGACCGTCGTAGCTGTCAAACTCTCTCTGAATTTTAAGAAATGAATGTTCATACATATCCATTAAATTTTATATCTTGATGGCAGCTAACGAAAGGAAGAAGCAATAGTAAACTTAAAAAATAAGGTTCTAAGTTTATTATTTAAATTAACCACTTATTAATAATTTTTTACTATAACTTCTACGTCCCGTTTTTCTCATGAGATAGTTAATATTTAAACTAAGAATTTAGAGTTTACGAGAGAACGCGTTTCTGGCTCTTCATGCACATTACGTTTAGTTCCTGTCAACTGTGATAGTTATAAATATTTGGAGTTCTGCCAACACTTGGTGGTGTTATTTTGATGCTACGGTGGAATTACTGAGCCAGCTTCGAGTAATATTAAATTGACCACTATTTCACGTTTTGACTACGACTACTATATACGTTTAACTTAAATATGATTGTACTGTGTATTTACATCAACATGAGTTATGATATTGTTAGCACAAGAATGTGTATTTATGTTCTGAATTCTTTTTAAATAAAAATGTCCTTCAAAGCTTCTCAAGATTTTAGTTACCTCTGACATAGAGATAAGTAGTTTTATGTCTCTTATTGGGGTTATTGGACTAATCACTAGTTTTATATCAAGTAAAAACCCGCAAGATAATATGTTAATTATAAACGGACGAATCGTAAACATAGATGTACAACGTATGCATACTTGGAGATAATGAGGATATATAGCTCACATACAATACTTACTTGCACAGTACGTAGTACGTAATCTAATTTCATTTATTAATAAATTATTATGATGAAATGTATTTTTATTATTTAAATATAATAACGTAAATAGTCTATATTACTAAAGTTCTCATACAAAGTTCTTTAATTTTGGGGTATAAAGAGCTTTCAGGTTAGTAAAGCTTTCCTATCAGCTTCCACGTCTCCCTGTGCGTATTTGAGTTTTATTTATATATAACATAAAATATCTACCATGTTAGAGGTCTTTTAAATTCTTTTACATGGATTCTTCTCTTATTCTCGTATATGGAAAAGAACGACTTCTGTTAGTCGTTCTTTTCATATACGATATAAAGCAGCTTATGCTTACACAAAAACTCATCTATTGCTAACATTTTTCTAAAAATTATTAAGCGGACATCATCTTCAGTGTTTTGATATATTTTTTATGTATCTGTCTTTCACAGCTGGATTTCTTCTCAGAGTACATTATTTGTTCCTCGAAAGATAAATGAAGCTTATTTTGTTTTTGGATATTATTTAAGTATTACAGCATTACTCTTTGTAAAGCACCTTCTCTTTGGCCTTATAGTTTTAAACATATTTCAACACTATCATAAAGAAAATCAGTTCAAAAGAAAGATCGCAGGTGAAATATTTTCCTTTTTACTTCCTTGCACGAAGTAAAGGAAGTTTGTAATCTCGAAAGTTTTGGGGTTTCAGATTTCAAAGGAAATATTCAATTAGACCTTTCCCAAATATATTATAATGGCTATTGTTTTGAGAGCGTCTGTACGTACAGACAGAATAAAGGAGAAATTATTCCAAACGGATTGTCAAATGGATTTAAAATAGATTCAAAAGTACGTCTGTACTTACATATGTACGTATGCATGTATGTATCTCACATAACAAAAATGTTGTAAAACCCTGAAATTTTGTGTATGAGACTGCTGTAACAGCTAGTTGTGCACCTTCCGTTTTTATTGCAATCGAAAGTACCAAACGTGTATATATACATATATATACCCACCTCTTTACCCAACTTAAATGTCATTAATTAAATTACCCTTTATTTCCGCAATAGTTTGTCAAAGACATACACTTCCAATTATGAAAGTGTTTTAAAGGACGAAAATATTCAATATTTTCGTCCTTTAAAACCAATATTGCCAATATTATATTTAATAAAAATTAATTTTGGACGAATAGCGAAATCTAATTTTAGTGGAAAAGGGGGAGTTTTACTCTTGTTATGAAAAAATAAAATTAGAAATTTGACTCCCGTACGAGAAAAATTGACCGGGATATATATTTTCAAAATTTGGAATTTTTGATGTCAAGTTGCTTTGGGGGTTCGATAAATTTAGTTAGAAAAATTCGAGAAAATAAATTTAAGTGCAGCAAAAATATCTATAATTTAGTGGGTGCACAAGTAAAGCAATGTAGTGTCCCCATGAGTTTTTTTTAACATAGTTACGCTTCAAAATTGACTTCCCATCTAAAACTATTTATTGCCAGTGTGCATGAATTTCTAAATGTTGAGCGAGTTATAATAATCACATGACTTTTGGTATCCCAGTTCAAAAAATATTATTAATAATGCCAAACAACGGAAAAAATAGTTATATGTGCTTGTAAAATAAACTACACTGGTGTGCAAAAATTAAGGACGAAGTCGAAAAATTAGCATATCAGCTGAACGAAGAGGCAGAGAGGACAGAAAGACCAATCAGGAGATTAAGTAAGGTGATGTACGGTAGCACATGCGCAGATATGCAGGTAGACGTAATGGGGGAGTGTCTGAGTAGTATAAAGCATGTTGTCGGTGTAAGATCAGTATTTCTGGCAAAGAGATTGCACGCCGTATAGCAGTTACAATCACACCGAGTTGCTGAATCAGAGAGAAATGGCAAATAATCAATCTGTTAGACGACATCTGGAAGCTTTTGCCCGAGGTCGAATCATTGGGAAGTTAGAGGAAGGCCGCAGTGTGACAAGTGTGGCTGCAGAGTTCGGAATTGCTCACAGCATCGTTTCACGACTTTGGAGACAATTTCAAACTACAGGAACAGCTATCCGGGGGTTTAGTAGTGGTCGTCCAGAGGAACCACACCCGCAGATGACCGGTATATTGCCTTACAGGCCAGTAGAAACAGGCGGCAGACAGCGGGAGAAATCACTAGACACACGACACAGGCGACTGGACGACCGATATCGCGTTTTACCGTGGCCAGAAGACTGCACGGTAGTGGTCTGTTTGCACAACGCTCTTTACGGTGTGTACCTCTAACGCCATCGCACAGTTACTGTCGAAGAGCTGTTGGAGAGTGAAGATATTGAACACATGGATTGGTCGGCAAGGTCTCTGGATCTAAATCCCGTCAAGCATGTACGGAACTTACTAGGGAGACCCGTGGCAGCACGTAACTTATCGCCAGTAACGATTCCGAAACTGCGATTGGTGCTATAAGAGGAACGAGCAGCAGTGTCTCAACAGCTCATTAACAACCACATATCTAGCATGCACAAATGATGTGAAACCTGCCTAGCAGTCAGGGAAGATCATATCCCCTATTAAAGACCGGATGTTTCTTGCTGGACACCCATCACAGGGATATTTCGGCCTTCAGTCGCATTCCGCTCCATGCTACTTTTTCAATAAAGCTTCTTTTTATCCCTCTGATTTCTCTTTTAGTAAGTGTTGCTTACATTACTCATGTCCTTACGTATTGGGGATCTTACGGTATTAAATGTGTTGATTTGGAAATCTTTTGTACAAAGTTATATTAAAAAAACCGTCTCGTCCTTAATTTTTGCACACCAGTGTATTTTCCCTTTGGTCAGCTTTGAAATGTTTTTGAATTCTCTTATTTGAATTGTTATCTTGACAGGGTTTGCTAAAAACATTCACGTTCATAAAATAGCATTTTCCCTTTCCTTTCTTTCTCTTTTCCTTTTCCTTTCTTTCTTTGCATCATAATAATTAGTTATAATATGCAAACGTTCGCTTCAAAACGAGAATTTTGCTGAGAAACAACTTGCGAATTGCTTTCCAAAATTCTTCTGGTTAATACATTTTAGATTTTACTATAGAATGACTGTGTAAATAAGGTTACCAAACGGTAGCAGCTTTTTTCGTGTTCTTTCCCTTCAGCGTAACAATCTAACTTTATAGATGAATTTATTGTTCTTACCTATGTGTAATGCAAAACGCTCAATAATGTCGAATAAAAAAACTATTTCGAGAATAATTCGTGCCTTGATTGATGGAATGAATGTGCTTAATATACAAAGTAATTCAAAACTAGACGAACAAACTTCTAGGAGGGGTAGGGTACATCTAGGCGCCACGGAATCCCACAATAATGCAGGATGGGAAATGTAATCCCAACAAGATAGAAGGATATTAGGGCCTGGCGCGGAAAACTGTCGACAACCATCCGCAGAAATGTTAGGATGGAAAACACGAATGCATCGTCACAGCAAATAACATTTAAAGCCATAAAAATAAGTCCTGACTTTCCTAATGACGAAAGTCTCCGACATTTAGTAACGTGGAATAAGGCATGGGATCTCATATGTTTAGAAATGCAGTGGGTTTTTTGAAATGGCGCATCTTCGTGGCTACTGCGAGTATTCGACGGAAGCCAGCCATATTTCAAAACGTCCGACATTCCATTCGGTGTCTACGTTACAAAACTTTGGGCAACTCCAGTATCAGAAAATCATGGTTTATTTTAAACTTATAATGTTTAAATATCAATTTGCTATCCCGATGTATTCATATTTGCCCTCCCAAAACATTGTCGATTGTTTTCCTCTGGCAACCTCCGTAATTCATTTATTGTATTACATCGTTTATTATTTATCTCGTAAGATTGCATTTCCGACCCTGCATCCTGCATTGGTATGAGATTCTGAGTCATCTAGATGTACCCTACCCATCCCATAGGCTCGTTCCTCTAATTCTTAATCTGTAGAAGTCAAAGTAAAATGACCAGAATTTAAGTTAATGCAACGTGAAATGACAGGTTAAGTTAATGTAAGTCTGTTTCGAGAAATTAGGGGAAAATGGTCTGTATGCAGAATTTTATTATTTTATGTAATTAGTGTGCTTAACTGAGATTTTCGATTACTCATAAGCTGCAATGAAATCATCCAAACAGATCTGAGATTAGAAACGGTTTCAGCTTTCTGTGAATGTGGCCTGAGAGAAATTCAGTACTAGTGTTCATCTAAATTTTCAGAAATACTCTGTATATTTGGAGGTTTAGGTCTGATAGATTTCGCTGTATTGAATACAAATGTATATTGGATTACTGCTGTTTTTCCAAGTAGGTAGAAACCATATATCGGTAATATAGCAAATTTGAAAGGAACGTGATTATTCTGACTATAGCGAAAATCAGCATCCATTTCGCTCCTTATCAGTTTTATACTCAAACAAGTAGTATTTAATTCTTCAGGTGTTTCAGATCTTTCTAAATATATTTCAGATTTATCATGAAAACATATTTCGATAAAGTTGAAAGCTTAACCTTTCTACACTTATCTTCTGCAATATTTTCAAAAGTTACTCTATTTGAAGTTTTTCAGGCGGTATAACATTTTCACCTATTTTCCAATTACGCAATACATCTGGAATAGAAATCTAGAAATATTTTCCCCAAATAATCCTTTGGACTTCACAAATTTTCCTAAACGTATAGCTAGATTGTAAGTCTATTTGATATTTAATCTGGATTTAGACTACCCTGCATACATACAGTGATGGCATATACTGATCGAGTCAGCAAACATCGCAAGAAATATACGAAATAAAAGGTCCTCTTTATTTATGAAGTCAGGAATTTAGAAATGAAAGAAGCAGTTATCTTTATTATTCTTTTGACCATGTTTGATAATAATTATGAAGGAGTATTACGCAGTATGCTAAATTATATCTTAAATATGATAAAAGAACTGTCTTCTGAAGCAAAGCAGATCTGGTTTAAGTTCTCTCAGAGCTGTTTAAGACGCAGTCAATGATTCTCCGGACTCCGCTTTTTCAGATATTGTACACGACTGCCATTATAATTTTAAATCGACATTTTCAAATCAGGTGTTTTGATGAATTTTATATATATATATATACACTAAGGAGCCTAGGATCAATGCCGATTATTCAGTTTGTCGTTTTAGGTATCATACGCAAGGTTATAGTATCATTTCAAATCAATATTTTAAATACTTGAACATAAGCATTAGAAAACTTCATTAAGACTTTGGTTGAACAATATTGCGTACTTCATAATCTCTCTTAATTATATTTAAAAATTTCTTGAAACTTCTAAACACCCTTCCGAAGAACAATTTTTAATTAACCTTTAATATTATATAAATTTTGAAGTTAATAATTACATGATACTTTTTCTAAAATTATCTCTTTCTTTTCATACGAGGTAGTATTCGTTTAATATTTTTCGGTCCTTTCCTGTTTCGAGCTTGTTTCTCATTTTCATTCTTTCGTTCCGATGAAACTACTTCTTCGCAGCTAAGTGCTTTCATTTCATTACTAGCTAACTCCTTAATTTTGGGCATCATCTTCTTAAGCTGTTTCTCCAAGTGTGGGGCATTAGGACCTGGAATGTAATTAATCCCAATCCTTCTTAGGAGTCCACTTGCTATGGCATGGTGTATACATTTTTCAGTTTCATTTTCAATGGTGAGTTCATCAAGATCAGAAACTGAATTGCTAGTATTACTTTGCAAAACTTTCCTTACGCGATTGTAAAAATCTTCCCTTGAGCATATGTCGTTCAGACAATCAGTTATCACTAAGAGTAACTGGTTTTCATCCAAGTGATTATAACAGACGCTCATGTTATCTTCATACGTATAGTTACTTATTTTTAAATTAATGAAAATTCACTTAAACACAACACATAATCTGAGTGTTCCAATAAATAAACGCAGTATTTGAAACTAAACCCATGTTTAAGCAATAACAAGATCTGTTGATGCATTAAGCGCGCGTGCAACTAATCAAAATGTTGCGCATGTAGTTAAATAAAAATTTTAGACTGAAAAATGTTACACGCAAACGCATATTTATTTTACAGAATAGGATAATTAGCGCTAAGTAATTTAAATAATGAACATATATCTAAGAATGATACATTTTTTTCAATGAAGTAAAAATAACTACAGAAATAATTTTAACTGTGCATTTGGCATAAAATGAATTTAGGGCAACATTCCTTTGACTTTCATGAAATACATATAGGAAACACGCGTGCTTTCGGGAATAAAGGTATTGTTACGGATTTCGCATTTATTTAGAATTGTAATTAAAATTGCTTTTTTTCCCATGCAACGCAGACGATTTTTGAACAGAAAGCTACGTCGGAAAAGTAAAAATAAAAGAATGCGTGCATTTTAAAATTAAATAAATAAATATCTCGTAATTACTGTTGTCATCCACAAATCTCGAGAAAAATCAAGGTTTTTAACCAGAATATTCTAGAAAATAATTAAAAAGCTTATAAAAGCCGGATTAAAACACCTCATCTCAGTTGTAGTTGTCGGTGATTTAAGCGAACTGCTGTTTGTTTACTTAATGCTGTTATTGAGTGTAGCGATTTCGCTGTGAGATAGAATTAGATTCTCTGTTTTGGAATTGAGTTTTGCTTAACGTTTGAGATATTTTGATACTGTACGAGTGTCTCTGAAGAAATATTTCAGCATTTTGATTTATTTCTTGTGGAAAGAATAAATTTTTGTTAACTTTTTAATGACTTGTGCATTCAATCCATAAGGAACCCGTACGCACGCAACAATTTTTGGGTGTCAGGAATTGGAATTTTGAATGCTAATTAAACGAGCGATGGAAGAACAATTAAGGCAATTTATGGCAGCCTTTGCTGTATTTAAAGAAGAAATTAAAGCTGGCCAAGATTCCGTTAAAAATGAGATGAAAGATTCTCAAAAATCCGTTAAAGAGGAG